>JAMPIV010014134.1:197500-528016 GCA_024509875.1 Oreohelix idahoensis
ATCTGTCCGTGGCAAACCCCGTTTCTGATTGTCTGCCCTAGATACACACAGGAAAATACCCCTGCATTCATTTTTTCTGGCTTGTATACTTGTGTTCCACTTTCCGGTCTTCATACATTTAACTAGGCAAATGCGTAACATGCTACAAGGACAATGACCGGAAATAAAGTAAACCGCCACGTAACAATGAGAGAAAAGATTGCGCCAGGCAGGCAGCACATAATTTTACAAGAGGTCTTCACCCGAGCCGCAAAAAACAGCGTTGTCGCTAATTGTCATCAGAAAAGCGGGATGGAGAGAGACTGTGTGTGACTACCTCTATTTTGACCATTTCCCAGTAATCCCATTAAGGTAAGCAATACTTATAACATTTCCTTGTATATCTCAGCGTCATTAATTTGTAATTGTTATTTTTACACTGATTTCCAATGAGTTTTAACCCATCTAAATTATAATATACAACAAATATTTTGTGACAATGAAACAATTACAATTTTAGCTAACTAATTGGTACAATCTTGACTGGTCGTTCATTGGGAAGTTGATCTCTGAGCCACAGAGAAATCTCGTAGAAAATAATAATTGATTAACTGAGTAAAGCTTTAAAAATACGTTTCAAATAATAAAATACTTAACATTTTTAAAATCAATAAATTTTTCATTTTAACAAGCAATGGCTAAAAGAGATTATGATTCTAAATTCTCCATGAACTGAAAATTGTATATTATAATTTGTACTGACATTTTCTATAATCAGTTTTAATCAGTAATGCTAAATGCATTAGATGTATCAGGAAGGGAAACCCGAGGCCTGTAAACAGTTAATTAATATGAGACAAACATTAAGGTATGTTATCAGGTACTGATATATAGGAAATAAAGAAGTAGAACACTAGACAACAGAAAAACAACAGACATGAGTGGCTTACCCATCATTCGAAAACCCCGCCTAGCTATGCAAGTGAATCAGACTATCCTCCCTGCTATTTACGCATCACCAAAAAATGATGCTTCGATGACAGGTCATTAGTGCGAACCGCAAGTCATAACACCGGAAGTTTACCATGGGCAGTTCAGCCTATTAATGACGCAATCATTTCTGTTGGTCCCCTATTATACAGTATAGGCCAGTCCAACAAGACAAAGACCGTAATACTGTGTCCAGTAAATGATAGTAGACTTAGAACAGTAAGAACAGGACAGAGGGTAGGTTTGGCATTGTATAAAAATTTATAACAGATAAGGAAGGGAACCCGAGGCCTGTAAACAGTAAATTAATATGAAACAAATATAAAGGTATGTTGTAAGGCACTCGTAGGAAATAAAGAAGTAGAACACTAGACAACAGAAAAACAACAGACATGAGTGGCTATCTCAGGATTCGCGAATCCTGGACCTTCCGTGCGACAACCCGCCTAGCTATGCAAGCGAATCACACTATACTCCCTGCCATGGTGTTATGACTTGCGGTTCGCACTAATGACCTGTCATAGAAGCATCCCTCGGAATAAAGCTAGCTGGAGTGAATATTTGATAAAAAGGTAGTGAATGATGAAGATGAAAATTTAAAAAAAAAAAGGACAGAGACAAACAAATAATATAGAAAGAACGCTTCCATTTTGTTACTCATAAAATAAGTGATCAATATTTAATATTTATTTACAGCAATTAACATTTTCCGACCTATTCCAGTAACTGTAGCCTCGGAAGATAGGCAGAGGCAGATTTACTATGAAGATAATGAAGCTTGAACTTCAGGGACTCCAAGTCCAGTTGTCTCAATAATACGCTTCTTTCCCATCCCTCACCACTTTTTTTTTTGTTGTTGTTGAAATAAAAGGGATCCCTCAAAGAGTTTAAGCTTCAGGAGTCCCAAAATGTAGCTCCGCCTCTGAAGATGGAGCTTCTCAGAAGACAATCTAATTAAAGCATATCGACTATGCAGGAAGGCAGTTTAAGCAAAACGGCAATCATGTCAGTTGAATGAGAAGTAATGAAGAGCTAATGTTAAGCAATTTGTTGAACGATGATGCCGAACAAACAACAAAATAAATAAATAAATAAAGAAGGAAGATTAGAATGTAAAATATGTTGATGAGGCATCCTATAAATTCCTCTTAACCAACTAGTTATTTCTAAAATGTTGGCACAATGGACATAATATATCATTTTGTTATCGACGCATCAAAAGTTTAGTATTAACTAATTGAAATGTACCGAACAGTGACACATTACCACCAACTTTTCGGTGGAAAGTGCATTACACTGTGAAGAATAAACTGTACACCCCTTGAAAGAACTCATCCGTATTTCAAATTTAAATGTAGTGCAATATTCACATTGCACAGATTTCCTCGTAAAACATATCGATCGGCCGATTTATTCTCCCAATTCGATACATCGTTAAATAATGAATTGGTAGTTCCAAAGGTTGTTATTGCCGGGAGTTGTAGTGAGGATAAGCTCTCACTGCAGATAAAATACTTCTATGGCACGCGCCTCAAACAGCCTCTGACAACCAAGTCCAGCTCCCGGCCTTCACGTGTGGCTCAATTTGAGCCCGGCGGAATTGTTTCCACTGACGGGAGAAGGGGCAAAGGCGAGCTACTGGCGCTTTAAAACCAGCAGCTTCGGGCAGATAGGGCTCGTGATCCTTGGTTGGTAGCTTATCTAAGAGAAGGAACTCTGAATTCAAACCACCGCTGCCTTGCGGGAATATCCATTTATGGAATTGGCTTCGGGAGTAAACCCTGAGGATAAATCCGGAGTCGGAGTCCCTAAGGCAGTCTAATGTCGATTCGACATTATTCTGGCAACTCCTGCGACATGGCTGGTACCAAACTGTATCGGCTACTGCCGTTCCTTTGGATCTACCGGCTGTGTGGAGAGGGGGAACATGCTGCATGGGCAACAGCTTGATCTCCATATAACTGTGCCCAAGCTCGCGCCCTGGAGAGGACACTCCAGCTTCACCCTATAGGTGTCGGCAAAACACGGGAAGTAGCAGTTACCGGTTATAAGCTTTTTGCCCAATTGGCGTAGGGCATGGCGCCAGGGGCTACTTCCGACAGTGGGAGAGGTTCTAGGATCTCACTGGACAGCTACCGCCCGCTTCAAGCTGGGCAGCCCCCAGTCAATAAGATGTTGTCCCGCCACTGTCTGCTTTCCCCATTGGGTGCATGGGGATTAGGGTCAAACCCGAACTGTGGACAGAAAATTTTGCACCAAGCAATTATCGAAAAAAATAGAAATAAGCAAACTCTCAGATTGGGATGCTGGAACGTCCGGACTATGTTGACTGGACTATCCGAAAACCTACAGGATGTAAACGATGTAAGGAAGACAGCCATAATTAATGATGAGCTTAAACGACTTCAGGTGGATATAGCTGCACTTCAGGAAACGCGCCTGGCGGGCTCTGGAACGGTGAGCGAGAAGGACTACACATTTTTATTGGCAAGGGAAAGATCTTAATAAAGCTAGAGAACACGGAGTAGGTTTTGCGGTCAAAAAATCGCTAACTAAAATGGTTGAACCAGGCGAGAATGGATCAGAACGCCTGTTAACGCTCCGCCTGCAAACTAGCACAGGTCCCATCACCCTTGTCAGTGTGTATGCTCCTACTCTGTACTCTGCCTCAGAAGCTAAAGATGAGTTCTACGAGAATCTAACAGCAATTATCAAAAGCATACCTAGGCAAGAACAGCTTGTTCTCCTTGGTGACTTTAACGCTAGAGTGGGTGCCGATAATGTTTCATGGCCTTCATGTCTGGGCAGGTTTGGTATTGGCAAGATGAATGAAAATGGACAACGGCTCTTAGAGTTTTGCGTCCACCATGACCTCTGCGTGACCAACACCTACTTTCAGACAAAACCCCAGCATAAGGTGTCATGGAGACACCCACGATCCAAGCACTGGCACCAACTTGACCTGATTCTCGTCAGAAGGCCACTCCTCAGGTCTGTGCTCTCCACGCGCTCGTACCATAGTGCAGACTGTGATACAGATCACTCCTTGGTTTGCTGCAAAATCAGAGCACAACCAAGAAAACTCTATCGTGTCAGACATGAAGGGAAACCACGCATTGATACCAGCAAGATGTCAGACCCTTTCATGATCGCTCAATTCACTGCGACCTTCGAGAAAGTGCTCAGTAGCCCTCAGCATGGTGATACTATTACAGAGAACTGGGAGCATCTACGGAACACCATTCAAAGTACTGCACTTGCCACCTTTGGTAAGAAATCAGCCAAGTCAAATGACTGGTTTGATGCTTCATCAGATGTGATGGCACCTGTCATTGAAGCTAAGCGCAGTGCTATGAATGAATACAAACGTTCACCGAGTGCCAGAACCCTACAGATCCTGAGGGCTACGAGAAGCAAAGTTCAACAAACTGCTCGACGCTGTGCAAATGACTACTGGCTCCAGCTCAGTGAGAGCATCCAGATCGCAGCGCAAACAGGCAACATTAGACAAATGTATGACGGTATAAAGAAAGCACTTGGCCCCCATAAAAGGAAGACGGCACCGCTAAAAACCATCAGCGGAGAGAAGCTAACCGATAAGGGTAAGCAGATGGAGAGGTGGGTCGAGCACTACTCTGAGCTTTACGCTAGAGACAATACCGTTACGCCTGCAGCCCTTGATGGTGTCAACAGTCTGCCAACTATGGAGGAGCTGGATGCCGAACCAACATTAGAGGAACTCAGCAAGGCCATTGATAGCTTGGCCTCTGGCAAAGCACCAGGCAGTGATGGGATTCCTCCTGATTTAATCAAATGCTGTAAGAGCACGCTATTACATCCCCTGCATAGGATGCTGTGCCAGTGCTGGGAAGAGACAACTATTCCTCAAGACATGCGAGATGCCAAGATTGTAACACTGTATAAAAATAAAGGAGACAGAAGTGATTGCAATAACTACAGAGGCATCTCTCTTCTTAGTATTGTTGGTAAGGTTTTTGCCAAAGTCATCTTAATGCGACTACACAAGTTAGCTGAGCGCATATATCCAGAGTCACAGTGCGGATTCCGAGCTGGCAGATCAACAACAGACATGATCTTCTCTCTCCGCCAGCTTCAGGAAAAATCAAGAGAGCAGAAAAGACCATTATATATCGCCTTTATAGACCTCACAAAAGCATTCGACCTGGTTAGTAGGGATGGACTCTTTAAAATCCTCCTGAAAAATAGGCTGCCCTTCTAAAATGCTGGAAATGATAAAGTCATTCCATGACGGCATGAAGGGAACAGTCCAATATGCTGGAAGCACGTCACAGCCCTTTGATATACGAAGTGGCGTTAAACAAGGCTGTGTTCTGGCTCCGACCCTCTTCAGAATCTTCTTTGCCTTACTCTTGAAACATTGTCACGTGGGTCTTTATATCATTAAATTACCTACATCTTCTTCCTATTCTCTCACCCTAATCCTTTCATTTATATTCTTTCCATACTTGTTTTTCCTGTATTTTTCGCATCACTCGGTTGCGAAAAAATATTTTCTTCAGTATTTTTAAACTTTACCTGTTTCTTTCTCAAAACTGAGAATCGCGCTAGGACGATATTACGTAGATGTCAGGGCTGCAGGGCGTCAGAAGGCGTGATAAGTCGGTTCGCTGAACATAGGACGTAGACAATCGTCTACATTCTCACCGAGCGCGCGAGCTTCTTCTCGGCATAAGTCCCGGTGAGGTGTGATACTTTACATCTGCACCGGTCAGTATTCAGACATTTGTCTGAAAAATCCCAAACTTACACGGCGCTCACTGTGGGCCATGGTCAGCTGTAGTGTGAAAACTGCCCTGCATTGGAGACAGGTTGTCTGAGATTTCGCAACTGACACGCAGAAAGTGGCAGTTTGCGACAGCCTCTTCTAGTTACGTAGTTGTTATGAGAAAGGGGAAATTATTTCGTTTTTGCGAAATAAACGTTCATCTCTTTGTCTGGGTTTTCATATGCTAGAATGAGCTAGATTTCATTATCACTCAGTAACTTCGCAGTCAAGACTAGAACAAGCCTCGTTCGATTTCTAAAAATCTCTGTTAAAAAGAGATGGCCTTTAGTTTGATCGAAGTGGTTTAGTTCTTAGGAATCCTGTTTGTTTGAGAGATTTCTGTGGTAACCTAACTATACCAGCGTTACGTACTGATGAACTTATCCTGTAAAGACTAAAAAAAAAAACTTTTCCCTTAAAGACTTGGTCGTAAGCTTTTCAAGAACTTTAACGTGAACTGAAATAACGGGCCCAGGGTGCCTGAATTAGTCCTTCCAGAAACGATATTCTAAAGTACAGCCCTTGTGGCAAGTAACATTATTCATAGCATTAAACTTTCCGACATCTTTTTGACCAAATGTGTGGTGAACCCTGATTATCTGTTGAGAGAAGCTGTCCACCGGTCATTTTCCTAATTTAGGGAAACCTCGTGTTCTGACATTGTGTGCTCGCTTAACCCTAATTCTTACTTCGTGAGTCAAGATACACTAACTTTAGTCTGAAATAGCTGACGCCTGAAGCTGATGCTCCCCGGAGAAATTTCTGAGAAAAAAAAAAAAAACCAGCAAACCACTCTTGTAGAGCTGGGATCCGCTTCAGTGAACGACAGAACAGACAAAGGGTGTGAATGTTACCAAGGTTGCGCCAGACGGCAAGCTACATCACGTATGTAATTAGTACAGGGCCCTGATGAAAGAACCGAGTGAAAGTAGACGGTGTGAGGTATGTGAATTTCACCCATGTTTGTAATTCCATTTATGAAATTTGTTGTCAATGCAAGAATATTTTTTGACTTCCCTCAGGTTAAAACCTACTACATCTAAGTCGGTTCATATTTGTTTACGAGGAAAGAAAGAAAAATTATTAGACAAACTCATATGTATCATTGAATCTCCTGGCTTTCACTTTACTCATAACGGGACTGTGGGCTTACCTTGAGGGGATGAGATCATATTGGGGTCTATCATCTCTTGTAGCAATTTCATTGATTATTGTTTTGACCACGTGTATATGTTTATTTTTCTTTTCTTGATGAATTTTATGTGTTGTGAGGAAATTTTTAGCTGATAAATAAAAACTTCCCTTTGAAACTAAAAGCAGCGTGTTGGTCAGCTCGTTCAGAATATATATATGTAATCATTTTGATAGTCTTCCCACGTCTGTGTGTCTACCTGTTGTCACTGGTGTGTGTGCACGTGAGTGGTATGTTCATTACATATTAGCATATGTTGTCAATAGTCTATCCGACTCTTACATAAGTGTCGTAGAAGATAGGCCTGAGAGAGAGAGAGAGAGAAGAATCTTGTCTTTTCCCAGGGGACCGTTCTATTGATTCGCTACCACTGCACTCGTGGAAAGATCTATTTCTGTATTAACTCTCACTGCAGCTATCACTGATTCTATCTATTCAGAAGGGACCAACCAAAGTCTTAATTTCCTATCAAAAAATCTACGACAAACATGCATTCAGAGATGCAACTGAAGGAATATGCCTTCACACTAGGTCAGCTGGCCGTCTGTTTAATCTTTCAAGGCTGAAGGCAAAAACAAAAATCAGAAGGGTCACTATAAGAGACTTGTTGTTCGCTGATGATGCTGCAGTCGTCACTCAAAGCCAACAGGAGCTTCAGAGCTTGATGAATCGCTTCAGAGAAAGCATGTCTTTTCGGGGGGGACCGTTCTATAAGTCTAAAGAAAACGACTGTGCTGAGTCAGGATGTGGGTGCTGCACCAGTTATCACTATCGATAACTATGAATTGGCAGTTGTGCACCACTTCACATACCTAGGGTCTACCATCAATGACAAACTCTCACTGGATACAGAAATCGACAGCCGCATTGGCAAAGCTGCAGCTACCTTTGCCCGCCTCACATCGCGTGTTTGGGGAAACTCTAAACTCACAATGAAGACCAAAGCTGCGGTATATAATGCCTGCGTCACCGCACACTCCTATATGGCAGCGAGACCTGGACGACCTATGCTAAGCAAGAAAGAAGGCTCAATACCTTCCATTTGCGGTGTCTACGCCGCATCCTCGGCATCTCGTGGAAAGATAAAGTGACAAATGTCGAGGTGTTGTCACGTGCTGGCCTTCAAAGTATGTAAACTTAGACAAACGCAGACTGGCGCATGTTGAATTGGCAGTGGTGCACCATTTCACATACCTAGGGTCTACCATCAATCGACAAACTCTCACTGGATACAGAAATCGGCCGCATCCCAAAAGACCTTATGCCCGCCTTCTACGGACAATTAGCAGATGGCAAGAGAACAGTTGGGCGACCACAGCTGAGGTTCAAAGATGTGTGCAAGAGAGATATGAGGGCACTGGACATGGATCCAGCAACATGGGAGGATGAAGCTGCCGATCGCACTAAGTGGCGATGCTGTTTACGGCGCCACCTCAGATTGGGCGAAGAGAGGCTCACACAAGAAGCAGAGGTGAGGAGAAAACGTCGAAAGGAGCACCAGGAAAATAAGCAGCTGAGGGCTGTCACCTCAGGGGCGCATTCCCATAGTCAGTTATGACTGAAGGGGCTATTATGTATATTATGTAATGAATTGGTGTCGGAGTAATGAAAGATTCATCTGTAATTTTTTTAAAAATATATTGTTTTATGCGTACCAGGGCAATAATTGAAAAGAAATCCGTACATTTACACACAAAAATGATGTTTTAAAAAAGCTGTTAATTAAGTAGTCAATTTTCATTCCTTTTTTTATTTTTCATTTCTCCCCGCGTCATTTTTGACGGATTGCTTGGTAGCTGCATAGCCAATGTATTGAGATAAGTTTGACTACAAAGATCCAATGAATGTGAAATGTGATGGACAGTAATAAAGTGACCATAGGAGAAACAGACCCGTCTTGCAGCAATAAAGATCAAATTCAATTTCCGCCAATTTTGGGGGGTTAATTTCTCGTTATTCATATAATGATGAAAAATAAATAATGCATAGTAGAAATTAATATTTTTGCGTGATTTTTTTTCCCTCTAGCAGTTCTTGTGCATGACTCTTCATATTACATTGATGTTTCTTTCATTGTACTCTCGTCATTATGTGCTGTATTTACTCTCACAACCTTAGCATTTTCCCTAAAATGTTCAAGCTATTTTCAAACTTTTGCCAACAATTTGTCTTCATTAGCTCGTCATCCTTACAGTCTCTAATTTTAATTGTTGACAAAATGCATCGCAAAACAAGTGAAAATTATTGTTTGCGGCGTTAAAGATATTGTGGCAGCAGGGTCTTACTGCACCTACCGGAAGGCTGGCCACAAATTAAGCTTAATTGCTTAGGTGATCTATAGTGTTATATTCTTACACTTAACTTGACGATGACATTGATGACGATTGTCACGGATTGCCTCCCCTTAGCTTTGCTGTAGTGGTCTACCAGTGGACAACACTCAAGAGTATCTAATATGGGTCTTCAAAAGTGTCTACCTTCGCACACGATTACTCTTGGCAGAGTTGTAGATAGAAGGATAATGACGCATCTATCTCAAGACAGTTTCACAAGATGTTTTCAGAAGTCAATAACAATGCTGCATAGGGCAGAGCACTATTAACTTATATCTGATCCGTCGCCTTTTGTGAAGAATTAAACAATGGTTTTAGCCCGTTCAAGCCCCCGGCTGGTGTAAATCCAGCGAAATTATTTTATATCTTTTGTTTTGTGTTAGAACTATCAGTTTGCTCTTAGTTTGTTTTGGCCCTATCATTTGCTTGAGGCATAAGACCTACTCTTTGTGGTGATTCTTTTATGTAATTAAAAACTTTTTTTCAATACTTGGGTTTGTGACGATTCTTCTGTTCTTTCCTCTATCTAAACTCTCTCTATGTGCTTGATGGTTTTTGTTACCCATTCTTTCCATTTGGCTTCTTGCTTTTGTTTGCCACTTTCCTTTTCTATTGCTTCTCTGTCTATGTTAATCTCCTGTCTCTGATTTTCTATCCTTTTTAGTGTAATTTCATTATCCTCTTTCAGTTCAGCTAGTTTAACTAGTATCATGTCATTTTCTTCTTTCAGTGCTGACAATTTAACTACATCCTGGGCAATTTGGGGTTGTATGGCTTTCATTTCTTGAAGCATTGCCTCTGCACTTTTCAGTGCATTCGTACCTTCCGAGGATGTAGTTGAACCATCCGACTGGTTTTTTTTTGTTGGTAGTTTTGTTACTATATACTTGGTTCTTACTTTCTTTAGCCAACTGTGTTTTAATCATTTTAACTTCCTCTTGTACACTTTTGATTTCTGTTATTACTTTTAGCTCGTATATGTATTGTTTTCCTTTATATCTTAAATGACTGTTTTGAAACTGTTATTTTCAGCTGGGCGTGGAACCTAGCGCTGTGGTTCCCTTTGCAATTAATGCATTTTCTGTTTTCATTACCCTTTTTATAGTCAGTATCTGACTTAGCCTTTTCACACTGCATAAAAGGGTGTGCCCCAGCACAAAACCTACATACTGTCTTACCCCTGCAACTGTGTCAACCATGGCCAAACTTCATGCAGTTGGAGCAATGCAACACTGGGAGAATGAAGGCTTCTGTGTTCTTTTTAGCTTTCCCAAATAGTACTGTCTTGGGAGCGCCAGACTATCCTATTGTCGCCTTTAGAATCCGTCCGGTTTTCTCTCTTGTATTTCTCATAATCAAAAGTTTAAAACAAATAGGGGACTGGCCTGTTGTGCCTTTGCATGGTGGAGGGGCTGCCTCTTTACGGCCTCCATGCAGGCCGCTCTCCTTTTTCAGCCGGGCTTGGGACCGGCCTAGGAGGAGTTCATCCTGTTAGCTTGTGGATTAATTCAAGTTGCAGTTCCATCAAATAGTATTAGCATGTCATTGTTTTTTATAAAGTCAAGTAGGCGCTTTCCTGCATTGTCTGCATGTTGTCCACATCAAGCATAATGATGGGAATTAAAATCGCCTACTATGATTGTTTTGGGGCCTAGTCTGGTGCTTATGGCTAATATTTCTTCATCTTTAATTGTACAATTTTTAGCGTATACATTTAAGATTGTTAGATTCTTTGGTTCGGCTGCTATAGTTACCTGGATACCTTCTATGTTGGTTGTATCAAGTACTTCCTAGTCTATAATTTTTAATGTTTCGTTAACTAAGACTTCGACACCCACTCCTCTATCTTCTTTCCTATCGTGCCTAAGTATCTTAAAGCCCTTACAAATATATTTACTATTTGGGTTTAAAAGTGTCTCTTGAAGGGCATATATAGTGTTAGTTCCTCCTGTCCCTGCTAGTAGGGGTGCAAAATTCTTTTTTGAGACCCCTACAATTCCACTGAACAGTTCTACATCCTTTCTTATCCATTGTTTATATTAACTAGTATCCCTTTTGTTTTGTGTTAGAACTATCAGTTTGCTCTTAGTTTGTATTGGCCCTATCAGTTGCTTGAGGCATAAGGCCTACTCTTCGTAGTGATTCTTTTATGTAATTAAAGACTTTTTTTAAATACTTGGGTTTGTGACGATCGTTCTGTTCTTTTCTCTATCAAAACTCCTCTATGTGCTTGATGGTTTTTGTTACCCATTCTTTCCATTTGGCCAGTGGCGGCTTTCTTTAATGAGTTGTTGAGCTGCAGCACTACCTGTAAAGAAAAGGACTGCATACTGTCTCTACTACATTATAATACATAACACGGACAGACCAAAAAATTGAGGTTACACCGGAAGGGTTAAATTTTTAAAAAAAATTAACACCGTATCGTGGCAAGTGCTGCATACGAAGACAGCTCAAGTGACCTTGACCTCTTATAAGCGAATGCTGGTTATACACACAGCAAAGAGGCCAGCTGCGATTGGTTTGAATATTGTAACTAGAGCTGCATCGGAAAACAGCTCAAGTGGAAATTATCTCCAATTAAATTGAAGTTACAATGAAAATTTTAAACACGAGAAATAGCAGCATACATATCTGTGTAACCTGGTTTGAGAATCGGGAAGCTGCTTCGACTGACAAGGATTACTCCTAGTTGCAGTAAACTTTTAAAATAACTTTTCAGAACTTCTTGACAGATTTTAGATGAGATAAGACACTAATCTTTTGTGTCTGGGTTGATATTTTACATGGCGGTCACAATTTGTGAGTGTTATGAATAGTATTTTTAATGAATGAACAGTGCAGCACCCCCAATGGCAACCCCCTGGAACCGCCACTGCATTTGGCTTCTTGCTTTTGTTTGCCACTTTCCTTTTCTATCGCTTCTCTGTCTATGTTAATCTCTTGTCTCTGATTTTCTATCCTTTTTAGTGTAATTTCATTTTCCTCTTTCAGTTCAGATAATTTAACTAGTATCATTTCATTTTCTTCTTTCAGTGCTGACAATTTAACTATATACTGGGCAATTTGGTGCTGTAAGGCTTTCATTTCTTCGAGCACTTCCTCTTCACTTTTCAGCGCACTCACACTTTCCAATTATGTAGCCGAATTGTCTGACTGGTTCTTTGTTTTGTTAATAACTTCCTCCTCTTTTTCTTTTGACATTTGAGGTTTAGTTATCATAATCTCTTCTTTTTGCAGATTTTATTTCTGCTGCAACTTTAGTGTCTGTGTTGGTGGCTTTTTCTTTCATATCTTGGATCACTATTTTGAATGGTGTACTTGTTATAATCGATTCTATTAGTGCTTGTTTGGTTTGCTGGTACACTGGACAGCCCTGAAACCTGGCACTGTGATTTCCTGTGCAGTTGCTACACTTTATGTTGACATTCACCTTTTTGTAATCGGAATCAGCCTTTGCTTTTTCACACTGTGCAGCGGGGTGCATACCTCCACAGTAACTGCATATTGTCTTGCCTTTGCTACTGTTTCGGACATGGCCAAATTTCATGCAGTTGGAGCACTGCAATACTGGCGGAATGTAACCTTCTGTGTTCTTTTTAGCTTTCCCAAATAGTACTGTCTTGGAGGGTTTCCTTCCTTCTGTCGTTATTACTACCACTTGGGTTACTGCACTTCCTTTCACTGTTATTCGTTGTACGTGTACCTTCTTTAAATCTGGGTTCTGCTTGGCTAGGTTGTTTAAAACTTCTTAACCTGACAGGGTTGCGTTTATACCTTTCACCACACATCTTCTGGTTTCTTTTGAAATTTCTATTTGTTCTTTGATGGTGTGGGCCAATTGGATCAATTTTGGTTTTTCCTGCAGTTCTTGTAGTAAAGTTTTGGTTTTTTCTGTTTGATTTCATGTTAGCATTACTCCAGTTTATTGTTTTTGTATTTTGGTAATGGCTTTTATATCAAATACTTTTCCAGGATGACAAGGATTTTGTCGTTCGGGAAGAATCGAAGCGTGGCTTCTTTTCAAGCTATTTGTGTAATTTTAACTTGTTTCGGGGTTTCTCCTCTGGTTCCCTGACTTCTTTTGGTTGTGTTTTTCTGGTTGTAATAATTTTCATCTTCCCTGAGTCTTATCTTTTTGTTAGCTGTCCTGGTTCCTGAGTTTTCGCCTTTATTTTTTATGCTTATTGTTGATTTTACTTCTGAGCCTCCTTCCAGTTTTTCCCTTTTTGTCTCTATCCTGTCCTTTATTTATGTGTCTCTGACTTCAGGGTTCGTGGTCCTGTTTTTTTCGGTCAGGTTTGGTGTTTTGTCCTTTTCATGTGTCTTGGCCCACGCTTTGCCCTCCCCGGACTGTGCCCTGGTTATTGGTAGCATTGTCCCTATCTTTTAATTTCCTACTACTCTTTCTATTATGTGCTTGCTTTTGTATGAACTTTAATGTTTATCCTTAGTTTCGATGCATTAATCTTTAGTCAGAAGAGTTCAGGACCACCACTGGTGTAAGACAAGGTGATATCCTGTCACCGTATCTTTTCATACTCCTCATGGACGATGTCATCAAGGCATGTAAGGAAAGAACAAGAAAGTATTCAGTGGGGTACTGGAAGATGAGACAGGTCTGTATTTCAGAGCTAACATTTGCTGATGATGTTGCCTTGATTGCTAAATCAGAGGCACATCTCCAATCCAACCTGCAAGTCTGGAAGGAAGAGCTGGAGAAGAGAGGGATGGTCATAAGCAGCTCTAAAACAAAATCCGTGGTGATATCACGAGAAGAAAGAAGACATCAGATTAAGCTGGGAGAACAGATCCTGGAGCAGGTCGACCACTTTAAATACCTCGAAGCTATTATAGACCGAAAGGGAGGTATCAAAGAAGAGTTGGCCACTCGAAAAGCAGCAGGTGGGAGATTTTTTCAGGCCATAAAGCGAGGATTCCTCAGCAAGAGAGAGATTGGTAAGAAAACGAAGATGACTGTATACCGCTCCACCTATGTCCCAGTCTTGACATATTGATGCGAGTCATGGGCAATGACTACAACCCACAAAGGCCAGATCCAAACCTCAGAAATGAGGTATCTGAGGAAAGTGGTTGAAGTAACAAGAAGAGACATGATCCGCAACCAGACGATACGTCAAGGCCTAAAATGCCACCCTCTGCAGACCCAAGTAGAACAGTCCCAACTAAGATGGTTTGGCCATGTCTGCAGAATGAGAGAAGATCGGCTACCACGACATGCATGGGAAATTAATAGCCAGCGATCCAGACCCCCAGGACGACCCAGATTCCGCTGGGAGGACAACATTTGACAATCTGTGAAGGACCGAGGACTAGAATGGAACCAGGCCAGGAGGAAGACAGCCGATAGGATAGTCTGGCGCTCTCTCTTCCAAACCTCTACACCTCACGGTAGAAGGAGAACGACAAAGTAAGTACGACTAAGTATGTAAGCTAATACTTAAGTCAAACTAAAAAGGAATCGCCACTTATCTTTATTACGTCTATCAAGCGCATTTAATAGAATTCCTAAGTTATAATATTACTTCTTGCTAACAATTACCTAGTAACCTAAAACTAACTGCAATAAGCTAATACTAAAGTTAGATAAAAAAATATATTAACTTACCTGAAAACTTGAGTAGTTCGCTGAATTTCTCCCCTGTGTCTCGTCATAAAAAGGACGTATCACCCTTGTGCAATTTGAGTTTAGCAAAAATACGTCTGTCCGCTTCAGATGTCGGAAGTCGAATAAATCCTCTCTTCAACTAGCACTTCTTCCATCCCATTTATACTTCTTGTGTTCCATGTTCCATAAGTTGTAGTCCGTTCCAGTTCGTCGCCTTTAGAATTAGTCCGGTTTTCTCTTTTGCATTTCCTGTAATTACGTTGTAAGACAAACAGGTGATTGGTCTGTTGTGGATTTGCTTGACCCCTGGGCTGTCTCCTTACGGCCTCCATGCAGCCCGCCCTCCTCCTTTTTCAGCCAGGCTTGGGACCGGCTTAGGTGAAATTCTTTTGATTGGTTCTAAATAAAACTGATTGGTTCTATGTACCTCGTAAAACTAATTGATTCTTCTTTTTCTTTTTTGATCCTTAGCCGCCGACCGTCAAAGCGGTCAGGGGCCATCACGCCTGCTGGCGTCTTGTAGGGCAACAACAAATTGATTCCACTTTGCTCGGTCGGTGGCCATCCTTCGTACGGTGCCCCATCTCTGGTTCATTCTTTGCATCTCAGCCTCCACAGTCCTCCGCCAAGTTGTTTTTGGTCGGCTTCTCTTTCTTTTTCCTTCAGGGGTCCGTAGCATAGCTGTTCTTGTAATGGCATTGAGGTCTCTTCTGAGGACATGGAAAACTCAGCTCCAGTGTCTGCCAGCGATGATGGTGTGCATGTACTCTTGCTTGCTCCGAGTAAGCAGATCTTAGTCGGTGATAGTATTCAGCCAAAAGATTAGGAGAATTTTTCTTAGGCATGTTGTGTGAAAAGAGGTCAATTTCGACATTTCCTTCTCTGTAACATTCCAGCATTCCGCACCATAGAGAAGCACAGAAAGTACACAGCTCTGATATAATCTTTATTTTGTGCTTGTGCAGTCATGAGAGAACTTCCAGATGTTGTTTAGACTAAAAAAAGGCTCTTCTTGCTTTATTCATTCTGTTGTTGATGTATTTGTTTGCTTCGTCGTCTGGTGTAACTATGCATCTTAAGTATGTGAAGGTGTCTGCCTGTTCAAGTTGCGGATTCCTAGCGATATGGGATCGGGGTTGCTCACATTGAGCGTCATGACCTTTGCCTTCTTTAGATTAATGTTCAAGCCCACCTGCTGGCTATACTTATTAAGTCTATCCGTTTTTTTCTAGATGTGTTGATGTGAATGTGCTAGTAGTGCAATGTCATCTGCATATTCCAGATCTTCCAAATCTTCCAATGTAGGAAATTTAGTCCATCTTATTCCTCTTGGACTACCCTCTGTTGTATGTGCTAGTAGTGCAATGTCATCTGCATATTCCAGATCTTCCAATGTAGAAAATGTAGTCCATCGTATTCCTCTTGGACTGCTCTCTGTTGTCTGGCGCATCACCCTTGGCTGAGAAGGGGCAGCTCTTGAGGGAATATAAAATCTGTTTTTTCAACCTTTCCTCCTGTGGTAATTTCTTGGCGAAATACACTTCGCTCGTGAATAGGTTCATGGTCCTCGAAGACACAATGCTGAGGTCGGATAGCAGTGATGGTCCATTGGTTCTCGAGTTACGTTCACAGTTTGTGGTGAATTTGGCTCCTAGTCTTAAGACACATTGCTGAGGCCAGTTAGCAGTGGTGGTCCACGTATTTGAATTAGTTACACTCCTGGCCCTGAGACACAACGATGAAGCCAAGTATTACCACATGGTACAGTCACAGGCAGAAATCTGAAACAAAACAAACCTGGTGTATGGTCCTTGTTTAGGGAAGATGCTACCCCTTCTAATGATTAACTACTGTAAAATAATCAGAATGATTATGTTACGACACACGGCCAGGAAGTCGTATTGCCCATTAAGTCGTTTTATAACACAACGTCATGGAGTCGTAGAGTCCGCCAGGGTAAGTATGTCATACATGATATAATACATTATTAATACCTTAATCATGTAGACCAGCGGTTCCCAACCTTTTTTCCATGCATAAATTTCTATAAATTGTACCCTAATAATTGTACCAAGGCGGTTCCCAAATTCTAGTAATTGTACCCCTAATATTGCAAAATATTTTGAAATTAATACAGTTGCTGTTATTTAAAATTTATAGATTATAACCAGAAATAAAGGGGCCAACCACGGGATTAAAAAACAATGCAATAAAAAGGTGAACAAACAGTGCATATATTTTAACAAGACATTAAAAAAATCAGAAGTTACAATAAAAATTAACACATTAAATTTATTATTAATAATAATAATAAAAACGTTGTTATTGTTAAAAGTTGAAATCACTTTTTATAACGCACATATCACGTGACCATGATAAATGTTGAGTGCGATCCTTGAGCTTGTTTTGAGGCACATAGTTTTTTTTTTTTTTAATCAGGTTCAAGTGATGCAAGATACAGTATCAATTCTGGACCTGCATACAGTTTACTACGGTATTTATTTTTTATAAAGGTATAAGAAGAGAAAGCCCTCTCCACCAGCTCAGTATTTGTAAATGACAACAGAAACTTAAGCGCCTTGTCGGTCAGCTGTTCATATTCTCTGCTGTTGTCTCCCCTCCCCCCCCCAAAAGAGCATGCACAGAACGGCATCTTTTTATACAAGGAGAAATTAAATTCTCAGCTATAGTATGATTTTTACCACATTTAGCAATACGATAACTAATACGGTAGGAGGCTTCAACCGCATTTTCGTTATCTTTGTTAGCTGACGACAAGTACGATATCACATTCTGTTGTTTCGATAGGTGTTGTAAAAAATTGCGTTCCTTGTTTTCATAACTGGGGTGTTTTGTTTGTAAATGCCGCAAGAGTAACGAAGGTTTCAAGCTACCATTGGATAATACTTCCCGACACATTACACAGTGGGGCTTAGCACAGTCCTTATCTCCTATAAACGAAAACCCATACTTCATGTATTCTTCACTGTATTTTCTCTTTTTAGCGCGCAAGAAAAACGGCGGAGATTGTCTCACACAGTTCATGTTGTATAGTATAATAATAATAATAATAAATTCTTTAAGCGCCAAACACGGCGCATAAGGCAGAAACCAGTGCTCTCCAGGTTGTTCGTTGTGACGCCACTCCTCTTAGCTCTTGCACATTATTTAGCACCAACGTTCTTCCTTCTCTTATTATTGTTCTTCTGAGTGTTTCTTTTGGTCTTCCTTTTTTCCGCTTACCCTCAGGAACCCAAGTGAGCGCCTGTAGTGGTATTCTGTTGTTTTGCATTCGTAGGACATCACCGATATATGACCATCGTCTTTTCCTTAGTATATTTCTGTCGAGGATTTACTCAGCAGTGGAAGACCACTTTAGTCTTCTCTAGACGTCTTCTTTTTTTGTCAGATTAGTCTTGCATTCTTCCCAACTGATGATTATCAGTTTTCCAAGACATTTGTTCTCGAATGTATTCAGCTTGTTCTCCAATGATTTTGTTATTTTCCAACTCTCACAGCCGTATGTGTTAACACTGAGATAACATTTGAATTAAACAGACGAAGCTTGGTATGTATATTCAATGATCGTAATTTCCAAATGTTAGATAATCTATTGAAGGCGCTAGCTGCCAAAGCAAATTCTAGTATGGAATTTCTCTTGTTGTGTCACCCATCCCCTGAGTCATTTTACTGCCTAAATAATTGAAACTTTCAACTTTCTGTAGTTTTTCCCCGTTCAAGATGATATCAAAGGTCTCGTTAGAAAAGTTCATAGCTTTAGTTTTAGAGGCATTTATTTGGAGACCAATTTTAACCGAGAGATGACACAAATTATTTATTGCTTCTTGGGATTGTCTTGGTGTTGAACTTAAGAATGCTACATCATCTGCGAAATCCAGGGCCCCCAGGAATTTTCCATTTGTCCATTTTATACCCAATTGTTCATTGTGGGTATAGTTTCTCATAACCCAATCAATAGCTATTCCAAAAAGTAGTGGTGACATAATACAGCCTTGTTTCACCCCTGTTTCTACTGTAAACCATTCTGTATTCCCTTTATTTGTTCTAACTCAACATCTTGCATTGTCATATAGCGCTTTGATTATATTCACATATTTTGTTGGAAAACCATAGATTGTAAGTATCTGCCACACTGATGGGCGGTGTAGACTATCAAAGGCTTTTTGAAAATCGACGAAGGTGATAATAAGTGGCGATTGCCTTTCCACTGATTCTTCTATAATTGTTCTTAGTGTGAATATTTGATCAATACATGCCCGTTTCGGCCTGAAACCCGCTTGTTCTTCTCTGATCTTTTCGTCAGCATGCAATTTAAGTCTTTCTAACATCATGCAACATAATAATTTTCCAGGTACTGATAATAGAGATATACCACGCCAGTTATTACAGTCTGATAGTATAGCGTTGAATTAATTTCACAACTTTTGACTTGTCTTTTACACTGTTGACATATGTATCTTTTTTCCGCCATTACTCAATTTTTTTCGCGTACCCCTGAACATCCTGTCGCGTACCCCCAGGGGTACGCGTACCACAGGTTGGGAACCGCTGATGTAGACAAAAGGTGCCCAGTGAATAAAGAAAGGCAAAATCTTTGAGCTCAGCAATAAAAGCCAGCTCTGAAAAGGGTTGATAGTTTTCTTAGCTAGTTGTCGGAACCCTCTCTAACTATGGTGGGGGAAAGATGCTAGCTGGCTACCCCCCACTCCTAGGCTAAACCACTGTCGTACTGAATTTACTATAACAAACACTGGCTCGTGTACACTAGAAGACGACCACACAAACAATGGCTGACACAAGGAAATAGCGCTTCTAATCAGCTAGTGTCCTTTTATTCACAACGTCGTAACTTGGCCACACACGGCCATCATGAAATGCAAAAATAATATAGATACGCACTGCCACTGCAAACTGACATATAATATCGATGTACCAGAATAGGCACTATGACACCTTATCTGCTACGGTGAATTCCGCTCATCCAAGCGGCAAGTAACATCTGATTATCAAACTGACAACTATCAAAATTGTCTCTCACGACACATCCTCAGTTACCAAAATCATCACTGAGAAAATAACTACTACTCTAGAATAAATATCACCAGGACAAGATTCAAATGGCAGGCACTGTATCACAATATTCCACAGAATATGGGCCGCGTACAAGCTGGCAGAGACGCGTGCACCCTGGACGACAGTCAAGCGCTGATAACCCTTGGCGTTCAAAAAACAGTTGGCGCCCGAATTTCCCGCTGGTCACATGACCCAGTCGTTCGGCTATTTTCGCCATCCCGTTCGGCCGTTCCCGAACGGCTTAGCTTTGCCTATGAGCAAGCAGCTAACGCACGGCCCAAAATAGTGCCGTGACACTAGTCAATACCAGTCCTAACAAGGACTCTAGCTTACACCAATACTCTCCGTTGTATTTTTAAGATTGTTCTATAAAAACCATATCTAGTGCTTTTTATACATGTTTACTAATTGGACAACACATTATGGGATATAGTCAATAAGTGTCCGCTTTATCTCACGAAAAATAGTACGTCGTAATATATCTACAGAAGGCGACTGCAGATTACAGCTTCTTCCATGACACATTTGCATTACGCTGCAATAAACATCCCCAGTATAAACATACTAACAAGTGATTGGTCAAAAACCAACAGCCCATCTCTCCAAATCGTAACTACTCGTTGACTACCCAACATTGTTTTGGCAACACACTTGCGAGAAATAAAATGTATCTTGAATTAATCGGTAGCGCAGAGGTTAGTGCAGTGGCTTCCTGGCACGGTGGTCCATGGTTCCATTCCCAGTTGAGATGGAATTTTTTAGACCGCCAACGGCTCTGGGGTCGACCAAGCCTCGTGAGTTTGGTACCAGAATCTATTGCTACCTGCCTAATGCTAATGATTCCTATTATGGAATTGGGTCCTTCTTTATCTAGGTATTCCATGATTATTTGCATACTGCCTTCCGAAATATCCTTAACATCTACACTTTCGTTTCCTCCATGTCTAGCGTACCGTACCTTCCGACACTATACAACTGTCTCCGCCATTCTGAACACTGACTGCTCTATTATGTTTCTGTGGGTGAATATGTGATCTGCACATTGTTTGTTTCTTCTGAATCCTGCTTGTTGCGTCCTCAGTTTTATTTCTAGTGGTCTTGAAATTCTCTTAATAATTATTCTGATAGGAGAGTAATTCCTCTTCAGTTGTTGCAGTCAGTGAGGTCACTTTTTTAATGGCAGTTTAACAATTATTCCTCTGTTCTACTGCACTGGTGAAGTCTCTGTTTGCCAGATTTGTGCAAATAGTGGTTCTAACATCTCTGCCGCTAATACAGGATCTGTTTTAATAGCTCTGCATTTATGTTGTCATGGCCTGGAGCTTTTCCTTTCTTCAACCATTTAATAGCTGTGATGATTTTTTTCCGTACGTGGAATGTGTGTATTTATATCTGGATCATTTAACTGTGATTCTGGAGGTGCTTTATTTTGTGTTTCTCTGAAGTGTTCTGCCCATCTTGCGTCTTGTCCCTGTGCTGTAATGATAAGATTTCCGTTCTTGTCTGTAACTAGTGTAATGTTGTTTGCGCCACGTTTTCCACTCATGGCGGTACAAGGCTATTGTCTGGAGATTAACGCACTTTTCTACACTCCATCACAATGATGATACTTTTGCTGACATCAACACTTATGAATCCTTTTCTTCAGACCCATTCTTATTTGAATTTTTATTTAAATGAATTTCTTTCGTTCTTTTTTTATAAAACGGCATATCATTGTGAAAGATGTATAAGGCCTTCCCTACTCGTTAACTAATTGTCCATGACCCACTCCCAAATGTCAGGATTGGTTCTATATAACAATGAGGAACTCTCTTTCTTAATTCCAATAATTAAGAATTGTTGCATAAAATACTTTACATTTTATAGAATGCTGCTTTCACATGAGCTATTCTGTTCTTCACTTCTGAGACGCATCTCATATTCGTTGTTATTAACGTGCCCAACTGTTTGAATTTATTCACCTGTTTTAAATTCAGCCAATGTGGCCACCAGAATGATAAAGCAGCCCCGTAGAGTACCACCCCTACAGACACCAGGGATGTAATAGATTGCAGTGTGAGGTGTCTGGTCTGTTGTTGGTTGCTGTGAGTATGGGTGATGTCGTTCACAAGTTCATAACATACGAGCATGACATGGAAAGTCATATAATGGTGCAACTGATATTGACGTTTCCAATGTTTATTATCTGACTCCACAGGACAGTTAACAGTACATCCATTTCACATTACAGTTCACGAAAATTAGCATAAGTTATGTTCATCAATGCATGTGGCATATACTCAAATAATGATATGGCGCCAAGGGATTATACTGTTGGCTCCAATATTACAAAAGTGCATCAATACTCATCTCACTGTTCAGATGTGCTAAATGAGTCTAATCATAAATCGCACGAGGATGGTGTTCCAGGAGTGTAGGTCAAGCTGACCTTTACAGGCATTCCTAAGTCTAACCTCGACGTAGGTGCAATCGCTGACACAGCGACGTTCGTAGAACATAGAACTGTCCTTCGGGCTAAGTATGACCCGTGTACATATTAATCTCAAATATGAAGATACCAGGGGCGTGACTTCTAGTAGAAGAACCTCTATTTCTGTAATTCGTAAGTGAGCAGAGATCGACCATTGTTAAACATAAAGTTAGATTACAGATTTGAAACGTAAATGAGGTATTACCTTGTTTCGAAATCAACACCACAAAAACACACGCCTCCAGGCGTTTCGAATAATCAAGGGAAGGACCTTGTAAGCTAACTAACTCATAATAAGGCTCCTAATTCCCTATCAAAGAACCACAGAGACGCAAGACGCGTCCTATCTGCTTCACAACTTTCCATAGACTCCCAGACAGGAAAGCTTCCCAGACACACCTAACGTCCGGACATGCACAGAACGCATACACCTGAGCAAGAATCAAACGAGACGATGTCAGGAACATTCCAGATAAAGATTTGTAATAAATCGCGCCTTATATGGACAGGAATAAAGACCTCAACACTGGTTTCAATCATTCCAAGAAACAGTTGACCGATATTACCATATAAGGAGAATGGTCACACATTGTTCAAAAAATATGGACCGACGTGTCCCGTCACAAGAGGAGGTAACCATCATATAAAATGATAATCTCAGTCAAACTAGGGTTATCTAGCTTTGACCGAAAAAAATTAAAGTGTACAATTCAGACAAGCTAATTATACAATGTCTTTAGAAAAATGATTATACAATGTCTTTAGAAAAAATGATTATACACTGTCTTTAGAAAAAATTCTGTGCGTAACAATTATCCTCAAGTATTTCCCATCAATGTTGATGCTTTCTAACATTTTGATAACTTCCTCACGTTTCACTTTGTCAAATGCCTTAGTGTAATCTATAAAGCACAAGTCTTCACCTCTATGGCTCTTTCTATTGATGTTGTTATAATATATATAATAAATGTAGCATTGTTTTTGTCTCAACCTTCTATAAATCCACACTGTTCGTCACTGATTTTTCGTTTAATTTTATTTCTCACTCTTCTCATAATAATTCGTAATAATATTTTGGTCACATGACTCATAAGACAAACAGTGCGATGTTATTCACGTTCCATGGCTCCAGGTTTCTTTAGCAAAAGCTATGAAAATGGATTTTAGCAGATCATCAGGTTTTTAACCATTACTGTAGATGTCATTTAAGTTTTGTTATCACTTCAAATTCTCCCGAAGCGTCAAATTCCTCTACTGTTACATAATCTGATCCAGGCGCGTTGCCTTTCTTCAAGTGGCGCGTGGCATCCTTTACTTCTGCCACAAGTATTGGAGGTCCTTTGCAACTATCTTGGTTGTTCAAATCTGGTCTTTCATCATCATACATCTCCTTGATGTATTTTGTCCACCATTCTATCATGTTTTCTAACCCATTAACAATGCTCCTTCTTTTGATTTCAAACATCAAGTGACTGTTTGTGTCCTTCTGCCAGTTAACTTTTTTATTTGCTTGTACATAGATTTTGTGTCTTTTCTATTCTGCACTTCAAGCTCTCTGCACTTCTGGTTTAGCCATGTTTCTTTTGCTGTTTTACATTTGTTTACTATTTCTTTATTTAGCCTGTTATATTCTTCGTTGTCTTGCTTCTTCTTCCTTCTTGCATCCATCAGTTGTAAAATTTCATCCATCACCCACTTCTTCTGTGCAGTCCTCTTTACGTCTGGTACGATTTCTTTTGATGTTTGATGTATTGATTGCTTTAGCATTTCCCACTGTCCATCTATGCTCTTGATTTTTATGTTGCATTGTACCTATTCTGTATTGTAATATTGTATCTTTCACTCATTTCCTTATCTGATTTAAGTAAGGCTAAGTTTAACTTGATATTGTTTGAAGCTCGCTTTGTTTCTTCAATTCTGTTCTATGTTTTCCTATTACTGCTACATGATCGCTGTTGCAGTCTGCTCCTAGCCTAGTTTTCACAGATTTCAAACTTTCTAAATCTCCTGCATATTAGTATGTAGCCAGTCTGATTATGAACATTGTTCTCTGGACTTTTCCACGTCCAAAGGCATCTAGCGTGCTTTTTAAACCAGGTGTTTCCTACTTCCATATCATGCGTTCTTGCCCACGCTTTCAGAATGTCGCCTCTCTCTTTTCTTTTTCCCAGGCCATAACCACTAGTTACATCATCATCTTTTTCATTTCCAGTCTTTACATTGAGGTCTCCAACAGTTGTCTCATGAGATTTACACTGAGTCATTGCCATATCAATTTACTGTAAAATGTGTCAATTTCTTCTTCTGTACAGTCTGCCGTTGGGGCATATAAATATCAGTTGGTCTGCCACTCAGTTTAATTAACAGGACTCGATCTGATTGTGACGGTATTGCCTCCAGCGCTTTGCAGTAGTGGTCCAACAGTGGCCAAAACTCAAGAGTATCTATTATAGGCTTCAATGGAGTCTATCTTTACACAAGATTACTCTTGGCAGAAATACCGATAGAAGAGTAGTAAAGCTTCTATCACATGGGAGTCTTCATAAGATATTCAGTGGCAGAACCTCTAGCCGAATGGGGGAAGGTGCTAGCTGGCTACCCCCACTCGTAGGGCTTTACCACTGCTGTGTGGATTTACTATAAAGCTGACTCGTACATGCTAGAGGATGACCACACGCACACTGGCTGACATAATGAAATAACACAGCTTAACTCTTTGACTCCGAAACAACGCTCAGAGCGTTGACCAGACTTGACACCCGTGCCAAAACAACTCTCTGAGCGTTGTTTTTAGTCTATCACGAATTAAAATTACGGCACAGGGTGGAACATAATTGCGGAGTCAAAGAGTTAACAGCTACAGTTATTTTTATTAAATTACAAGACCACTTGGCAAAAACACGACAATGGGGAATACATAATGAATTAATACATAATCACTACGTGCTAAACCTTAATACAACTTCAGGCAAAATGGCGCCGAACTACTCCAATGTGAGTCCCGCTCGCATGAACGGCGAAAACAAGGCTAAGTCATAAAGACGATTAATAAATACCAAAAATCGATCGGACTTACAAACTGCCGGTCACAAAATACACCAGAGAGACTAAGTAACTCTCAACTATTGGCGCAGGACAAGGCACTCATGGCGAAACGATGTATTCCGAAAAAAATCCATCCCAGGGTAGACAGAAATTGGCTAGTAGCGAACGTCCATCCAGGACGACAGATGAGCCCACAATACCCCGCGACTCCGTTGGCGCCTAAATTTCCCGCCGGTCACATTACCTCAATCGTTCGTCAACTTTCGTCAGCCAACGGGCGGCTTCAGAATGACTTGCTCGATATACGAACAATTGTGACCCGTACAGCGAAATAGTGCCGTGACATTCAGATAAGCGAAAATAATGCTGGTTGTCGCTAAGTACGTTAATTTTAAAATCTGCCGATACTTTTATGAAGAATTTAGACAATGATTTATTCTAGCTCGTTAAGCCCCCGCCGCTGAGTTAATCAGTGGAATTATTATACATCTCCACTGATTTAAAAGTGTTCACAACTGTCACAGAGGTTTTATGATCATTAAATTGCCTATATCCTCTTCTTTTTCTTTCACCCGTATCCTCTATTTTATTACCACTCTTTACCTTTTTCCTGTATTTTTCGCATCCATTCGTTTGCGAAAAAATATTTTCTTCCCCATTCTCAACTTTACCGTTTCTTTCTCATACTGGTAAACGCATTTATGACATAACGTGTCAGAGAGAGAGAGAGAGAGAGCGTTAAAATGCATTCTATTGCATTAGACGTCAGTGGACGATAGAACGTGTGAATACTCGTCTGGGCAGACAGACATAGCAGACATGCGTCTGTACTTTTCTCATGTCACGGGTGTTTCGTCAGCTAGTTCCCGGTTAGGTGTCATACCGTCTAGCATTTTCACCTGACACTAACGTTTCTCTCGGAGTGAAGTGTGATATGACACTCACGCAGCGCTCGGGAATGAGACATAAAGTCTGGGTTTTTCCATGACACTCACGCTTCTCGGTCAGTTTGTTAACGTAGGTGTGAAGACGCACCGGTGGCACTTACGGCATGCGTCTAAGTTACGTAAGTGTTAGGAAAGACGAGAGATTGCGTGGTTTTGGAAATAGGGCACATTCTTTGTGTGTGTTTCATATATCTTAAACGAGAGTTTGAGACTTAATTCACTCAGTAACTTCGCAGTCAAGACTAGAACAAGCCTTCGTTCGATTCCTAAGAATCTCTGTTAATAGAGATGGCATTTAGTTTGGTCGAAGTGGTTTAAGTTCTTAGTAGTTCTGTGTTGAGGTAAATATTATATATATATTATATCTAGTATTTTTCGAAGTGTTCAAAGTGTTAGATCGCTTATTTTATTTCCCGAGTTCTTTTGTGCAGAGTGAATAATTTATAAGTCTGTTATATTCTCTAGCTGATGAGTTACAGTGGAAAACAGAATAAATTATAATTTTTAGCTTACACTCAGTCGGCTATTAATGAATTTAATTTAACTGTTAAATAATCAGACGAGAATAATTTTTCTAAACTAACTTATAAATGCTAGATGCCTCATGAGTGTTGACGGAATACGTATGTATTCCTAATTCATGAGGATTGATGATTTTTAAATATATAACTTATTGCACGGGAAGTTTTAAATGATAAGTCAAGCTGTACGCTTGCATTTTAAAAAACGTAAGTTATATTGAGTACATAATATGTAACATATTTCATATGTGGTTTTTTCTTTATTCAGTGAATACTGGGGTAACCCAAACTTTGCCGGCGTTTTGTACAGAGACATACCTAATAAATGCTTATACTGGGCCTTTGAGCCAGTGCATATTTTCTACACTAACTCTAATGTACATGCTGCCTTGTGGCGAGAAAAATTACAGAAATCAAAAACATTAACTTTCCGACATTGTTGACAAGTGTGTGGTGAACCAAGATTATTTGTTGAGAGAAGTTGTCCACCGGTCATCTTCCTAATTAAGGGAAACCTCGTGTTCTGACATTGTGTGCTCGTTTAAGCCTAATTCTTACCTCGTGAGTCAAGTGACACTAACTTTAGTCTGAAATAACTATCGCATGAAGCAGACGCTCCCCAGATCCATTTTGATGAAACCAACAAACAAATCTGCAGAGCTGGGATCTGTTTCATTAAACGACAGTAACAGATAAAAAGTGTGAGTGTCCCAAAGTTTGCGCCAGACGGCGAACCACAGCACGATTGTAAGTATATCAGGGCCCTGATGAAAGAACCGAGTGAAAGTAGACTGAAGGATGTTCTTTGTTTGAGTCACCCACGTTGTAATTTCCTTTATGCAAGTTATTGCTAACAATATTCACCCTTAGAAAAGCAGAGTATCAAGTCTGTCCATACCTTAAAAGGGGGAAACCATAGACTCAATCATATGCATCTGTAACTCCTTGGGGTTATCACTTTCTTCTAACGGGATTGTGAGCTATATATCCAGGGGAGGACCATACAAACGGGGCTATCACTATTGTAGCATTCCTTAATTTTTTTTATGACTATGTGTATGCTTTTGATGTATTTTATATGTTGTGATGTAAGTTTACTATGATAATTAAACTATACCTACATTTAATTCAGTGTGGTGGTCAGTTCGTTCCCATAATATCTATATAATCATTGTTATAGTTTTCCCACGTCTGTGTGTCTAACTGTCGTCATTGTATGTGCGGGCACGTGAGTGGATAGATATATATTAATATATATATTTTTATAGACTGTCTGACTCCTCTGGATCTGTTGTAGAAGATAGGCGGAGAGAGAGAGAGAGATTCTCGATTTCCGGGACAGCCTCTATAAATTTCTACCATCTCACTCGTGGAACTCTATTTCTATTATCACATCTCACTGTGGCTATCACTCATCCTGGCTATATAGACTTGTCGCACAGATGAATAAAAGAGACGAATCTTTCTCTTACACGTGTCTAGTATTCTGTAATTCTACAAATAGATTCCTTTTCTGACTCCGTGTTTCTTCAGTTTTCCTAATTCCGGTGCTTCTTATTAAATGTAGAGATTTCCTGTGCTTTTCTAAGTCTTATCTGGTTCTCCAATAAAAGGTCCGGATAACAATTAGGAATTATGAATCTAGTTCTTCACTCTGGCGAAGGCCTGATGATGTCTTAGCGAGCGTGCAATCACATAGAAATAAAACTGTGAAGAAGTCAGCCTATATTCCTCTCCAGGTTTGTTATGAATCTAATCAGAAAGATTCAATCATTTCAAACAGGTCGAGTGTGGCACTTTCAAAATAGTTCCTTCACGGACAATTTTCTCAAATTGTCTTCCATATATAGTAACATGATTTCTTGCATACCCTCTCACCAACACATTTGTAGACTCATTTTGTCTAAATCCATGATTACTTTTTAACTAAGGACCGGAAGCGATTATATCTCATTTGTTTGCCCTTCTGTGTCACACAGACAGTAATCTCTTTATCTGCTGTATGAGTGCGCAAACTCCGGGTGGTATCGGTGATTTAAGCCGATAGCGCAGACTGATGTAAGTTTTAATCTGCCGCGCCTATACCCACAAATCTGGGTAGCACTCCTTGCAAATAGGATATTTATCACCTACAGGGTGACGATAAAATCAGATATCTGCTACTTAGCAGAAAAATAAAGAAATAACGAAATGTGCGATAATTGACAGCACATAATAAAAATCAGTACCACAAATATACCGATACTGCCGGAGAGAACCAAAGATCCATAGAGGTCGCCCATTTCGTCACATTGATATTGCCCCAAATCCCTTTATTGTTCTTGCTCTTTCTGCATCTAATATTATACCTACTCCTCACTTTCCAATATATCGCATTTCACATAGTCATAATACACTAACATTCATTCTTTCCATTTCCATTTCCGTCTTTTACTAGGAAGTTGTTTTGATTCATAATAATACAAGGGATAATACGACGGTAGTTTTCCGTTGCTTTCCGTCGGTTTGTGTACGGTTGTCTCCGCTAGCCTTTGACTAAAATGTCAAACCCACAAGGCAGTGGGGAGGGAAGAGGTTAAACCGCCTCCATCTTGCTGGTTGTCACATCATAAAGCTTCAAATGTGATTTGATACAGACAGCTGTCCCTCACAACAATCCCACCTCGCCCTCGGTGACAACCACCTGTTTTGGTTTACAGCTGATTATTCAGTATTCACAGCTGTCACGGTAATGCCTCCCCTGCTTTGCAGTAGTGGTCCAACAGTGGCCAAAACTCAAGAGTATCTATTACAGGCTTCAATGGAATCTATCTTTACACAAGATTACTGTTGGAAGAAATGTAGATAGAAGAGTAGTAAACCTTCTATCACATGGCAGTCTTCATAAGATATTCAGTGGCAGAACCTCTAGCCGAGTGGGGGAAGGTGCTAGCTGGCTACCCCCACTCGTAGGGCTTTACCACTGCAGTGGAACAAGAGATGAGAAGAAGACGATGGAGATGGATAGGACACACACTGAGGAAACCTGTTGATAGCATTACAAGACAGTCCTTGTTCTGAAATGCCCATGGCAAGAGAAGCAGAGGTAGACCAAGAAGCACACGGAGAAGAGAGCTGGAAACAGAGGTGAAAATGATAAGGAGAACGTGGAAAGAACTTGAGATGATGGCACGTGACAAGAGGACTTGGCATGTGTTTGTTGAAGAACTATGCTCCTTTGGGAGTGGAGGGTTATGAATGGATGAATGAAGTTACGTCTCTCACGCTTCAACATGTCCTCCCAGATTGGGGGATTATCTGATTTGCATATCACACGTAATTCTATCGTCATTATCAGACTATGACTCGGCGCAATTCAGCCGTCTTGTCTGGACATTTCGTGGTTTACTTGCACCTCCAAGATGCAAGTCTATTATTCTGTAGAATTGTACAGGATTATTCCCATCATGTACAGACGCCGTCATTAGCCTTTCACCTGGGATCAAATGTGCTATCGTCACGTTTTTATGATCCAATTAGTCCCTCAGGTATGGACCGGCGAATTGAAGTGTGAAAGTTATGTAATCAGTGACTTTCGGATGAGTTTTTTGTGTTGACGAATAAGGACATGGTAGAGAAAAATAACAAAATATCACTCGCACAGGAATGTAATGCAATCCTGCCGGAGTGGACATGAGAGCGCACAAACCGTTTTGTGACAACAGCTAACCTCTATATCTAGAGGCCACACAACCATCCACCATCCGGTTGACGCGTCTGATAGGTTCCTTCCCCAAGAATTGGTGTACTATACTATCAAAATCGACTTTGTTGGTACAGTGCAGCGAACATGACTTATTATTACAGTCGATAGCAAGTACGACTTTATTCATTTTGCCAATTTAAAAATAATAATAATAACAAACAAAATTTTTAAAATTTAAAGACAAACAACTAATACTTCAACAACAAAAAACTGGAGTCATGATGTCTTTTATTTCGTTTCTGCTCATCTCAGAATGATACTTTTACTGTGTAGATTTGGACAGTCTTCGTTTAAAATAGAACTGGCGAGTCTCTCAACAGGGAGACTGTTTTATTCGACAAAATGGTGTTGCCATGCTCCAGTTAGGTACTGCTTTTCACCTGTTAAAAAATGTATACCTTCGGTTATATTGAATACATACTTTGTGGTTGAAATAAAAGAAAACTTATCACTTCTATTTCATAAATAAAAACAGTAACTAAATAATATAACAAATCTGCCATAAATGACTACTTGCGTAGAAAGAAGGGCTGAAATAATAATTCGGTACCACAGTCACCAATGACAAGATCCAAATATGTGTGTGTGGAGCAAGAGGTGGGAAGAAGAAGCTTGTGCGTGATAGAAAACACATTACGGCAATTCATTGTGAATACAGAAATCCAAATGAACATGAAGACGCTTGTGCGTGATAGAATACACATTTATACAATTCATTGTGAATACAGAGAGATCCAAATGAACATGAAGAAGACGCTTGTGCATGATAGAATACACATTAAGGCAATTCATTGTGAATACAGGGAGATCCAAATGAACATGAAGAAGACGCATGTGCGTGATAGAATACACATTAAGGTAATTCATTGTGAATACAGAGAGATCCAAATGAACACGAAGAAGACGCTTGTGCGTGATAGAATACACATTACGGTAATTCATTGTGAATACAGAGAGATCCAAATGAACATGAAGAAGGCGTTTGTGCGTTATAGAATATACATTAAGGCAATTCATTGTGAATACAGAGATCCAAATGAACGTGAAGAATATAAATGGAGACTGATATAAAAAGAGATAAAGAAAAACCGTGTGCGCATGCCCAGAACACGATAGCTTCGCATGAATTTGGTAAATGGTGATGTTCCCTAGCGAGCTGTAAGATCATTCTGATGATGATAAAACAAATAGACTTAGTGATGAACGAAACAATCATCTTCTGTTGCGTCAGCGCAGGATAGAGAACACGTTAAGACAATAACACTAATGTTGTTGTTTAAGACATTATATGGATTAAAACTAAAGAAAGACAAGGACCTGAAAGAACCAAATGGTTACAGACCGATCAGCTGACTAAGCTGTGTAGGAAAACTGATGGAGCGCATGATTAATACCAGGCTGATGTGGCACCTGGAAAGCAAACACCTATTAAACCATCAACAAGCAGGATTCAGACAACACAGATCCACTGAAGATCAAATCACATATATAGCTCAGGAAATCGAAGATGTCTTCCACGAAAAAAGCACACGCTAGTGGTTTCGGTAGATTTAGAAAAAGCTTTCTATAGAGTATGGAAAGAGGGATTGAAAGTCAAACTGCAGAGAAGTGGTGTATGTGGGCGAATGTACAAATGGATTGGTCACTACCTTGAAAATAGAACCGCCAGAGTACAGCTGCAAGGACAGACTAGTAAAAAGTTTATATTAGAGCAGGGTGTCCCACAAGGGGGAGTCCTGTCACCTACACTGTTCCTTGCATACATAAATGACATAACTGACAATATTCAACAAATAGCACACAATGCTTCCTTTGTAGATGACTTAGCCTTGTGGATCTCTGAAGAACGTATCAATACTGCAAACATTCTGATGCAGCAAGCACTAACATCACTGGAAGAGTGGGCCAAAACATGGCTCATGAAGATTAATGAAGAGAACACAACGTACACTGTATTTTCCCTCTCAACTAGACCTCAGAGCTTCAAACTAGTACTAAACGGAGAAAATCTTCATTTAAATGAAAACCCAAACTATCTAGGCATTATTTTGATCGCCGTCTGACTTGGAAAAAACATGTTGACAGAAACCGAATGAGAGCAAGACAAAGAATGGCAATTATGAAAAAAACTTGCTGGAACAACTTGGGGTGCTGATGAGAAAGTGCTTAAGACGTTGTGCACAGGGCGAGTGAGGCCAGTCCTTGAATATGGCATGGCAGCGTGGGCAACAGCAAAGACAAACTTCGATAAAATTAGCAGACTCCAAAATCAAGCAATGAGAATTATAACGGGAGGCATGAAGTCAACACCTATAAAAGAACTCGAAAAGATTATATGCCTCCAGCCAATGACAGATAGAAAAGACTGCAGGGTTCAGCAACAGGCCAAAAAATTCAAAAGACTAACAGACCACCCAATGTGCCATAGAATAAATGCTCTTAGAAGGCAAAGACTCAAACGAAGCAATTTTGTAGAATCAACCAAATCACAAATGAGAACAGTATCCATAGATGAAATATCCACTGTTAAACCCATCTACACTGCACACAAGCTTCCAGTTTGGAAACAAAATCGTTTCCCTAAAATGATAGAAAACATTCCTGGAATTGAAAGTAAAAAGAGCAAAACTGCAACAGATAGAAAATCCATAGCGACAAAATACATAGAGAAACATTACCCACACAACACCTGGACCCATGCATACACAGATGGATCAGCAATAAATACAACAGAAAATGGAGGTGGGGGTGTCTTTCTGACCTTAAGCACTGGTGCAGAAAAAAGGCTGTCGGTGGCGACAGGACGATTCTCCAGCAACTTCAGAGCTGAGGCTGAGGCCTTGAAAACTGCAGCAGAAGTTATATTGACAGAAGAAAGCGCAGAGAGACAAGTTGCTTTCTTTACTGAAGCAGTCAGTAATTGCAACGTTGAAAAGCCAAAATAATACAGACCTGGATGATCGCAGAATTTTCTTCTTTTTTTCTTCTTTGATCCTTAGCCGCCGACCGTCAAAACAGTCAGTGGCCATCACGCCTAGTGGCGTCTTGTAGGGCAACAACAAATTGTTTCCACTTTGCTCGGTCGGCGGCCATCCTTCGTACAGTGCCCCAACTCTGGTTAATTCTTTGCATCTCAGCCTCCACAGTCCTCCGCCAGGTTGTTTTTGGTCGGCCTCTCTTTCGTTTTCCTTCAGGGGTCCAAAGCATAGCTGTTCTTGTGATGGCATCGGGGTCTCTTCTAAGGACATGGCCAACCCAGCTCCAGCGTCTGCCAGCTATGATGGTGTGCATTCCAATTAAATTAGATCGCAGAATAGTGCTCCACAAACTTTGTCAACGATTCAAAAGTGTTGTGATCCAGTGGATCCCATCTCATTGTAACATCACCGGCAATGAAGAGGCTGACAGAATGGCAAATGAAGGTTCACGTCTACCTCGGCCTGATGAAAGCATAACTTTTGAGGAGGCAAAGAGTTTTATCAGAATCAGATACAGAAACAAATGAAATGTTGAACATCCAGGGTACACACAGAATGATGCATACTACCAGCTCAACAGAAGAGAACAAGTGGTAATCTTCAGACTCCACACTGGCCACAACAGATTAAGATACCATCTATTCAACAAGCTAAAGATAGGATCTACCGATCAGTGTAACTGTGGCACTGATAAAATGACTGCTGAACATCTGCTTCAAAGTTGCCCCTTATATGTGGTACAGAGAAAGTGCATATGGCCGACGCCAGCTCCTTTCGTGGAAAAGCTTTACGGGGATTCAAATAGCCTCAAACTGACTGCTGCTTTCTTTGAGAACATTCAAGCGGACGTCTGAGAGTGTACGAAGAAGAAGAAGATTAAAACTAACGATAACGACAGTGGTCTGAGAGACATATACCTGGGAGATGCGAAATCATACACATATCTTGGCTGCAGTATGGATGAGGTTGGACGAACAGAGAAATTAGGTCCAGTACAGAAATAGAAATCCAATAAGACAAGCTTGCTTTTGACGGAGCAGCAGGGCAAGAGAAGCAATGTTTTGTAGAAGAATACCAACAGATAAATATATAGAAGTTCAAAATCGTATTATATGTGCTTTATTGACAGAAATAACTAAATGCCTTTACGAAATGTGTATTGAAGGAAAAGACATAAGGATACTCAGTAACTTATAGTAGGAACAAACTACGACAGTTGCAGGAATTACTCACCACATATAGACATAGGTTAGGTGTAAGACACTGTTACGTATATGTACCGCTAACCGTTTAAAATCTACACTAAAAAACGTTTTAAGCAGATAGATAAGCCAGGACTGAACATCGGTGGAAGATCGTTACACAGCCTTAGATATGCAACTGATACAGTTTTGTTAACTGAAAGTGAACAGGAATTACTGTAACTAGCGAAGAAGGCAAATAACATAAGTCATGACTTGGCATTAACATTAAGACAACGACAACTATGATAATTAGCCCAGCAGATGATAAGTTAACACGTAAGATAATATTTAATGGGGAAAATGCTGGAAGAAGTAACAAATTTCTCATATGTTGGTCATATAATTACAGAAGGTGACATAAGACCTGTACTAACATCCAAATAAATCACTCACAAATTAAAACTGACAGTAATTAAGTGTAATATTAACGCTTCATTACTGTATGCTGGCGAAACATTGACAATAAACAAGATATAAGAAGAAAAGGTGCGCATCTCTTGGACAGAGAAGAAAACTGATAAAGAAATCATTAAAAAGCTAGGAATGAAAAGATACATAATGAAGAAGATCAAAATTGTACAGATGAAATATTTGGTCATTTAAAAGGCATAAGACCTTTCTGAAGACCATAATGGAAGAACAAGTTACAGGCAAGTGTGCAAGAGGAAGACGGCTCTATAAGTGCGAAGATAACATCAAGAAATGGACGGGAAAGAATCTATCAGAGTGTATCATCAAGACAAGAGACAGGAAAGAATCTATAAGAGTGTACCATCAAGACAAGAGACAGGAAAGAATCTATCAGAGTGTACCATCAAGACAAGAGACAGGAAAGAATCTATCAGAGTGTACCATCAAGACAAGAGACAGGAAAGAATCTATCAGAGTGTACCATCAAGACAAGAGACAGCAAAGAATCTATCAGAGTGTACCATCAAGACAAGAGACAGCAAAGAATTTATCAAAGTGTACCATCAAGACAAGAGACATGAAAGAATCCATCAGAGTGTACCGTCAAGACAAGAGACAGGAAAGAATCTATCAGACTGTACCATCAAGACAAGAGACAGGAAAGAATCTATCAGATTGTACCATCAAGACAAGAGACAGCAAAGAATCTATCAAAGTGTACCATCAAGACAAGAGACAGGAAAGAATCTATCAGAGTGTATCATCAAGACGAGAAACTGAAGACGTTGGAGATCCAATGTCTTCTTCTTCTTTGATCCTTAGCCACCGACCGTCATAGCAGTCAGTGGCCATCACGCCTAGTGCGTCTTGTAGGGCAACAACAAATTGATTCCATTTAGCTCGGTCGGTGGCAATCCTTCGTACAGTGCCTCCACAGTCCTCCGCCAGGTTGTTTTTGGTCGGCCTCTCTTTCGTTTTCTTTCAGGGGTCCAAAGCATAGCTGTTCTTGTGATGGCATCGGGTTAGATCCAATGTAGCCGACCTAAAATGCGAAGATTTCAACTGATTTTGATAATGCTGATGATGGTAAATGTATCTGTTAGTCTTGTATCTCTAGAACGTAGTAGCCGGAGTACAAGGACAATCTGGCAGGAGGATAACTTTTGAGAAGTTGGTCTTAAACAGATAGAGAGTTCTATCAAGATAAATAGGAAAATATCCCCAAAAAAGAGCTCATCATTTCTTGTTTTCTGATAAACCTAACCTTGTGAACCGCTGAAGAGAATGTCATCACGGCAAACACTTGGATTACTTTACTGGACATCACAGCCAGCATTTGGATGACAATACTAGCCAAAAGGCCCAATGGGCTGATCACCCGTTGGCTTGTCACACCGATTACGGAAACAACGGCAGATGGATCTATTTGTTGTTGCCCTAAAGACGCCGCTAGGCGTGATGGGAAACTACAACAGAGAAAATCAATCTGCTGTTGCCCTTAAGACGCCACAAGGCGTGATGGCCTCTGACTGCTTGGTCGGTCTTTGGCTAAGGACGGAAGAAGAAGAAGAAGAAGACTAGCCAAAAGAACAAACACTTGGATGACATTACTGGACATAAGAACAAACACTTGGATGACATTACAGGACATAAGAACAAACACTTCGATGACATTACTGGACATAAGACCAAACACTTCGATGACATTACTGGACACAAGAACAAGCACATGGATGACATTACTGGACATACGTACAAGCACTTGGATGACATTACTGGACATCAGAGAAAACACTTGGTTGACAAAACTGGACATAAGAACAAGCACTTGGATGACATTACTGGACATCAGAGAAAACACTTGGTTGACACAACTGGACATAAGAACAAGCACTTGGATAACATCACTGGACATAAGAACAAGCTCTTGGATGACATTACTGGACACAAGAACAAGCACTTGGATGACACTGCTGGACACAAGAACAAGCACTTGGATGACAATACTGGACATCACAGCGAGCACTTGGAGTACATTACTGGACACCACAGCGAGCATTTGGAGGGACATTTTTCACACAATTTTTGAGTCGATTTCTTGTCCTGTCTGGCAGTATTTAGTTACATTTTTGTGTGTAATAAATTACATGCAATTTCCTTGGTCGCCCTTTTTTTCTCTGCTAAAATAATAATAATAGCCCCTTCAGTCTCATTTTGAATTCTATATTTTTTTCTTTATTAACACGTGAACTAATACGTATATATTGACATGTGAATATTAATATGTGTAAATTGCTAATGAATGTCCAAGTCATTTGAGGCTTGCAACCTCAGCAAATAGAATGATGATTTCATGAACCACCACAGCCAGGGCTGGTGACTGTTTTATTGCGAGTTTTTTTTTAATAAAGAACCAAAAAGCAGTCCCAAGTTCCATGTGGAGCAGGGAGGGAATGATAAAAGAAATGATGTGCATACTTGTTATATTATTGGTCTTTTCTCCCAATGTAAATGTAAACATATTAAAACTACATTGTTAACATTTTCCACTAAAGTTAAAAATAGAACTATTCATTTTAAATGTAAAGATAGTTTTTCGCCCACTGGGATTAATATAAATTCTCAGCTAGTGTAAAAGTTCTGAGGTAGATGAGATGGTGGAATGAAAAGAAGGGAGCACAAAAGTATGTGACGGGAAACTCAATACTCAGAGGGTATTCGTTTCTCTTCTTTTGCCATACCTTTGGTGGTACCACATGAGGGCACTATTTCTGGAACAAGTGAGGGTATAAGTGGCCTGAAGTCGGCGCTATACACCATCATCAGACGGGTCTTAGATGCACAGGACCAGCTTTGCAGTTACTCCCTGATTCTACTTGGAACGTGCTGCAACTCTTAATCTTGAACAGGGACACAAGCGATCTAGTCACCTATCTGCGATGAACCAAAACACCAGCAGGAACAGAAACCCCAGCAGATAAGTGTACAAATAAAAACTACCAAGTGAAACTTCCCCTTATATTAATCCCCATTAACATCATACGATGATGACTAATTTTTGTTAAAGAATTATTCACTTTTTAATACCTGTTAAAACCTAATTGATTATTGTTTCTTATATCTATCCAAATTAAAAGTTGATTTAATCATTTTGAATGAGTGGTATCCTAATGTCTCAGTCACTATCTTAAATTCACTCAACCAGAGCTACTAAAAATAAGAATAATTCTTCTGAGTAATTCAGAGTGGGGGCTAGAACGAGCTAATATTAAATTGCATACTCAACCTTCACAAAAGGCGGAGGGTCAGATATTAAAGTTAACAATTACTCTGCTCTGTGCAGCATTGTTCTTGCAATCTGAAATAGCTTGTGAAGACTCCGTCAAGGTACAAACATCATTATTCTTCTATCTACAACTCTGCCAAGAGTAATCTTGTGCTATGGTAGACACCTTTGAAGGCCCACAATAGATACTTTAAGTTTTGGTCACTGTTCGACCACTACTGCAGAGAACAGGGGAGGCAGCCCGTGAAAACATTACTGGACACAACAGCAAGAAATTGGATGACACAGTACTTGGATGGAATTAATGGATATCACAGCAAGTAGTCTGATGACATCAAGGGACAACACAGTAGTTGGATGACATTAATGGACAATACATAAAGCAGTCGATGATATTACTAGACACAACAGCTTGCACTTGCACGACATTACTGGACACAAGAGAAAACACATGGATGACATTACTTGACACAGCAGCGAGCACTCTTATGACATTAATGGACATACAACAAATACTTGATGACATTAATGGACATACACCAATCACTTGCATGACAATAATGGACATACAACAAGTACTTGGATAACATTAATGGACACCAATCACTTGGACGACATTAATAGACATACAATAAGCACTTGCATGAAATTAATGGACAATTAACAATCACTTGGATGCAGGGCCGGTGCTACCTTTAGGCCAGCTAGGCGGCTGCGTAGGGCGCAGACCTCAGAGGGGCACAGAGTGTAGAGTGTCAGTGTGTTAAGAGAGTGAGAAGTGTGAAAAACCAGAATAATTACTTAGCCTTGCCTAGGGCGCAAAACAGTCTGGCGCTGGTCCTGCTTGGATGACATTAATGGACATACACAGCGAGCACTTGGATAAGATTAATGGACACAACATCAAGCACTTGGATGACATTAATGGACAGCACAACAAGCACGTGGACGACAATATGTTTGTATCTAACAGCAGGCATTTGTCGAAGATGTTGCCCTGATTGCTAAATCAGCGGCACATCTTCAATACAACCAGTAAGTCTGGAAAGAAGAGCTGTAGAAGAGACGGATGGTCATCAACAGCTCCCAAACAAAAACCATAGTGCTATCACGAAAGGAAAGAAGGCATCAGATCAAGCTGGGAGAACAGGTCCTGGAGCAAGTCAACCACTTTAAATACATCGGAGCTGTCATAGACTGGAAGGGAGGCATCAAAAAAGATTTGGCTACCCGAAGAGCAGCAGATGGGACACTTGTTTCATGCCATAAATCAAGGATTCCTCAGCAAAAGAGAAGCTAGCAAGAAAAAGAAGATGGGTGTATACCGCTCCACCTATGTCCCAGTCTTGACGTATGGATGCGAGTTATGGGCAACTACTACAACTCACAAAAGTCAGATCCAAACCTCAGAAATGAGGTATCTGACAAAGGTGGTTGAAGTAACAAGAAGAGACATGGTCTGCAACCAGACGATACGTCAAGGCCTAAGACACAAGGCCCGCAGACCAAAGTAGAACAGTCCCTAAATGAGAGAAGATCGGCTGCGTCGGCAGGTATTGGAAGGCTAAGAGCCAGGGATCCAGATCTCCATGACGACCCAGAGTCCTCTGAGAGGACAACATTAGATAATCTTTGAAGATCGAGGACTAGAATGGAACCAAGCCAGGAGGAAGACAGTCGATAGAATAGCATGGCGCTCTCTCTTCAAAACCTCTACACCTCATAGTAGAAGAGGAACGAATAAGTAAGTAAGTAACATCAAGCACTTGGATGACATAAATGGACAACACAAGTGCTTGGATGACATTACTGGACACCACATTTAGCACGGGGATGACATTAAGGTACACCACAACTAGCACGGGGATGACATTACTGGACACCACAACTAGCACAGTGATGACATTACTGGACACCACAACTAGCACGGACACAATAGCAGCACTCGGATGACGTTAATGAGAACAACAACAGGCACCTCACTGGCATTAGTGGGTGTGTAGTCCACTTCATTGTTAGTCAAGATAAATAAATTAAAAATAACACGACTGGACAAAAACTCGCTGCACAGCTTGGGTAGGAGACTTGAATGTAGCAAAAAAGCTTCACATTGGATAGTGTAGACCAACTTGAGAATCGGGGATTGGAACATGGGCAACAGCAGCAAAATGAAACTTTGAAAACGTTGACTGTCTCCACTTTCATAAATGTGTGAGTGCTCAAAACAGAAAGATTGAAATTAAAAGATAAAAATTATTTTCATTTTTCCAAATTAACTTATAAATGAACATGCCGGGGAAGATGACGCCTCTGTGTACACAGATTGGTCTGTATTCCGTTTTAAAAAATCAAGAGATCAGCAAGAGTGCTCACGTTAAATAATGACAAGATAGTTTTACAAGAAAACACAAAACAATGTGAATTTTCTCCGGTTCAACGGGACGAGAAGAAAGAGCCTAATAGACTAACGTTAAGAATTTTAAGTCTCGTTAGAAACGTAACTTAATGTCAGAAGTTCGGAGTAAACAGATGGGCAGTAGCAGGTCATAGGAAAGACAGAAACCAGACTTCAGCTAGAGTAAAAGGCAGGGTCGTCGCTGAACTGAGCGAAGCTTACATGACATGATAATAACTTTCAGCAGGGGTATAGAGATAGAGGTTGCTATTGCAGCCAAGAGGTGGCAGTCTGAAACTCCATTAACTCGGGTAGTTAATGTGTCGGAATCTCAGTCCATTCTTGGGGTGGTTAAAAAAAAGAATGACCACGGTATGAATGGGAAACATCCATAGAAGCCTTGAATCTTCGGGAACTAGTGTGGATCTGTCTCCCAGATCATGAGAATCATTACAGGAGACATGAAAAAAAACCCAGGTCAAGGGAATCATTACAGGACCCGTGAAAACAACTCCCGGTTGAGGTCTGACAAAAATCGCGTAATTTTCAGCCAGTGGATGTCACAACGTTCATAGGAGCTTGACACCATGATGAATACATCTCAGAAGCCTAACAGACTACACACTCTTATTAATGTAATAATTCATTCATCATTAATTTGATAATTCATTCACTATTAATTTAATTATTAATTCACCGATATTTTAATAATTCATTCACGATTACTTTAATAAATTCATTCACCATTAATGAAATAATTCATTCACCATTAATTTAATAATTCATTCACCATTAATTTAATAATTCTTCCTCTTCTTCTTCGTTAACCTTCAGATGTCAACTTGAATAAGTTCAAAGAAAGCAGTTGTCAGCCTGAGGCTGTTGATATCTCCGTAGATTTTCTCCAGGAATGGTACTGGTGATGGCCATATAAGTTTTCTCTGTTCCTCATATGTTGGGCACCTTTGAAGCAGATGTTCGGCAGTCATTTTATCGGTGCCACAGTCACACTCATCAGTAGTTCCTATCTTTAATTTGTTGAATAGATGGTATCTCAATCTGTTATGACCTGTGCGAAGTCTGAAGATTACGACTTGTTCACTTCTGCTGAGCTGGTAATATGGATCCTTTTTGTATGGCCTGGATGCTCTTCTTCCCACTTGTGCCTGTATCTGCGCTTGATAAAACTCTTGGACTCCTCATATGTTATATTTGTGTCAAGTTGAGGAAGTTTTCGACCTTCCTTTGCCAATCTGTCAGCTTCTTCATTTCCATGGATGTTGCAGTAAGAAGGGATGCACTGCATCACGACTCTTTTGTACTGCTGACATAGTCTGTGAAGTGTTAATCTTAGGTCATCCAGTTCAGCATTACTTTGACTTTTCAGCGTTGTAATCACTGACAGTGCATTTGAGAAGATAGCTACTGGTCTCTCTGAGCTTTCTTCTGTCATTAGAATTTCTGATGCAGTTTTTAAGGCCTCTGCCTCTGCTCTGAAGTTACTTGAAAATTTCCCTGTTGCGACTGCTATCTTTTTTTGTGTGCCATTGCTTAAGCTCAGGAAGACTCCTCCACCCCCATCTTCTGTTGCATTAGTTGCTGATCCATCTGTGTATGCATGGATCCAGGTGTTGCTTGGGTAATGTTTCTCTATATATTTTGTGGTTAGGACTCTCCTTTCTGTTTCATTTTGGCTGTTCTTTCTCTCAATACCAGGAACGTTTCCTATCATTTCAGGGAAGCACTGTTGTTTCCAAATTGGTAGCTTGTGTGCAGTACATATTGGCGTAGCTGTTGATATTGAGTTTATGGGGTCTGCTCTCATCTTTGTTTTGACATTTAATAATTAATTCACCATTAATTTATTGATTCATTCTCCACTAATTTAATAATTCATTATCCATTAATTAGTAATTCATTCACCATTAATTTAATAATTCACTCTCTAATTACTCTTGAGCTATCCAGGGGGCATTCGACTTCAACAAATCTACGCCATGTCCTTCTGTTTCGTGCCATCAGCTGAAGGTTTGTCCACGACCCCATCGTGATTTTCATGTCTCCCTCTTGTTCTACGCTCCATGTATTCTTCCGTCACCTTCTAGTTCTACCTCTCCCACCCTGTGAATTACATAAACAAGGACTGCCTTGTAAGGCTATCATTGCGTTCCATCAAAGTATATCATATCCATCGCCAGCTTTCTCTTCTCATGCATTGTCCCATAATCGACATTAGTCTGGTTCTGGTTGACAGTCCCTAATTTGTGACCTTGTCGTGACATTTCACTCCTTCTATTTTACACAAACACACATTTGTGAAAGTCGGAATTTTCTTGGCTATTGTTTTGTTGATCTTCATATTTCACAGCTATACTTTTTCTTCTTCTTCTTCGTACACTCTCAGACGTCCGCTTGAATGTTTTCAAAGAAAGCAGTAGTCAGTTTGAGGCTATTTGAATCCCCGTAAAGCTTTTCCACGACAGGAACTGGCGTCAGCCATTTGCGCATTCTCTGTACCGCATATAAGGAGCAACTTTGAAGCAAATGTTCAGCAGATATTTTATCAGTGCCACAGTTACACTGATCGGTAGTTCCTATCTTTAGCTTGTTGAATAGAAGGTCTCTCAATCTGTTGTGGCCAGTGCGGAGTCTGAAGATTACCACTTGTTCTGTTCTATGGAGCTGGCAGTAAGCATCATTCTGTGTGTGCCCTGGATGTTCTACATTCCATTTGTTTCTGTATCTGATTCTAATAAAACTCTTTGCCTCATCGAAAGTTATGCTTGCATCAGGCTGAGGTAGATGTGAACCTTCTCTTGCCATTCTGTCAGCCTCTTCATTGCCGGTGATGTTACAATGAGATGGGATCCATTGGATCACAGCACTTTTGAATCGTTGACAAAGTTTGTGGAGCACTATTCTGAGGTCATCAAGGTCTGTATTATTTTGGCTTTTCAACGTAGCAATTATTGACTGTGGATCAGTAAAGAAAGCAACTTGTCCCTCTGTGCTTTATTCTGTCAATATAACCTCGGCTGCAGTTTTCAAGGCCTCTGCCTCTGCTCTGAAGTTACTTGAGAACTGTCCAGTTGCCACTGATAGCCTTTTTTCTGCACCAGCGCTTAAGGTCAGAAAGACACCCATACCTCCATACAATAGCACTGATTTGATATTTTATTTGAAAATTCCGATATTTATTGGATTTGATTTTTCTTGATCTCTATATACTCCTCAATACAATGAAAGTGTCTTCTCTAGCCTTTTTTTATTCTTTTTTTTATATCATTGTTTGTTTCTCCAGTTGTGTCTATATTGCTGCCAATGTGTATGAATATTTTATTCTCACTACCGTTGTTTTTTTTCCCTGTCAGTTTTTGGACCCATTTGCTGTGACCTCTCATCGAGTATTTTCATTTTGTAGTGCATCTGATTACAGTTATGGGCCTAACACCCTATTCCCATATGCCTCAATCGGCTTGTAATGGGATCCTTTTCCCCCCAACCGATTCCACATTAATGATCTTGTTACGCCGTTTTAATCTTTCTAGTTTTACAAAGCACATATTTGTAAACGTTTGTAACTTCGTGATTGTCGGTTGTGTTATTCTGCTCACTTCAGAGCCATACAACATGCGTGCCTTGACATTCGATTATTAATTTTATCGTAAAAGGCGAATTAATTCAGCATGCTACCGGTTATTCAAGACTGCATAAATTTCAACGAAATGTACAGTTAATCTCAAACAAGTAATTTAGGCAATTCACCTTTAAACTTGCATACAAGGCCAAAATTCAAACTGAGAACCATAAAATGGTATATACATTCTTCATCATTGTATGGTGTAGAAACATGGACAATAAAAAAGCAACTAGAGGAACAAAATCACCAACCAAGAACTGCTAACTCGGAGCCACCAAGAAGACATGCGCACTATCATATCCGGTAGACGCTGGAATTGGGTTGGCCACATCTTCAGAAGAGACCCGGATATTATCTTCACAACTGTCATAATATGGACTCCTAAATGAAAGCAAATGCAAGGACGGCGAAGAGCTACCTGGCACAGAACTGTGGAGCCAGAGAAGATAAGTAGGAACCGCATGAAAGATGGCTGGCGACGAAGCAAAGTGGAGACCCGGATATTATCTTCACAACTGTCATAATATGGACTCCTAAAGGAAAGCAAATGCAAGGACGGCGAAGAGCTACCTGGCACAGAACTGTGGAGCCAGAGAAGATAAGTATGAACCACATGAAAGATGGCTGGCGACGAAGCAAAATGGAGACTATTTGTTGCTGTCCTTCAAGACGCTTTTAGATGTGTTGGTCACTGACTGCTTTGACAGTCAGCGGCCAAGGAGCAAAAAAAAAAAAAAGGACAAAATTGAGGCCTTTGAAATATGGATATACAGAAAAATGTGGTACATGTCAAGGAAAGTTCGAAAAAAAAAAACATAAAGAGGTCCTAGAAAACCAAGGAATGAAAATAAAATTAATGAAGGAGATCAAAATTAGGCAGCTAAAATATTTTGGCCATGTAAACAGACATAACACCGGACACTGAAGACTATAATAGAAGACAGAGTGGAAGGTAAACGTGCAAGGGGAAGACAGCGCAATAAGTGGGAAGATAACATCAAGAGATGGACATCAAAGAGACAATCAGAGTGTACCTTCAAGAGATGGACATCAAAGAGACAATCAGAGTGTACCATCAAGAGATGGACATCAAAGAGACAATCAGAGTGTACCATCAAGAGATGGACATCAAAGAGACAATCAGAGTGTACCATCAAGAGATGGACATCAAAGAGACAATCAGAGTGTACCATCAAGAGGTGGACATCAAAGAGACAATCAGAGTGTACCATCAAGAGAAGAGACAAAAGACGTTGGAGATCCATTGCAGCCGACGTCGGCTGTGGATTTAGCAGCTGATGATGAGAAGACAAAATATGAAAGCGGAATATATGTTTGGTAGGGTCTCTACACAATTGTATGTTAATGTACCTAGTTCATAGTCTTTACAGGTTGTTATGCCTGGGCAGTAGCTGCAGCCTCCACAGGTTTTGTATCCTCGGCAGAAGGTTTAGGCTCTTCAGGTTTTGTATCTCCGGGAGAAGGTGTAGTCTCTTCAGGTTTTGTATCTCCGGGAGAAGGAGTAGTCTCTACAGGTTTTGTATCTCCGGGAGAAGGAGTAGTCTCTACAGGTTTTGTATCTCCGGGAGAAGGTGTAGTCTCTGCAGGTTTTGTATCCCCGGGAGACGGTGTAGTCTCTACAGGTTTTGTATCCCCGGGAGAAGGTGTAATCTCTACAGGTTTTGTATTCTCGGCAGGAGGTTTAGCCTCTACAGGCTTATTAGGTGGCGTACCTTTTGCAGGCAAGCCAGGTTTTGTAATTTTAACCTTTCTGGTGCTTTTATTCAGTCTAGCCGTAGTTTGTTTTCCACTTCTAGGTGGTTTCGTTGTAAGGAGTTTGTTGACCACCTTATTTTTAGGACCCAAGCTTCTCCCGCCAACGGATTTTGTCTTCCTGGCTGAAGTTGTATTCTTTACTTCACTGGTAGCCACGGCAGGAGATGTAGGTAAGGCATCTGCTGTTACGTTGGCTGTGTTTGTTGGTCCTACCTGCCTCTTATCAATACCGTTATCCGAACGAACTGGTTTCTGTGAGAGATGAAGAACAACAACAACAACAAATAAACAATCAAAACCAATCCGCACTCGATTGAGCCATTATAATATCTATCTATCTATCTATCTATCTATCTGTCTGTCTGTCTGTCTGTCTGTCTGTCTATCTATCTATCTATCTATCTATCTGTCTGTCTGTATCTCTCTCTCTCTCTAACTATCTATCTATCTCTCTATCTATTTAAACATCTATGTAAATGTGTATGAGTATATGTGTGTGTTCGCGTGCGTGTGTGTATAAGATTGCCACCGTGGCACGTGAAACCCTGATAGGACAGTCAACAGCGACGGAATAACTAACGTACCGCAACCTACCTAGAGCTTCATTTTTATGAATCCAGTCCTTCAATCATTGTAGTTTTTTTCTTGTTATGCAGCATCTACTTCCAAAGCAGTTGTTCCCCCCCCCCCCCTTCCTCCATGTGTGTTCTTCCAACAGTTGTGTCTGTACCAATTTGTGTTACATGAAGGTGCCAGATCACGCACACAATATGTCACCTATTATGCATTCTTGAATAAACAGAAGGCCTATGTTTGTACCCCCAGACACCCCTAGCGAGTAGGACTTTCACAGTTGTCTCAATGTTCTCCAAATCTCTTGACGAAACATTTATCAATCAATCAATACCCATTAGCTCCCCAAGGAGCATAGGCGTTCAATAAACTTCTGCCGAGTCATCCTTCCCGTGCCATCAGTTCAAGGTCTCTCCATTTCTTATTTATCTCCCTTCGTGTCTGTTTCCTGTTCTCTTCACCATATATTCTTTTCAGATCCGTATAATAGGAATCACGTGACATTTGAATTGTATATTCTGACTTTTGTAAATAGAAATAAAGACGACTATTAATGTTAAAATGGATTTTTCTGAAGCTAACATTAAAGAAACAATTTTTTTTTCATTGCAAATGTTTTTGTACAACTTAAAAAAAATTAATAAAATTAAATAAAATGCTGCCTCGTTTCGTCTATCTATCTATCTGTCTGACTGTCTGTCTGTCTGTCTATCTATCTATCTATCTATCTATCTATCTATCTATCTATCTATCTATCTATCTATCTATCTATCTATCTATCTATCTATTTATCTATCTATCATCTGTCGGTCTGTCTGTCTGTCTGTCTGTCTGTCTATCTATCTATCTATCTATCTATCTATCTATCTATCTATCTATCTATCTATCTATCTATCTATCTATCTATCTATCTATCTATCTATCTATCTATCTATCTGTCTATCTGAAAAACATTGTCGTATGAGTTTACAGATATGTTGGTGAGTTTGCACTCCAGGCATCTGATGTTCTATTGCTAAATATGGGAGACGTGACCTTTGCATCACGCGCAAAATTATTCCATGTCGGAATATTTTGAAATTACCCCACCCATCAAGCATTTTTGAAATTATTGGAGCCCGACGTAGCTTCATAACAAACAGATGCGGGGTTAGGACAGGCAATATAACCAGACCTTTTCGCAGTTTTAATTCACTGTGAGAAATCGCTTGCCAAGACGACACAACCAGACTGCCAGAAGTTAGAACTCAGAATTCCCTTTATCAGACTGGACACCTTTTATTGGAGTATTTAAAAGGACTTACAAAACAGCCCAGGAAAACTGTCAATTTAACAAGGACACCGGGACTGAGGAAACTGAAAATGCACGGAGTCATAGAGAGAATTATCTTATTAAAGTAACGACCCCCAAGAACACGTGTAAGAGGCTGATTCAAGTGCCTTAATTTTATTCATCTGAACAAAAAGTCTGTGAGCCAGGATTGGCGTAAGTTGTGCATTTTACATTTTTTATTTTTCATTACTAACTTGTAAACTAATATGTATATATTGCCATGTGAATATTAATGTGTGAAAATCGCTAGTGGATGTCCAAGTCATTTGAGGCTGGCAACCTTACCGGATAGAATGATGATTTCATGAACTACCACTGCAAGGGCTGGTCACTTTTTTATTGCGAGTTTCTTACAGATATAAATGAAAACACATTCAATTTATATTGTGAACATTTTTTAGTCAGTGAAGATGTATTATTAACCTTGTCATTTAAATGTAAAATAAAGATAAACCTTTTTATTTAAATGTAAAGAAAATTTTATCTCGAGGGATTAAATTTAATTCTCATCCAGGATAAAGTCTGAGTAGATTGGATTGTGGAATAGGAGAAAGGGGACACATAAGTATGTGTGGGAAAACGCAATACTTAGGAGAGCGTTTCGTTTCTATTCTTTTACCATAGTTGTTGGTGGTGGTACCAGTTGAGGATACTATTTCTGGAACAAGAAAGGAACAGTGGCCGGAACTTTAAGACACTGGACCAACTTTGTAGACTCTCCATGACACTCCTGGGAACGTGTTTAGCTACACATCCTTGACCAGCGACGAGCCTTATCAGTAATCAGTCTACCAAGAACCATCCCATCAGCGGGAGCAGAACCTACCAGTGGCAGATAAGTGAAACCTATAAGCTGCCAAGTGAACTCCTATTAAAACTTTTATCCCATCACAACAGTGATGATACATTTCTGAAAAAAAAAAATAAAACATTATTCATTCTTTTAAACCCTTGTTAAAACTAAATGATTATTAAATTTGTTATTTGTAATTATGCAAATTCAACTTCGGTTTATTCATTTTAAATGTACTGCATGTTTGCCTCAGTCAATTTACTAAAAACACTCTAAACAGAGCTATACCAAAGTAATACGAATTCCACTGAGTAAATCAGGGTGGGGGCTTGTGTTACGGATTGCCTCCCCTGCTTTGCAGTAGTGGTCCAACAATGGCCAAAACTCAATAGTATCTTATTGGGTCGTTAAAGGTGTTTACTTTTGCACAACATTACTCTTTTTCAGAGATGTAGATAGAAGTGTAATGACGCTTCTGTCCGAAGGGAGCATTCACAAGATAATTCAGAAGTCAAATAATCCTGTGGCATAGCGCTGAGCAATGGTTAACTTATATCTGTCCGTTGCCTTTTGTGAAGGATTTAAGCAATGTATTTTAGCTCTTTAAAGCCTGTGACGGGCGGTGGAATTGTCTGCCCTTAGTTTTGCTAGGTCGGTCTGGTTTCTCGTCAATCTGACCTGTCTACCTTCTGTCCATCAAAATTCTCCGCCCACTTGTCTGTAAACGTTGTCTCTAACAGCAATATTTCTGTCATCTTGTCTGTCAATCAGCACTGTAGACCTACTTCATGCATATCTCCTGGCACGTGCATGGCGGTATGTGATCAAACAATCCTTTTTTATCGATCCCACTAAAAACTAAATACTTCCCAGGTCTCCTTTAATTCGAGAAACTCGGGGTAATTTCTCCGTTCCTTTTAACGGGAGAGAGCTTTGATCGTGGCCAAAAGTCACCACTCACGAACGTCAGCGCCGTGCTCAAGTTGCGTCACCCCTTCGTTGTCTTAAGAACGCACGAGGAAACTCTGCGGTTAGCGTACGTAGATTTCTGTTTAATCGGGGTGAGATCAGAATCTCTTGCGTCGTATTACGTGCTAGTAGTACTATAATTACCGAAGTTAAATTTGCATAATTACAAATAATAAATTAAATAATCATTTTAAAATTTTATATATACGTGCTAGTATGCTGTTTCATCTCGAACGGTCCGTGAAAGCGAGCCAAAACATCTGACATCATCTTGTAGTATTTAAGCGACTGTCCATATAACTCTCTATCTGTCATGCTCTCGGATGTTCTAGCTTGCGTGCATCTTATCTTTCCTGTTGATAGCAGTTGTGAATTAAGTCCGTATGGAGATTATCCCCTGAAGCTAGTAAGAGCGAAATAATTGTTTTAGAGTTATCTGGAGTTGTAGCGTATACGATTTTATGCAGATATAATCTACCTAGGGTTACCTATTCTATTGCTTAAAATAATTAATTCATAACGAATAGTAACTCTTTCGTAAGACCGCAAGTGATTTAACGTAGTGCGCCACTAGTTTTTAACTCAGCTTAAAATGTAACAGACTGATAGCTAGATAATCTGTTATAACTAGGAGACAGATAGAGAGATACTGTGTACTGACAAGAAAACGGGAGAGATAAAATATAACTGACAGAAGTAAGATGTACATATTGCATGTCTGATTATTGTTCTCTTCGATGTTTATCAATTAATCCTGAGTTACGTTCTAACTATCCTAGTACTATTTAATTTTATTTCCCACGTACGTATCGATTACGCTGTCAATTATGTATCCTGTACCGTGTTGTGAGGTGAATGTCTGACCTCGCTTAGGGAGGCTGACCCTGTGTGTGTTACGCCGACCGCCCCCAGCATTCTTGCTAGCCAAGCGCGAGAGAAGAATTTGCCCGAGACGGGTGGGGACGCGGCGCATGTTTATTGAAGTGTATTTGTATGCGTTTTAGTGGAAGACAGAAGAGAGGGTGGATGGTTGTACGTCTGTTATCGTCGATCGTTCTGGTCGAACAAAACCATGTAAATGTTTTGGAATGTCTTTATCTTTCCAGACCCTGATCAGAAAAACAGAGAGTGGTTTGTGTTTGCTTTCTACGGGCTTGTCGTGAGAAATTCTAATCCACATATATAAATTAAAAAGTAAATGTAAAGCCTAATGAATTAATTCAATAAAAGGAAAGAAGAATGGTAAAAGAACAGTGCGGTCACAATAGCGTACGCCTGTGTTATAGAACGTCATGCTAGTTAAACAAGAAAACCCCTTTTTCTACTTCGTCTGCATAATTGTAACGCTTTCACGTTTGCTAGTAAAGCCTACTGCATAAAATACACGTGTTTCTAAAAATAAAACTGGTACTATATTTCTTATATGACCTTGATACACACTGCGTAATGACCTAGATTAATATTACATTAATGTCAACGAAAAGACAGACTGGCTTAGAAGAGAGAGAGAGAGAGAGAGAGAGAGAGAGAGAGAGAGAGAGAGAGAGAGAGATGTACGGAGGAACGCATGCAATACTACCACGTCGTCTCGCGATTGAAAATTAATGCCACCCCACGCGAAGGGCATGCAAGCTTGATTTTTTTCAAATAAACAGTGACAAAAAACACTACCAATACGAGGTAAGGTTTTAAAAAACATGGTTAATGCTTATTAGGAAACATGACACAATACTGTTTTACGTCTGAAATCCTGACATTAGCCTGACATTACAGAAGACACCCCATCGTATAGAAGTGAACGGGTGGTAGAAGAAAATACATATTTTGAACGAAGCCACTTAGCTCCATTAAACTTATATATTTGGGTGCCTTAGGACTTGCTGACAAAGAATATGTTAGGTGTTAAGCAAATAGTCTAGTAATTAACAAATTATAGCCAAAATACTATAGTGGTGTTATCTGACAACACAGGATCATATTTGCTCATAATGGCGTGTTTGGACACTGCTTTAGGGGAAATGAGGCCACCACGTTAGATCCGATTTGATTGGCTAGAATAATATGTAAGGCGAAACATGATTAGTCGACTGCAAATACTATTTTTGGTTGTTAATGGAAACGGTAGGAAGGGTACATTTTTTCAAAGGCTTTTGTAAACATGGTCTCATTGGCTAGACCATTTAATATAATCAATTAGGAGCGTCAGTTCAGGGCCACTTTTTGAAAATAAACTTTGTAGAAGCAAGTGCGCTGAGAACCAGCTCATATTTTTCTAATAAAAGCCTGCGATAGAGGCATATCGGAATTGTGCCATAACTCATCGCCAGTCAACGTACTTGTTTAATATTTCCTTGAATTGTGGTAAGCTAGACATATTTGATATCTTTTTGATGAAAATTGAATGTGAATTGATAATTTATGTCTGTATGTGTGTGGTTCAGTAACAAACATGAGACAAAGCCTAGATATTGCTCCACCATGAACAAAACTTGTCGGAGAGGAGTATAACTGCATAGGCATATATGGGATTGCCAAATAGTACTATGACACCTATCTTATTGAATAGAAGGAAATAATGCTGGAATTGCAGAGGCGTTGTAACCATTAGGGAGAGAAATACTGGTGTATATTGTTACATGAGAAGCTAGCAGTTGGCCTACCGCGCTGAACTCTGTGTTTGTTATGTATTGTGCTTCAGTGTGGAAATAGATTATAAATTAGTTCTGAAGTAGGAGGTACAACCTTCTTGTTTCAGGGACCGTGGTATTAAAGTATTAAAGCAGCACCTGGTCTGAGTTTTGCTGAATCCAGAGGCTGGTAGCATACTCCTTGGTCAAGATATCGACCAGTGTTGTTTCTCAAGAAAACTGTGAAGCAAGCGAGCAGAGGAGACAGTTTTCCTGCCGCCCACACAGAAGTTAAGATTTCGTTGGCCAGAGCAGCTCAATCTTGTGTACCCCCCCTCTAAAATTGACTGTACATTAAATCAAGAGGGACAGTTATTTGTTTTCAAATAAAAAGAAACTGTGAACCTTTCCAATAGTATTTCCACCAGAAACAAACACATGAAGTCATGATGACAAACAACAACCTAGCTTGAAAAGCCAGTATTACCTCATAGTACTACATCACAACTTACACACATATTGTAATAATAATATATGTCAATACAAAGATCCTATCTATAAATTGTGTACATATAATTTGTGATACATGAGGAAAGAAAAACAATGCCCTCTCAAATTTATAAAGGACAAGCAAGGCAAATTGCTTACTGCCCCAAAGGAAGTAATGGAAAGATGGAAAGAATATTTCTCAGAACTCCTGGATGGTGAGCATGATGAAGCATCAGAAATGATAACCACTGACACAGAAGAGGAAACCAATAATGGTGAAGATGACATAAAGATGGAAGAACTGAGGGCAGCACTAGAGAAAATCAAGATGGGCAAAGCAGCAGGGCATGATGGTATAACACCAGAAATGGTTAAGTACATGGGAGCATCAGGCGACCTATTACTCTTAAAGGTCCTACAGGCAGCATGGTGCAACAAGACCATACCAAAGGATTGGGAGATTGCCATCATAACACCAATTTTCAAAAAGGGTGACAATCGACAATGTGGAAACCATAGAGGCATATCCCTTCTCAGTGTCCCTGGTAAAATCTACTCTAGAATCCTAGAGCAGAGACTCCGACGCCTAGCTGAGCCACAATTGGATGAGGTCCAGTGCGGATTCCGAGCAAACCGAAGTACTCAAGACCTAATCTTCACACTCAGACAGCTGAGTGAAAAGGCCCTTGAGTATAAGAGTGAGATTCATCTTTGTTTCATAGATCTGGAAAAGGCGTTTGACAGGGTCCCCTGGAGCAAACTTTGGGACTGTTTGGCAAGGAAGAATATTCCAGCACCTCTGATTCATGCTATACAGAGCTTCTACAAGTCTTGCAGAAATTATGTGAGGACAGCAAACCATAAGTCAGAAGAGTTCAGGACCACCACTGGTGTAAGACAAGGTGATATCCTATCACCTTACCTCTTCATACTCCTTATGGACGATGTCATCAAGGCATGTAAGGAGAGAACAAGAAAGTATTCAGTGGGGTACTGGAAGATGAGACAGGTCTATATTTCGGAGCTGGCATTTGCTGATGATGTTGCCCTGATTGCTAAATCAGAGGCACATCTCCAATCCAACCTGCAAGTCTGGAAGGAAGAGCTGGAGAAGAGAGGGATGGTCATAAGCAGCTCTAAAACAAAATCCATGGTGATATCACGAGAAGAAAGAAAACATCAGATTAAGTTGGGAGAACAGGTCCTGGAGCAGGTCGACCACTTTAAATATCTCGGAGCTATTATAGACCGAAAGGGAGGCATCAAAGAAGAGTTGGCCACTCGAAAAGCAGCGGCTGGGAGACTTTTTCAGGCCATAAATCGTGGATTCCTCAGCAAGAAAGAGGTTGGTAAGAAAACGAAGATGGCTGTATACCGCTCCACCTATGTCCCAGTCTTGACATATGGATGCGAGTCGTGGGCAATGACTACAAACCCACAAAAGCCAGATCCAAACCTCAGAAATGAGGTATCTGAGGAAGGTGGTTGAAGTAACAAGAAGAGACATGGTACGCAACCAGACGATACGTCAAGGCCTAAAATCCCATCCGCTGCAGACCCAAATAGAACAGTCCCAACTAAGATGGTTTGGCCATGTCTGCAGAATGGGAGAAGATCGGCTACCACGACAAGCATGGGAAACAAAGAGCCAGGGATCCAGACCTCCAGGACGACCCAGAGTCCGCTGGGAGGACAACATTAGACAATCTTTGAAAGACCGAGGACTAGAATGGAACCAGGCCAGGAAGAAGACAGCTGATAGAATGGTCTGGCGCTCTCTCTTCCAAACCTCTACACCTCACGGTAGAAGGGGAACGACTAAGTAAGTAATTTGTGATTACATTTGATTGTGATTCCTGATTCACTTTGTAGTTGAATCAGGATATCTATTATTGAAAGGAATTAATACACATTTTAAAAGTTAACACTTGACTTAGATAGTCTTATAGAGTGTTCTATGTATGTGAGTGTCACAGTGTTGTAAAGTATTGTAGATTAAACTAAATTGTTTATCTGTCTGTTGGTTGTTGTGAACATACACTCCATCACTATCATAACCCTAGACATTCAACGTAGTCATCACAATATTCCAGAATAAGTCTGACTGAGGTCTAAATGTGGTAGCAAAGTAAGGTCATCTGTAACACACCACACTTATTAGATGCAGATACCTTCACAGCTGATCTCAGTCAGTACACTAAGTCCCCTATAAATATTTATATCATCCCACTTTACCACATATATTGGGGTCCTGTCCGGGATTTTGAATCTTCCCCTATTATATATATTGGGGGTAATTCACTTCAGGGAATAATAAAAAAATAAAAGGTATCCTTGGGTGGAAAATAAATAAGGTTGAGCTCTCAGTGCTTGTGGTTGTCCTTAGATAATTAGTTATAGATTGACATGTTTAAGTTAGACATTGTAAAAACTTGCCTGTTAGAAAATGGCCGACCCGGAAAATTTCGATCTGCTGCTATGCAGGCTGCTAAAAAGTTAGGAATGGACGGGCAAGTTATGATTGCTTATGTCACTACTGAATGTGACAAATTTATTGAACGTGAAGAAAAAAGATTAGAAAAAGAAGCTGAAAGAAAGTTAGAGGCTGAAAAAGAAATTAAGAGGTTGCAGATTGAGGCTGACAAAGAGGCTAGGGCATTAGAGGCTGAGGCTAAGAAGTTACAATTGGAGGCTGAGGCTAAGAAGGTCCAATTGGAGGCAGAAAGAGAGGAAAGAAGATTGACTGCAGAAAGGGAAGCAGAAAAGGAGGAGAAGAGATTACAAAGGGAACATGAGTTACGACTAAGGGAGGTTGATTTTCAAAGCCATGCTCCTGAAAATGGTGCCAGTCCCTTTACCTCTGATGCCACTGCTAGTCAGGGAGCCTCAACCTCAGCTATGAACTTTCATTTAGATCATTTTGTTGAGAAAGAAGATGATATCGAGAGCTATCTAAATAGATATGAACTATTAGCTACCACGTATGGGTTAGAGAGAGAAAGGTGGAGCTTAAAGTTATCACAAGGGCTTCGTGGTACAGCTTATGATGTTTTTGCCAAAATGGGCAGATATGATCAAGAAAATTATGACATGCTAAAGCAGGCTCTTTTGTTAAGATATGAAAAGAATGGAGAATTTTATAGAAAAAAATTTAGGAATGCTAAACTACTGTCAGGTGAAACCTATCACCAGTTCTCTGCACGGTTAGAGACATACTTGGAGAAATGGACTTCTCTGGGGAAAACCCAAGATCTTAAGGAAATGATCCTTATAGAACAATTAAGAGAGTCCATGGCTCCAGACCTGAGAAAGTTTCTCATGGAACAAGGTGCAGAGAGGCTGGGTGAGTTACTAAATGTTGCTGAAAGGTATCAAGCAGCTCAGGCAGAGGTATCAGGTAATAAAAAGAAACAGGAAGATAATTTTAAGGCACCACAGAACTTTAATAAATTTGATCCTAGAGATCAGAACAAAGGTAAGCACCAGTTTGAAAGGCCACGGTAAGACAAAAAAAATAAAACCCCACAATTCGATGAAAGGAAATATGATGAAAGAAAATCTTTCAACCAAGGAAGGAAGTGGTGTACAAAGTGTAAGATGAACAATCATACCACTGAAAATTGTAGGAATAAAACTCCTCGTTTTGCTGCTATGAAATCTGGGAAGAAGGGAACAAAGGTCAAACCTGCGGAACTACAGGAACCGTACCACCCCCCAGTGTGTGAAGATGTAATCTGTAATGGTGTCACCATAAGGTGTTTATATGATACAGGTTTAGATTATGATTCAGTTGTGAGTTCTCACCTGGTGCAAGCAGATCAATACACCACAGAAACAGTGGAAATTCAAGCTGCAACCAAGGAAGTAGCGACCATGACACTCCCTATCGCTAAGATACATGTAAAAACGCGATATGTGGAGGGAATAATCAAAGCAGCAGTGATAAATGAACCAATCTACCCTCTGATATTGGGGTGTAGATATGTCTTCCTGGGGAATCCCAAGAGACCTGTGATAATGGCAACGGTGCAGACCAGATCACAGTCCAAACAGGAGGAGGAAAATCCAATAAATACTCATCCAGATGAGATGAGGAAGGCACAGGCGGAGGACAAAACACTCAAGCCGTGTTTCAAGAAGTTGCCCAAATGTCGTACACCTCCAGGCAAGGGAGAATTTTATATGAAGAACAAGTTGATTTATAGGAAGGCTGGATCTGAATCCAATGGTCACGGACAGCTGGTCCTTCCCACTTCATATAGGACTAAAGTGTTGGAACTAGGGCATGCGATTCCCTTCAGTGGTCATATGGGGATCAGCGCAACAGGACAGCGTATAGCTTGTCACTATTTCTGGCCAGGGATAACTGAAGATATCAAACGATATGTAAAATCCTGTCCAGAGTGCCAACGAATAGCACCTAAGCATTGGACTGCACCAGCAACTCTAGGGGAAATGCCCATAGTGGGAACACCCTTTGAGAGAGTTGCCGTGGACATTGTGGGACCTCTCACTCGAACCAAGAGGAGGAACAGCTACATTCTGACTCTGGTGGACACATGTTCTATGTGGGGAGAGGCGGTAGCCCTGTCATTCATTGACTCTAAACATGTGGCAGAGGCATTACTCACAATTTTCACAAGGTTAGGCTTTCCCAACCAAATCTTGACTGATAATGTCTCTCAGTTCAAGGGGAAACTAACAGAAGAAGTTTTCAGGATCTTCCAGGCCAAACACTTCCATTGTAGTCTGTACCATCCCCAAGGGAACGGCCAAGTGGAAAGATTTAATGGTACGTTGATGTCAATCCTGAGAAAGTTGGCACATGAAAAACCAGATACATGGGACCAGTACCTTCACGCCGCCCTCTTTGCTTATCGAGAGGTACCCCATAGTTCAACCGGTATGGCCCCGGCAACATTATTATTTGGAAGGCCAATAAAAGGTCCACTCGAAGCTCTGTTAAGAACGTGGACTGATGAAAAGGCAGAGGAAAATATTACATCCTCATACCAATATGTGAATGAGCTGACCACTCGTTTAAAAACTGGCTGGAAACTTGCCAATGAAAATTTGAGACAAGCCAGGAATAAACATGCTGCCTATTACAACAGGAAAGCTAAAGACAGAGATTTGGCTGTGGGAGAGAAGGTACTGCTTCTTCTACCCGGTAGTCAGAATAAGTTACAAATTGGATGGCAAGGTCCATATACAGTTCTAGAGAAGGTGTCTAGAACAAATTATAAGATAGATAAGAAGGGGAAAGAAAAAATCTATTATGTGAATCTCCTGAAGAAATATTTGGAAAGAGAAAATCAGGAAGAGACACACTTGTTGACCTTGTCCATTGCACCGGAGATGAAAAAGGAACCACTTTCATCATTAAAGTATATTTCTGGAAAAACTAACTTGGGTGCGGATTTTCTAAGCCGCCATCCGTGTGATGAGAATCACCGTAAGCACCAGGAATAATATTAAATTTCTCTATGTGTATATAGAATTATAGACTGACATATGATGTCTGTTTTAAGTGAGGAGAATTTGTCGTGAGAAATTCTAATCCACATATATAAATTAAAAAGTAAATGTAAAGCCTAATGAATTAATTCAATAAAAGGAAAGAAGAATGGTAAAAGAACAGTGCGGTCACAATAGCGTACGCCTGTGTTATAGAACGTCATGCTAGTTAAACAAGAAAACCCCTTTTTCTACTTCGTCTGCATAATTGTAACGCTTTCACGTTTGCTAGTAAAGCCTACTGCATAAAATACACGAGTTTCTAAAAATAAAACTGGTACTATATTTCTTATATGACCTTGATACACACTGCGTAATGACCTAGATTAATATTACATTAATGTCATTTTATGCACTACGTAAACGAAAAGACAGACGGGCTTAGAAGAGAGAGAGAGAGAGAGAGAGAGAGAGAGAGATAGATGTACGGAGGAACGCATGCAATACTACCACGTCGTCTCGCGATTGAAAATTAATGCCACCCCACGCGAAAGGCATGCAGGCTTGATTTTTTTCAAATAAACAGTGACAAAAAACACTACCAATACGAGGTAAGGTTTTAAAAAACATGGTTAATGCTTATTAGGAAACATGACACATTACTGTTTTACGTCTGAAATACTGACATTAGCCTGACATTACAGAAGACACCCCATCGTATAGAAGTGAACGGGTGGTAGAAAAATACATATTTTGAACGAAGCCACTTAGCTCCATTAAACTTATATATTTGGGTGCCTTAGGACTTGTTGACAAAGAATATGTTAGGTGTTAAGCAAATAGTCCAGTAATTAACAAATTATAGCCAAAATACTATAGTGGTGTTGTCTGACAACACAGGATCATATTTGCTCATAATGGCGTGTTTGGACACTGCTTTAGGGGAAATGAGGCCACCACGTTAGATCCGATTTGATTGGCTAGAATAATATGTAAGGCGAAACATGATTAGTCGACTGCAAATACTTTTTTTGGTTGTTAATGGAAAGGGTAGGAAGGGTACATTTTTTCAAAGGCTTTTGTAAACATGGTCTCATTGGCTAGACCATTTAATATAATCAATTAGGAGCGTCAGTTCAGGGCCACTTTTTGAAAATAAACTTTGTAGAAGCAAGTGCGTTGAGAACCAGCTCATATTTTTCTAATAAAAGCCTGGGACAGAGGCAGATCGGAATTGTGCCATAACTCATCGCCAGTGAACGTACTTGTTTAATATTTCCTTGAATTGTGGTAAGCTAGACATATTTGATATCTTTTTCATGAAAATTGAATGTGAATTGATAATTTATGTCTGTATGTGTGTGGTTCAGTAACAAACATGAGGCACAGCCTAGATATTGCTCCACCATGAACAAAACTTGTCGGAGAGGAGTATAACTGCATAGGCATATATGGGATTGCCAAATAGTACTATGACACCTATCTTATTGAATAGAAGGAAATAATGCTGGAATTGCAGAGGCGTTGTAACCATTAGGGAGAGAAATACTGGTGTATATTGTTACATGAGAAGCTAGCAGTTGGCCTACCGCGCTGAACTCTGTGTTTGTTATGTATTGTGCTTCAGTGTGGAAATAGATTATAAATTAGTTCTGAAGTAGGAGGTACAACCTTCTTGTTTCAGGGACCGTGGTACTAAAGTATTAAAGCAGCACCTGGTCTGAGTTTTGCTGAATCCAGAGGCTGGTAGCATACTCCTTGGTCAAGATATCGACCAGTGTTGTTTCTCAAGAAAACTGTGAAGCAAGCGAGCAGAGGAGACAGTTTTCCTGCCGCCCACACAGAAGTTAAGATTTCGTTGGCCAGAGCAGCTCAATCTTGTGTACCCCCCCTCTAAAATTGACTGTACATTAAATCAAGAGGGACAGTTATTTGTTTTCAAATAAAAAGAAACTGTGAACCTTTCCAATAGTATTTCCACTAGAAACAAACACATGAAGTCATGCTGACAAACAACAACCTAGCTTGAAAAGCCAGTATTACCTCATAGTACTACATCACAACTTACACACATATTGTAATAATAATATATGTCAATACAGAGATCCTATCTATAAATTGTGTACATACAACTTGTGATTACATTTGATTGTGATTCCTGATTCACTTTGTAGTTGAATCAGGATATCTATTATTGAAAGGAATTAATACATATTTTAAAAGTTAACACTTGACTTATTAAGATAGTCTTATAGAGTGTTCTATGTATGTGAGTGTCACAGTGTTGTAAAGTATTGTGGATTAAACTAAATTGTTTATCTGTCTGTTGGTTGTTGTGAACATACACTCCATCACTATCATAACCCTAGACATTCAACGTAGTCATCACAATATTCCAGAATAAGTCTGACTGAGGTCTAAATGTGGTAGCAAAGTAAGGTCATCTGTAACACACCACACTTATTAGATGCAGATACCTTCACAGCTGATCTCAGTCAGTACACTAAGTTCCCTATAAATATTTATATCATCCCATTTTACCACAGGGCTCAACTAGAGTCTATGGAGATTTATTATGCACAACGTTTCGACACATTTCTGCATGGCCTCTAGCATTTACTAGGCCCCATTTTCCTTTACTGGCGGATTAACTGCCAAATTGCTACCGCTGGCGGCTATTTCGTGGATTACATTACGGCCGCTCAGCGCATACAGCCTCGTCCACGAGCTGTTATAACTTGCCATTCATTCATACAGGCAATATTGGTGTAACCCATTACCATCTGGTTGTTGGAGATAATACAACTACATAACCCAGAAAAAAAACCAGCTGGTGCCAGCCTCTGAAAGTACTCACATGAACTTACCACTCGATCAGCGCATTTGGATGATATTCGTGTGCTGTAACTAAGCGTATTTTCCAGTTCACCACCTTTTGTTCCCACGGAGTTACTGCTGTAGTCGCACTGTAAGAGTTACATGTTACTATTTCCCTCTGGAGTTTATCTCCTGGCAAAAGTGCATTACTAAGTCCAGCCGGACAGTGTTGACCCACATAAGTTTCTTCTCAGTTTTGGATTTATCACCTACTAAGGCAAACACGGTCGTCTAATTTCATTGGACTGGGTACCCCTGTCCAGGTGACAGCAAGACTGTTTTAGAACTTTTGATTTTGAGTGCGGGAGTGGTTCGAGAGAACTTAGGTGTGTCCGTGTGAGCGTAGGAAGGAAGTAGAGTGAGGTGGCTACAGTGTTTTTTTCTCTTGTGGATACTTTTTTTTTTTGGGAGGTTCATTTTCTTTGCTGTGTACCCTTTCAACATTGTTTATTTTCAGTGAAAGTACATAGGGTTTACCGGGGTTTTTTGCGTTTTGCTACGTTGGATGTTGTGCAGTTCTTTATGGTTAATAAAAACCCAGAACACTTATTATTGTGCTGGTCAGAACGCCTTCCCTTTAAATGTCATGTTGGTGTAGTAACTGTAGTGTCCCTTACTGAGTATTAGGTTAAATTTTTCTACAAACATTGGAGGGCGGGGCAAGATTGTCTTATTAAATGTTAGTCACCAGGTAGACTAAAGAAGTAGCCCCACTACCCTCTAGAGACATATCTTCTCCCAACTTTACAAACGTGATTATATTTTCTATCCATTCACACTTTCTCTTTAATAGTCTGTCTGACCTCTGACATACTCTATCGTCCTACTTGTATCGGCCTGTGACAGAGATATATCTTCTCCCAACTTTGCACCCATGACCCTATTTTCTATCCATTCACACTTTCCCTTTAATAGTCTGTCTGACCTCAGACAGAATCTATCGTTCTACTTATATCTACCTGTGACAAAACCGCCCAGCTGAGTTAACTCAGCGAATTCCTCTAATAATGGTATTGCTCTGTTCAGAAGTAAATATATGTCTAGGTATATATATATATATATATATATATATATATATATATATATATATATATATATATATATATATATATATATATTCTGAGTCGTACGTTTGCTTTCATACATATAAAACTGAAGCGACTATGATTGTTTACTTTTAAAACAACATGTAACAATTTTAGTCAAGAATTAGTATTTAACAGTTTAAAAAAAAGGAAAGATTGGTGAAATGATGCTGTAAATACAAGTTTTCGTCATTGAGACGTAGGTGAGGATTTACCAAAGTCCGTTGCTTTCACCTATTATACACAAAAACTGAACTCTAGGTGAGTCCTGTCGCCGTGGTTTCCGTCACTTCTTTTTGGTGATGAGTGCACTTCTCCACATACTAGCGGCGCTGTAACGTTAGTATTTCAAACCGTCTGATGCTTGTAACCACGTACGTATAGAAAGAATAGAAAGACAAATGCCTCTGATAAGTACACTGAGTTGGAAGCTTGATAGGCGCATCCTCTCGTCGTCCACCCACCAAAGTTAATCTCTCAGAAGAATTAAATTCTTGAGTATACACAGTGCAACTCAGGAAAGATGAATAAAATTCACCAATATTCCTCTGGGCATTAACTGGGAAAATGTGTCTGGACAGCGCGAATAATGATTTGTGTCTGAACTAACATTAACAAGCTACATATATCTCACCAAATGATATGATACACTTGAGGCACATGTGATGTCATCATTACTCATCACTGCACCAGTCGGAGTCTGGGGTTACTTCTGCTGTTGGATTTTATGCACGACTAGCCAGAAACAATCACTAGCGTTTGCTGTAGTGGTTAATGAATATGCTATTTTCGTATGTTAACGTTGCCGGCTTCTTATATAACCACTAAGCAAGAAACACGTGTCAAATTCACATTTGTAAAAGAAATGTTCACAACTTACCCCAAATTTGGTTATACACAATCTCCTCGCACAGTTTTCGGATGGACACGAGTAATTTCGGTGCATATGCTCTCGAATCAATGTCGTCTAGAAATTTTGAATCCCTTTTTATGACGCGTGTTCTCCAATACACTTGGCCTGGGAAACTAGTAATTCCTTTTCGACGGGGGTTCTGCGTTACACGTGGTCTGGGAAAGTTTCTCTGATGACGGGTGATCCAATTCCCAGGTTTCCAGTCTTGATATTTAAAGTCCTGGTCCTCAAGTTTTCAGTCTCTGTATTTATAAAGGCGGACTTACTTTTTAGGGTTTTAAGTTTTTCAAATACTTCGATCTGTCACTTATAAATATGGAATTCTAGGTCCGATTCTTCTCTTTCTGGCTTTATGGGAGTTGCTAGTCTGAAGTTGCGAAGCTATCTGTTCTGTGTCTCTGAGTTCGCTAGATTTTATTTTCAGTCTCCAGTTCAAATCACAGATTTTACTTACCGGCAACCTTGCCAATGAGATTCATTGTATATTCCGGCTCTCACTTCAATCCAATCGTAAGCTCTTTTCGCACTACGCGGGTTGGGTGTTTAAAATTGAAAATATCCCACACGTAGAAAAGGAATTACTAGTTTCCCAGGCCAAGTGTATTGGAGAACACGCGTCATAAAAAGGGATTCAAAATTTCTAGACGACATTGATTCGAGAGCATATGCACCGAAATTACTCGTGTCCATCCTAAAACTGTGCGAGGAGATTGTGTATAACCAAATTTGGGGTAAGTTGTGAACATTTCTTTTACAAATGTGAATTTGACACGTGTTTCTTGCTTAGTGGTTATATAAGAAGCCGGCAACGTCAACATACGAAAATAGCATATTCAATTTAATATTTCCACGCGTGACATCTTTATAATAAGACGTAATATTTCCAGTGACATCTTGTGCGCTCTCACAAACAAATATGTGAACTGATTACCTGTCTAAGTGCCTTACCCAGAAAAATTATCTGTGATAAAGATACAGACAGGAGTCCAGCGGAAACGATTATATCATAATAACCCGTGTTTTTCGTGCATTCTTCAGACAGTCAAACAAAGGGGTCGCCGGCCACTCAGACTAACGATACGGTTGTAAAACGACGATCGTCTTTTATCATAGGTGTCCCGGCTGGTAGAATGAGATAAACGTATTACCGCTGACCGGTGATAATGACCGGGTATTGTTACGATAATACCACAGTTCACCTGGCGGAACGTAAATAAGTCTAAGGAGTGGTAAAGCAAAAATGTAAGAGATAAAGATAGTCCCATAACAGATACCTCCGTAGGGGAGTGGAGTGTTCGAGACTTCCCCTACTAGATTCAGCATAGAGCAAAATAATGAATGGAAGGGCGAAATATTGCCAAATAATAAGCGATCGGATAAGAAAATGGATACTGCCGAGTTGCTGAAGGTGTGAGAGAGCCACCAAAAGAACACGTGCAGACGTTTTGCACGGCTTGACGAGTTAAAATTAATAATTGCTTAATCCTTCACAAAAGTTGTCTGCAGATCCTAGAGTTAACGTGCTCAGCCAATGCAGTATTGTTATCGCTTTTCTGAACATCTTGTGAATACTCCCTGATAGAAGCATCTTTATTCCTCTATCTACAACTCTGCCAAGAGTAATCTTGTGCAAAGGTAGACACCTTTGAAGGCCAATATTAGATACTCTTGGGTTTTTGCAACTGTTGGACCGCTACTGCAAAACAAGAGAGCCAACCCGTGACAACCTACCTACCTACGTTTCTATCTATCTATCTATCTATCTATCTATCTATCTATCTATCTATCTATCTATCTATCTATCTATCTATCTATCTATCTATCTATCTATCTATCTATCCATCCATCCATCCATCTATCTATATATCTATCTATCTATCTATCTATCTATCTATCTATCTATCTATCTATCTATCTATCTATCTATCTATCTATCTATCTATCTATCTATCTATCTATCTATCTATCTATCTATCTATCTATCTATCTGTCTGTCTGTCTGTCTGCTATCTATCTATCTATCTATCTATCTATCTATCTATCTATCTATCTATCTATCTATCTATCTATCTATCTATCTATCTATCTATCTATCTATCTATCTATCTATCTATCTATCTATCTATCTATCTATCTATCTATCTATCTATCTATCTATCTATCTATCTATCTATCTATCTATCTATCTATCTATCTATCTGTCGCTCTACGGTTTTTTTCTCTGTCGATCCTTCTATCTTATTATCTATTGTTTTTTTTTTGTTCCTGTCTGTTTGTATGCACTTGTCACAAAAAGATTTCTGTTTTCTCACCCAAAAAAAGCTGACAATATTTCCCAAGTTACATAGCTCACCTGGTAGACGTCATTTCCTTCACTTATAGGTAATGCAGTCGTTAGCGTTGTGTCAAACATCACAGCTACCAGCGTACAAGCCACAAACATGATTAGCCGGGTTTTCATGACGGCTAATTCTTGCATAACAGTGCCGTGCAAACAGACCCAGAAGTCAATAGGTAGATTGGCAGATTTTTTTTCATGAATCTATTAGAGATTCAATACTCTGTCCAGCTCACACATTGAAAAGCTGATGAACTTTTATAGCTGTGTTCTGCAAATGTCGTAGGTGCTAGCTCCGCCCTTTCGGGCGATACTGCGTTCATTTCCAGCCATTGAACTTTTGACACGTCTGATACGCAAGCGACATTTTTTTTTCCTTTTCTTTAAAAAAAAACCTACCGACGCCATTCGATGATATTTGTGATTTTTAACTTTCAGTTCATTAGATAATTCATTGATTGATTAAGTTTTAGGTTTCGTCCACAAATGACATCACACAATAAGAAAGAGAGATAGGGTTGGTGTCAAAACTATGTGGCGTTTTGAAAGATAAGATGAGAGGGGGTTGGAAAAGTGTGACGTCACACACAGATAAGAGTCTGACGTGATTGCCTCCTCTGCTCCGTAGTAGTCGTCAAATAAAGGCCAAACGTATTCAAAGGTGTCAACCTTCGCTCAAGATTACTCTTGGCAGAGATATAAATAGAAGAATCATGCTTCTACTTCAAGGACCCTCACAGGAATTCAAAGAAAAGGAAGCATAACAATTGAGATCATCTAAGCTGTCATGAACTTATTATTCTCCCGCCGTTTCTGTGAAGTAATATTTCGTTCATATTTCTGAGCCACCGGCTGAAAGTGATTCAGTAATTATTAATTTTATAGCGCTCTATGTTTATGTATTTTAAACATTATGATTCCTACGGGTGCAGACAAACACTACACTGAATGGTGATTAAACCAACTATAGATTTACAGTTACAGATAAACATGTTTAATAATCACTTATAGTTAAACAATGTAACATAAATAAAGTGGTTTATTTAAAAAAAATGTTATGGTATTTATCATCATCAGGTGATTTTAACTGTGCTGGACAATTTGGAAATGTTCTTTGGTTTTTCTGTTACGATACTTAGCTTCAGGTGTGGGGTCGTTTAGCGCCTGCTAAAGTCGCTGTTGGTTCCCACAAGCGCCTTGAATTGTTCTTCTCTACAATAGTCAAGTCTGGTGGCAGCAACACACCTCAAGAATTAAAATTGAGGTAATTACGAAGATTGTCCAGCGTCTTCAAGACCCGTCTGATGCTGGTGTCTTGTATCGACTGCTGGCAACTTGTACCACAAACTGAAAGGAGATAAATGTCTGTGCTAAGTATTGGGTCTCCTGACATAGTCACCAGGCGATCTCCACTTCCATCCACCACTTTATCTTCTTCATACTTTTTACTCTTCCTGAGCTTTAATTTTAACCCCAGTGAGTCGGATGAAAGTGCTTATGGACAGGCGACAATTTAAATATATATATATATATATATATATATATATATATATATATATATATATATATATATATATATATATATATATATATATATATATATATATATATATATATATATACACATGTGACGATACGGTTGTGCGATCCCAAGTCCATTCCAGCAGGATTGCATTAATTTTCCCGTGCGAGTGATATTTTCTTATTTTTCTCTCCCCTGTCATTATTATGTGGCATATTTTATGCACCATTATTTACTCTCTATGCTGGATCTAGTAGGGCGAAGTCTCTAACACTCCACACCCCTACGGAAGTATCGGCCGCAGGACTATCTTTAATTTTCGTATGTTTGCTTTGAGCCGATTCCTGACAGAACTGTAATAACGCCATGTAATTTGACCGATCAGCGACTGATAAGTTTTCCCTTCATTCGTCTGGCCGCACTTGAAAGAGACGGTCATCTCTATTGATCCCTTTGAACGTGACGGTCCGTCCATGGACTCCAGATGGCCAGCGACTATCCCTATGTTTGCAGAAGATGGGAGATAATGAGGTTATCGCTTCCAATGTGCGGTCTGTATCGAGATTACAGATAAATATGTCTGGAAACTCAAGATTTGCAGACAGTATCATCGTGGCAGTATCAGTGCACAACATTTGTTTGTGAAGATAGCACAGGATTCCGGCGGAAGTCTGACATAACGATATGAAGAGGTCACGCGTGGATATTACATGTAATATTTTGAAACACGTGAGGGTAATTTTTTAATTTAAAGCACCCCTACCTACGTAGTGCTGAACGAGATTCGATTGGATTGGTTGATTTAAGATGCCGGAATATACAATGTATCTCATTGGAAAATTAGGCGGAAACACAGCTGGAATTTGAACTGAAGATTGTGAGATATAATGTAGTGAAATCAAAGTCAGTACACACACTGCAGCGCAAACGTCAGACTAGCAACTCCTAAAAGCCAGAAAGAAAAAGGAGACATTGGACTTAGAAATTCCACAACTATAAGTAACAAACAGATCGAGTATGGGGTAACTTAGGAATTTACAAGTAAACCCGCATTTTTAATACAAGACTGGAAACTTAGCAATTTGATCACCAGTCATAGAAGAATTCATCACAAGTTTTCCCAGGCCAGTGATTTTGCAGAACACCCGCCGTCAGAGAATTAACTCTAATTTCCCAGACCAAGTCATAGAGGAATTAAACAAAAGTTTTCCCAGGCCAGTGATTTCGCAGAACACTCGCCATCAAAGGAATTAACTGTAATTTCCCAGATCAAAGTGATTTCGAAGCATCTAATACAGAGCATTGCCCAGTCTAAATATGAGCAAGGAGATTGTGTATTCCCAAAAATGTTGGGGTAAGTAAACAATTTATTTACTAATGTAAATTCTACAGGTTTCTTGCTAAGTGGTTATATACAAGGCTGGCAACCTCAACATATGAAAATAGTATTTGCATGAACCACTACTGCAAGAGCTGGTTATTGTTTCTAACTAGTCGTGCAGAAACCCGACAGCAGAGGTGACCCCAGGACTCCGACTGGAGCAGTAATAAGTAATGATTACATCATGTATACCTCAAGTGTAGTATATCATTTTTGAGATGTATATAACAGTTATGATTAAAATTCATAACGATTGTGTCGGTATAATAGGTAGCGACAGGTCTCCTTGTTTGTTTATTTTATACAGAGTCACTTATTAATATAGGAAGTGACGTCATGCCGATATGGTTGTTTGGCAGACGTGAAACTAAAAAAGCAGAAGTGAGGAGATTGTCTGCTGTCGAGGTCTTCTACCATTGTATGTCATGGCGAGTGGACGCATGTGTTTGAGCTACGGAATTTCAGTAGATATCCTTGTGTTATTCCATCACTAATACATCAAGATCTTCTGTGAGGTGTATCTAGTTATCTGCATTTACAGGGAGTACAGCTTCTCAGTGTCAAGTGTGAATATATATTTAAAATTTAGAGAATGAAAAGGACAGGGTTCCAGACATGAACGGACTGCCTAAAGTTATATCGCGACTGCATATTAAATGCCATTTGTGTATTGGCCTGAACTGCATTGAATTTAGAGCAGCGTCACAGTCTTAATAAAAATGTATACCGTCCACTTCGTCCGTTGTGGCTCAAATAAGTGTGTTTGATGTTGGCTTGTTTCGGTGTCTGATACGTCTACTACCCTAGAAGTGATCTTGGCCACAGGAACAATCCTGTTAATACATATTAACATTAATAATATAAAAGACACGTAACAGCTGAAAATGGGAGCCTCAAGCCGGGATCTGGAACAAAGTATCTTCAAGTGTTGTTTCAAAAATTTTTCAAGTCGGTGGACTACATCTTTTAACTTATAAGGAAGGGAAACCCGAGGCCTGTAAACAGTAAATAAAAATTAGACAAACATAAAGGTATGTTTTCAGGCACTCGTAAGAGATAAAACAGTAGAACACTAGACAACAGAGAAACAACACACGTGAGTAGAGAAACAACAGAGGTGATTGCGTCATTAATAGGCTGGACTGCGCATGGTAAATTTCCGGTGTTACGTTTTGCGGTTTGCACTAATGACCCGTCATCGAAGCATCATTTTTGGGGATGCCAAGATGGCAGGGAGGATAGTGTGTTTCGCTTGCATAGCTAGGTGGGGTTGTCGCACGGAAGGTCCTGGGTTCGAGTCCTGGGTAAGAAACTCACGACTGTTGTTTTTCTGTTGTCTAGTGTTCTACTTCTTTATTTCTTACCAGTGCCTGAAAACATACCTTTATGTTTGTCTAATATTTATTTACTACATTTTTTGCATGTGCAGAATATTTTTTCAAGATGGCGGTGTTGGTTAGCTGCAGGCTGGAATTCTTCTAAGTCTAATACTATTCGCTACTCTGTCGTTTCTTGAGGCAGAGGCTGATGCCAGGAGGATTTTTCGCATGACAGATCAGATAAGTAAATTTTTTTATTCATGCAGTGTGAAGCTTGATGAATCTCTTTTGACAGGGTTCTTTCTTTTACATGTTATATGTATATCTATATCTACATGTTTGTGTGATAGGCGGGTTGGTTGGTGGGACCTATGAATTCATTAAACCTCAATGACGGTCGTGAATTCAAAGGCGTTCTTTAGTTTTTGCATCTGAATTTTTCAAACTAAGGGGCCGGCGAACAAAGCTGTGTGTTACTGCCTTGAGTGAATTAACCAGATTCATTATTTGTCTAGTTGTGAAGGTTGTGTAATTTTGTATTTGCTGTCAAGTTAATTGTATTTTATTTGGTTTATTCTCCATTATTGTTTGTAAATTTGTTCATCTAATTTTGCTATCCGTCAGTTATTAGATGTAATATATGTTGTGAAATTGTGCTTGTATTATTATAAGGGTGGTAGAGCTACATTTTTTTTCATTTTTCTACAATTCATACATTTCTGCCTTGGTTTATTCATTAGTATTTTCTTGGGTTGGCTCTTTCTACTGTTATACTGTAATCTTGTTAGTGTCTCTATTGTTTTCGCTCCTAAAATAATATCTATAATTTCATGCAGTTGATTGATATTGAGTAGTGAAATAATTGTTGCTAATATTGCTCCCTTATTAAATATATATATTATTTAAATTATTATTGGACAATTTGGAGTCACAATATCAGGGAATTATGGCTACCTTGGAGTATTTTAATAAGATTGGAAAATATTATGGTTTGGAGGGTGAGGCTTTACAAATATTTGCATCCACTGAGCATGCAAAAGATAAAAAGAGATTACAAGACGTGGCAAGATAACAGAGGCTCTTTGATAAAGAGAAGAGAGAGGAAGAATTAGCTGAGAAGAAGAGAGAGGAAGAATTTGCTGAGAAGAAGAGAGAGGAAGAATTAGCTGAGAAGAAGAGAGATGAAGAATTAGCTGAGAAGAGAAGACATGAAGAGTTAGCTCTTGAGCTAGAGAAGAAAAGAAGAAAATATGAACTTAGGAGAAAAAACTGAACTGTGCTCAAGCAGAAATAAAGGCACAACAAGCTCAAGCAGAAATAAAGGCACAACAGGAATTTGAGGAAAAATAATTGGCCTTTTCTCAAGCAAGAAATAGAGGCACAACAGCTCAATCAGAAATAAAGGCACAACAAGAACTTGAGGAGAACAAATTAGCACATGCTCAAGCAGAACTGGCCTATGCTCAAAGAATTGCAGAACTTAAGTTGGGAAAATTAAGATTTCAACATAAACAGGCTAATCCAGCAGGCGAGGAGGCTGGAAAAAAAGACCATGCCTCTACTTTTAAACTAAATTTGCCCAAATTTAATCCCAATATAGACGATATTTCATGCGTTTTAAATAGATGTGAGACATTTTGCCAAGAGTTTAAGATTGAAAGAGCTACATGGCCACGCAGGTTGATGGGTTTTTGGTGGGTAAGGCTCTTACTTATGTTTGCACCATGGATGATCATACTAGAAATGATTATGATGTTGTGAAGGCTTTATTGCTAAAAAAGTATCAACTGGAGGACAATGGTTACAGATTAAAACTGAAATCATTGTTGCCTGATTCAGCTAAGGATTTTGCTGAATTTGTTTCATCAATTAAACTTTGCTTTTCTAGATGGGTCGATTTATCAAAAATTGATAAAACTTTTGATGAGCTGGCTGACTTAATTTTAAGAGACAAAGTGCTGTCTTCAGTCAGTGGTGACTTTTTGTCCTTTTTGCAGGAGAGAAAGCCTGAAACGTTGGCTGCTGTAGAAAATCTTGGACGACAATACCAAATTGCTCATCCTGGAAGAAATATGAGCAGGAATAACATAAAGGATTTATGTCCAGTGGCATCAGCTAGAACTATGATGTCCAATCCACCCAGACAAAGATCATATAGCATGGACATAAATTTTTGATTAAATCAAAATAATAATACTGGATCTTTCAGAGGGCGGTATAATTTTAATAATACGTCACAACAACCTCGAAGAAATCTTCATTCATATGATGGTGGATATATACCTCAACAATCATCTTTCACACCTAACAGGGATTGGTACAGAGGTGGATATAATTTCCAGTCAAACAGAGGCCAAATGTCATTTTATGGAAACAATGTAAATAATTACAACAACAGAAGTTCTCAACCGAACAATAACTTTCGACGTTCTAGAAATCCTGAACGTTCCGATGCAGTTGTGCATCAAAGTGACCATAATACAGTCCAAAATACCAATTTTGTTTCTCATGCAAATGCATGTAGTGTGGACTATTGTACTAACTGTTCTGAATGTAATTCTTTATTTCAGCTACAGAGCGTTCTTAGGCTCCTGTGTGAACATCCTTTGCCAGTCATTTCCTCTTATGGTGGGACAGGTTCACTAGTGTCTGATAGGGGTTTTGTTAACAACCAACTTGTTTCAGTGCTCAGGGACACTGGATGCACTACTGTTGGGGTGCGAAGGTCATTAGTGGATCAATCTGATTACACAGGCAAAGAAGTCAAGTGCATTACATTCTGGGGCACAGTGAAATATTACCAGACTGCCGATGTATTCTTAGATACCCCTTATTTTAACGGAAGGACTCTCGTGTGCCTGTTGGACAAACCAGTTGCTGGGATAACCCTGGGGAATACTCCTGGACTTCACGAATGCACTAATGATGATATTTTAAAATGGGAACAGCAACATTTGCTTACGGCAAATGCTGTCACGACTACAGCTCTATCTCGTGCAGAAATGAATGAACATATATACATTGAAAATGTTGCAGATGAGGTGATGAATGATGAGATGGTGACTGAAGAGGTGGTGACTGATGACGTGATGAATGATAAGGAGGGTGGCAGATGAGGGTGATTTACATGTTGAACTTATTGTCAAAGAATCATTCATACAGATGCAGAATGATGATGATTCATTAAAAAACATTTTTTTCATGTTGCCAAGTCTGATGATGTGCTATGTAATGATAATTCTGTACATTGGTACATAATAAAGAAGGGGATCTTGATTCGGAATTTCCAGAATTCCACTTCAGTAGAAAAACAAATTATGGTACCTAATAGTTTCCGCCTATTTATTTTACGGCATGCTCATGATGTTAATTGTGCAGGGCATTTAGGGATTGCCAGAACAAAACAGAGGATTTTGTCTCATTTCTTTTGGCCTGGGGTGACAAGAGATGTGAAAATTTTTTGTCGCACGTGCAAAGTTTGCCTAGATGTGGCAGCTAAACGCCCCAAGCATAATGCGCCTATCCAGACGTCACACATATCATTGCGTCCTTTCGCAAAAATGGCAATCGACCTTATTGGTCCACTACCAGTCACGTCAGCTAGAGGTCATCATTATGTGCTAACATGCATTGATATGTGCACACGCTGGCTAGAGGCTATTCCTCTGAAAACAATATCCACTACGGATGTTGCTGACGCACTATTTTTATTTTTCAGTCGATTGGGTTTTCCCGAAAACATATTATCGGATCGGGGAACGCAGTTTATTTCTGACGTTATGACTCAGGTTATGAGAGAGTTATAGATAAATCGATCTCTTAGTAGCATTTATCATCCCCATTGCAAACGGGAAAATAGAAAGGCTCAACCGCTGAATTAAACAAATGCTAGGCAAGGTAACTGGGAAATACCCGCAGGATTGGGATAGAGTACTCCCACCGGTATTGTTCGCTTATCAAGAAATACCTAACGAACATACTGGATTTGTGCCGTTTGAATTAGTCTTCGGTGCCAAGCCATGAGGACCCATGTCCATTCTAAAACAGTTATTGGTTGGAGCTGACATGCATGAGGATGTTCAAACCTCTTACCAAAACGTAGTTAACTTGAGAAATAAAATTATCGACGCATGCCAGATTGCTGTAGAAGCATCAGAAAAAGCTAAACTTAAGGCTAGATTGTTTGTTAATCAAAACAGAAAACTACGCCAATTATGGCCGGATGATGAGCCTTAAGTATTGTTACCCAATAAAGACAATAAATTACTTGTATCTTGGAGAGGAACATATACTGTACTTGAAAGATTGTCAGATGTTGACTACATTATATCTAATAAAGGAAAAGAAAAAAAAACCTTTCACATCAACATGCTGCAACAATTTCACACTCGTCCTCCACTTCTTAACCCAGTCTTTGAGGCTGTCGACGAGCCCATTGATCGTCGCTCTTCCTTAGCTGTCGTACAGAAAGGGTTATCTGAATTACCTGATAGTCCTGAACCTCTTTAATCTCTACCTACTTTACCACTTTTGTCTACTGAGAGTTGGAGGGATATTTCTATTTCGCCAACTCTTGCTTAATATCAGAAAGATCAGATTTCGTTGTTACTATAATCTTTTTCTGACGTGCTCACGGTTATTCCTGGGCGTACAAATATCGTTGAACATGATATTCTTCTTACTTATTTCAGACCAATCAAGCTAAAACCTTATCCTATTCCTGTACATTTTCAATCACAAGTATAAGAAGAAATAAAGCATATGATAAAATTAAACTTAATTTCTCCTTCTCAATCTCCATATAGTTTTCATATGGTGTTGATTAGAAATAAAGACAAATCCAATCGGATTTGGCTTTGATTTCAGGCGGCTAAATTTTTTAACAATTTTTGACGCCGAACCTCTGCCTTTGTTAGATTCTCTATTGGATAGACTATCTACAGCTACTTTTTCAGTAAATTTAATTTGTCTAAAGGCTATTGGCAAGTCCCCTTGTCGGACAGAGCAAAACCTTATACTGCTTTCGCTACACCTTTGGGATTGTTCCAATTTAATTTTATATCTTTCGGTCTCATTAACGCTCCAGCGACGTTTGTTCGTATGATGCGAAACATTTTCTCTAATCGTGATGACATAATTACCTGTACTGATGATATTTGCCTTTTCCGTCAATCTTGGGAAGAACATGTTCTTGGAATTCAGTCTTTATTAACTACTCTTCATCACCATCTTCTTACTGCTAGACCTTCGAAAACTAAAATAGGATTCACAGAAATTTCTTTTCTTGGTCATAAAGTAGGAGGCGGTTTTCTTAAGCCTGAGGATTCCACTATCTCCAGGATTTTGAATCTATAAATTCCAAAGACAAAAAAATAGGTTCGCAGTCTTTTAGGTCTTGTCGGATTCTATAGGAAATTCTTGCCTAATGTTTCAGAAATTACTTCAGTTCTGTCTTCGTTATGAAGAAAGAACTCTCCAAATAAGACTGTTTGGTCACATTCATGTGATGTATCATTACATTTATATAAGCCCAATTTTTCAAAATCACCAATTTTAAGATTGACTGATACTCGATTTCCTTTTATCCTTAGAGTCGACGCCTCTGGATCGGGAATCGGCGGTACACTTATGCAGGAATTCGATGATTGCCTACATCCAATTCTGTATGTCAGTCGTAAATTGACACCCACTGAACAAAAATACCCTATCATAGAGCGAGAGTTGCTCGCTGTGGTATCTTGTTTTTCTAAACTACAGCGCTACCTCACTGGTGTAAAGACTGATCAGAGGGCCTTGTCCTATCTGAGAACGGCGAAGTTTCATGAGAAGGCTGCCAGAGCATCACTTGCGCTCCAACCCTACGAATATGACATTCGCGCCATCAAGGGCAGTCAAAACGTGGTCGCGGATGTGTTATCACATTGTGTAAAAGACTCACTGTCACCTAACAACACGACAAATGCAGGTACCTTGTGAGGTTACTGCAAACCTATTAACTGACTTTTTTACGTGTTGACCAATGGAACATTGCACTATATATGAACGTATTTTGCTGACAATGCTGATGCTTGCAGTAGTTTCCTGATTTATTGCTGCTGTGTGTGGTGGGTTTAGATGTTAAGAAGAATGGTGTGCATATGGTTGTACTTGAGTGAGATCAACTGTGAAGGTCTCTGAGGTAAACAATGGACAGCTGTGTTACAGAGTACCTTTCTTGTTACCACCCTACGATCTCACTCTAAGTTATATTTTTATTGACTAGCGTGACTGAAAGCTACATAAAGTGTCTAGGGTATTGTAAGAGTGTTGTTAAAGAATCTCAATACAAAAACATATACAAACAGGTATTAAATACTATGAGAAACTCAACTAACTCCAGCTGTTAAAGTTTATATTTAAAATTTCTTTTGTAAACTTTATTGATCCTGAGCCTAAAGTTGTTTTGGTCAGGACTACAGTTCAATGATAATCAATTTAGATGGATAAATATATTTACAAATATATATAAAGATATTTACATACAACAGACAATATGTCCATAGTACACTGCTACAAATTCTCAAGTTGATATTAATTACTCTATTTAACTACTGGTACGGGGAAGCAGGTTGGGGATTTACATCATCCCAACATTCTTTTGTTTCACTAGTATTGTTTATGTTAGTCTTTTGGAGGAACGTTTTAGTCTATACAGGAGATTTTTCTTTAGTCGTGATAAGTTGTCCCAGGCCAGATATTTCACTTATCTGCGTCCTGGAATCACAGCAGTTGCAGTTGGTTTGGCCAAACACTTCAGTCTCCTCTGGTCTTGAACTTTTTTAATACAATCAGGTGCCAGAGACTCTTGGAAATAGTGCTGAATTTCTCTATCATCGAGCACCAGCACCAGACAAGTGCCAGCAGGAACCCGTCAATGCAAGTTATGGTTCTGTCTTAATATCAAACTAATTCCTCCTAATTTACATGTAAACATACATTCAATACAAAAGAACATGGTCAGCTCTCTTTGACAACCCTGCTTCTCCACTTTAGTTTGGTGGAATAAATTGTACCAGTTTTCTTTTTTCTTCCCTAATGGATGCTACGCCTCTGTCATTCCTGCAGTATTCTTTTCCATGCAATAAGATAGGTGTAATGTTCCTGTATGACCTTCATATATATAGTCCTGTAGTTCTAATACTTCTTGGATGGTCCATTATATGATGGATCAACATCTAGGCCATGCCTAAGTCTGCTACGGAACCATTTAATTACAATCTTTTTCCATGGCCTTTTCTTTTACACAACCCTTTTTTAAATAAAAAGTCAATAAAATCAATCTTACCACATATCAAGGAAATATAAACAAGTAACGATGAATTAGGCAATCGAATATGGCACACTTTCATCACTGCCTCTGTTCAGACTGCTTTCTGTTGTTATTTATTTTAAAACAAAGCACAAGTCTGCTCATCGCTTCTTGCTCCTCTGAATATTTTGAAAAAATGGCAGCGAGCAGCTTACTATTTCGTTAAAGTAAAAGGCTTTGGCCAATGAGACCAAGCATCTCTTTATTTGAATGAAACTTTTTTTTTAAATATCCCAAACCAATATGTGTTACTATTACCAACTAGATTTGTATATTTAGGTTAGCCAATAATATTTCGGCTTCCTTCAAATTTCATCCAATCCACTTCATCGTACTATCTTAGCCTTTCTCTAATCTAATTTTTTCCAAAAAATATGCTATCCAATCTAAGCAGATATGACTTGACCTGACAGTATCTCCGATTCTCTATGTATTATTACCAATATTTGATTATCTAATAGACTATTTAGATAACTAACTACATTTTCTTGTTCAGCAAGTCTTCAGGTACACGAATATATGATTTTTATGGGGCTAAGTGGCTTGGTTCAAAATTCTATCTTTTTTTCTATGTTAGTTGTTTATTTTTTAAACTACCTCCTGTTCAATTCTTTTTCCATGTACTTTCAAGCTAATTACGAGAGTCTCTCGTAACACGTCTAAAATTACGTCATTCGCAATAAGAGCTAAGCGTGTTTTCATGACCGTAGTGTCCACATTTTCTAACGTTTTCCTCGTATTTTGAAAACCATCTAAGGGCAAGGCTAGCAAGTTGGTTTTATTTTTAGAAACAAATGTGAGACGTGATTTGCGTTGGGTTATCTATCCGTTCTCCTCCCTTCCACAATGTATTCTAGGCAAATGTTTCATTCGAACTTAGAAAAGTGGTACGTTTATCTCAAGGTTGAATTTGAAAAATAGAGTACCCTTTTTGGTTCGGAGAATGCGTTATCAAATAATACACTGAAGGCGTAGGCGACGACTACCATTCTCGCTAAAAATTTTTAGTACTATCCTATCTTTGACTTTATGCACTATATTGTTATATGTTAAATTAGATATTGTATTTAGAAGTTCACCACATATCTCCCCACTTAGAACAGACTATCATATGTCAGTTCCTACTTCTAAATACACATAGATAAATTTACTACCTATGCCTGGTGACTACTCTGATGTTCGTCGTACGGATGTCGGCTTAAAAAATCAGCACCTACGTTGGTTTTGCCTGGAATATATTCTATGGTAAACTGGTATGGCTGTAGGAGCAACGACCAACGTAATAATCTAGCATTTTCATGTCTTGCTTGTGACAGACACACGAGTGGTTTATGATCTGTTTGGATCTTAAATGATTTACCATAAAGATAAATCTGGAACTTTTTTATAGCCCATATGACAGCCAAACATTCTTTTTCACTTGTTGAATATTTTTGATCTGCTGTGTTCAACTTACGACTAGCATAAGCTACTGAGGTTAATTCCCCATCAAGTGAATTTGACCTTTGTAATACAGCTGCACCCAAACCTATATTACTAGCATCCGTTCTCACAATGAATTCTTGACTCAAGTCAGGTAATTTCAAAAAAGGCCTGCTTGTGAGCTTTTCCTTCAACTCTTGGTAGGCTAATTCACACTGAGCTGACCAAGTAATTCTATCAGGATTTCCTCTGCGCGTTAAATCAGTCAATGGAGCACATATGGAGTTGAAGTTTTTAATATACTTTTGGTAGAAACCACATAATAAGACAAAAGATCGCACATCTTTCTTTGTCTGTGGTCTTGGTGCTCTTTTCAACTTATCCAGGTTCTTGGGGTCAGGGGTCATGTTTTCTGATGTACTGTGTGGCCCAAGAATTCTAGCTCTTTACATCCAACACAGCATTTCGTCGGTCTAGCTGTCAAATTTGTCTCTCTAAGTGGATTAAACAACATATCCAGAGAGTTAATGTGTTCCTCAAATGTTTCAGTCGCTATGAGAATATCATCCATGAAGTTGGTGATGCATGGATTATTCAAGGGATCCAGTAATTTTCTCATCATCCTCGAAAACACACTAGGTGCATTTTTCAGCCCGAATGGCAACATGTTAAATTCATAATGTCCTTCCGATGTGCTAAAGGCTAAATAAGGTCTAACCTCCGGCTTTACTGGAATTTGATAGTAGCCTTTGCTCAGATCCACTTTAGAGAAATATTTAGCTTTATTCAGCCTGGCAAACAGCTGATTTGTATCAGGTAATGGATCCACCTGACCTTCTGTGACAGCATTCAGTTTCCTGTAATCTATACACAGTCTGTGTTCTCCAGAGGGTTTTCTCAACAGAACCACACTGGAGCAGTAAGGAGATTCACTGTGAGAGATAATTCCTTCTCTCAACAGATAATCTATTCTCAACAGAACCACACTGGAGCAGTAAGGAGATTCACTGTGAGAGATAATTCCTTCTCTCAACAGATAATCTATCTCCTCCTTCAAAGCTTTTTCCTTAGCGAACGGAATCGTATAGGCTCTCATACAGATTGGAGTTGGGTCTATGAGTTTCATATCATATTCTAATAAATTTGTATGCCCCGGTCGGTCCGTTTACACATCTGTATGATCATTCAGAACCTGTTGAACTCTCTCCCTCTGATTTTTCGTCAAGTGTGTACTGATTTTTACCTGTGCAGCGGTCTCAAAGGGATGTAAAGGATATTCATGAGAGGTGAGTGGTTCCTTTTTCATTTCCATTGCAACAGACAAGGTCAGTAGGTGTGTCTCCTCCTGGTTTTCTCTGTCCAGATACTTTTTCAGGAGATTCACATGATAGATTTTCTCTGTCCCCTTCTTATCTATCTTATAATTTGTTCTAGACACCTTCTCTAGAACTGTATATGGACCTTGCCATCCAATTTTCAATTTATTCTGGCTGCCGGGCAGTAGAAGGAGCACCTTCTCTCCCACAGCTAATTCTCTGTCCTTCGCTTTCTTATTGTAATAGGCAGCATGCTTTTTCCTGGCTTGTCTCAAATTTTCATTGGCAAGTTTCCAGCCAGTTTTAAGACGAGTGGTCAGCTCGTTCACATATTGATATGATGAGGTAATATTTTCTTCTGCCTTTTCATCAGTCCACGTCCATAACAAGGCTTCCAATGGACCTTTTATTGGCCTTCCAAATAACAAGGTTGCCGGGGCCATACCGGTTGAACTATGGGGTACCTCCCGATAGGCAAACAGGGCGGCGGGAAGGTATTGGTCCCATGTATCTGGTTTTTCATGTGCCAGCTTTCTCAGGATCGACATGAGTGTCCCGTTAAATCTTTCCACTTGGCCATTTAATTGTGGATGGTACGGGCTACAATGAAAGTGTTTGGCTTGAAAGATCCTAAATACTTCTTCCGTTAGTTTCTCCTTGAACTGAGAGCCATTATCAGTCAAGATTTGGTTGGGAAAGCCTAACCTGGTGAAGATTGTGAGTAATGCCTCTGCCACATGCTTCGAATTGATTGATGACAGGGCTACCGCCTCTCCCCACATAGAACAAGTGTCCACCAGAGTCAGAATGTAACTGTTCCTCCTCTTGGTCCGAGTGAGAGGTCCCACAATGTCCACTGCCACTCTTTAAAACTGCCATCAATGGTACCTATACCTTGTAGCGGTATGGCAGCTTGTGTACCCTGACAATCCCCAGAGCTATGCCAGTGGGAGTTTTACTCCTGGTAGGTTCAACCAAGCTAGACTGGTCTGCGTGGGTAGGGGTGAGACAAAAGCTGGTACATTGGTCCTCCAGGTTGGGGGTTTTAGCACAGGGCCGACAACCCTGTCTGTGTAAAAAATCGCAAATGTTACGGAAACAGCAATAAATGAAAAACCTTTGATGCGGGACGGACATCCGGAGTCTCAGGCTCGTATGACTGACAGTGGTGAAAGCCGAAAGGAAGCCACTGGTATGAAAACGGATGCCCAGACCGCAAAATATGAAACCAGAATTGGTTTTTGGAATGTCAGAACTATGAATGAGGCAGGAAAGCTGAGACAGATCACAGCAGAGATGAGGAATTACAAACTACATATCCTGGGAATAAGCGAGAGCAGATGGACAGGGATGGGGAGAATAAAAACAGCTACAGTGGAAACAGTACTTTATTCTGGTAGAGAGGATGGTCAGCACAACGAAGGTGTAGCCATTATCCTTAAGAAAGGAATGGAAAGGTCTCTACTGGAATGGAAACCCATTAACAACAGACTAATAAAAGCAAGACTGAGAGGGAGATTCACCAACACCACAATTATACAATGCTATGCACCAACAAACGACAGCGATGAAGAGATCAAGGACGAGTTCTATCAACAGGTACAAAAGGAAATGTAAAATTGTACCCAGGTATGATCTTATTATAGTAATGGGAGACCTAAATGCGAAAGTTGGAACACACACCAATTGTAACGAAAGAGTAATGGGGAAATGCGGCAGTGGAACAGTAAATAAGAATGGGGACAAATTAATAAGCTTCTGCAGTATTAACAACCTGGTCATTGGAGGAACACTTTTTCAACACAAAGAAGTGCACAAGTTAACATGGGAATCACCAAACGGACGAGACAAAAACCAGATAGATCACATAATGATCAATGGCAGATGGAGACATGCACTACAAGACGTGAAAGTAAGAAGAGGCGCAGATGTGGGAAGTGATCATCACCTAGTAGTAGCAAGACTGAAGGTGAAACTCAGACTGCTGGACCAGTTGCAGTCAAACAGAAAAGATATAATATCACGAAACTTAAGGACCCCCTCACCAGAAAAGCGTTCGTGGTCGACGTAAAGGGACGATATCTGATTACCAAAAGCCAGGAAAGAACAGACCGACGATGTCGACCAGAAATTCAACACCATCTCAACAATATACAAAGAAAGCAGCAAGTCATGCTTGGGATTCCAGGAAAGAAAGAGCCAAGACTGGATAACACCAGAAACGCTAAACACCATAGCGAAGAGAAAGGAAATGAAAAGAAAGAAAACAGAAGCTAAGTCTCCCAGGTTAAAGGGTCAAACCCGTGCTAACAAAAGGACATTTCTGGATGACCTTGCAAGACAGGCAGAAGAGGCAGCACTGAGAAATGAACAAAGCACAGTTTATAAAATAACTAAAGCTATCAGTGGAAAACGAGGTGCAAACAACATAACGTTAGTAAGAGACAAGCAAGGAAATCTCATCACCACAGAACAGGGGCAGGAAACAAGATGGGCAGAGCACTTCAGAGAAACACTGAATAAGGAACCACCAGAGACTCAGCTGAGTGTTCCTGAGGCTGAAAGCGACTTAGACGTAAATACAGATATTCCACGAAAAGAAGAAATTATCACAGCTATCAAAGGGCTAAAAAATGGAGAAGCGCCTGGTCACGACAATCTAAATGCTGAGCTGTTCGGGACAGACCCTGGGCTGGCAGCGGGGCTGTTGGAACCACTGTTTGCACAGGTCTGGGAAGCTGAGACAACACCGGCAGAGTGGAGTAAGGGAATAGTTGTCAGATTGCCCAAGAGGGGCGACCTTGCAGACTGCAACAACTGGAGAGGAGTTACCCTCCTCTCGGTTCCCAGCAAAATACTAGGCGGGATAGTCATCCAGAGAATTTCAGGGGCAGTTGACCATAGGCTGAGGAAGGAACAAGCGGGCTTCGGAGAGAGCGGAGGATGTGCGGATCATATATTTGCCCTCGGGAACATTGTAGAGCAGTGCTCAGAATGGCAGAGACAGCTGTACATTAACTTTGTTGATTTGGGGGGGGGGGGGGGGGGGGCTTTCGACGGCATGCACAGGGACAGCCTATGGAAAGTTCTGAGGGCTTGTGGAATTCCCAGCCGCATTGTTTCCATTATAAAAAGCCTCTATTCTAGCTTTGCGTGCAGTGTTGGATCGAGTAATGTAACTTTTGAAGTGAAAACAGGAGTGCGACAGGGATGCCCCTTGTCAACAACATTATTTTTGACAGTCACAGACTGTGTGGTGCGCCAGACGACAGAGGGCAGTCCAAGAGGAATTAGATGGACAACGTTTTCTACGCTGGAGGATTTGGAGAGTGCAGATGACATTGCGCTACTCGCGCATTCACATCAACACATTCAAGACAAAACCGATAGACTGAATAAGTACGGCCAGAAGGTTGGACTGAACATCAATTTGAAGAAGACAGAGGTCATGACGCTAAATGTGGGCAATCCTGAGCCAATAACAGTAAGGCACCAGAAGTTAGAACAGACAGACACATTTACTTACCTAGGAGGCACAGTAACACCTGACGGCGGAACGGGCAGGGACATTAACAACAGAATGAATAAAGCGAGAACAGCCTTTGCTGTTCTCAACTACATTTGGAAGTCTTCCCAGTACAGCACAAACACCAAATTAAGACTGTATGAGAGCTGTGTACTTTCTGTGCTTCTCTATGGTGCGGAATGTTGGAGAGTAACAGAGAAGGAAATGTCGAAACTGTCCTCCTTCCACACAATCTGCCTAAGGAAAATTCTCCGAATCTTTTGGCCAAACACCATCAGCAACCAAGAACTACTTATTCAGAGTAACCAGGAGGACATGCACACCATCATAGCTGGCAGACGCTGGAGTTGGGTTGGCCACGTCCTCAGAAGGGACCCTGATACCATCACAAGAACAGCTATGCTATGGACCCCCGAGGGAAAGCGAAAGAGAGGCCGACCAAAAACAACTTGGTGGAGAACTGTGGAATCTGAGATGCAAAGAATGAACCACAGTTGGGGCACTGTACGAAGGATGGCCGCCGACCGAGCAAAGTGGAATCAATTTGTTGCTGCCCTACAAGACGCCATCAGGCGTGATGGCCGCTGACTGCTTTGACGGTTGGTGGTTATGGATCAAAGAAGAAGACTCTTTCAAAGGGTGTTCCCACTATGGGCATTTTCCCATAAAGTTGCTGGAGCAGTCCAATGCTTTGGAGCTACCCGTTGGCATTCTGGACAGGATTTTACATATCTCTTTATGTCTTCAGTTATCCCTGGCCAGAATTAATGACAAGCTATAAGCTGTCCTGTTGCGTTGATCCCCATATGACCACTTAAGGGAATCGCATGCCCTAGTTCCAACACTTTTGTCCTATATGAAATGGGAAGGACCAGCTGTCCGTGACCATTGGATCCAGTTCCAGCCTTCCTATAAATCAATTTGTTCTTCATAGAGAAGTCTCCCTTGCCTGGAGGTGTATGACATTTGGGCAATTTCTTAAAACAAGGCTTGAGGGTCTTATCCTCCGCCTGTGCCTTCCTCATCTCATCTGGATGGGTATTTATGGGATTATCCTCCTCCTTTTTAGACTGTGATCTGGTCTGCACTGTTGCCATGATCACATGTCTCTTGGGATTTCCCAAGAAGACATATCTACACCCCAATATCAGAGGGTAGATTGGTTCATTTATCACTGCTGCTTTGATGATTCCTTCCACATATCGCGTTTTCACATTTATCCTGGCGATGGGAAGTTTCATGGTCGCTACGTCCTTGGTTGCAGTTTGAATCTCCACTGTTTCTGTGGTGTATTGATCTGCCTGCACCAGGTGAGAACTCACAACTGAATCATAACCTAATCCAGTATCATACAAACACCTTATAGTGACTCCATTGCATGTTACATCTTCACACACTGGGGGGTGGTACGGTTCCTGTTGTTCAGCAGGGTTGACCTTTACTCCCATTCTCCCCGTTTTCATTGCAGCGAAATTAGGAGTTTTCCTTCTACAATTTTCGGTGTTATGGTTGTTCATCCGACAATTTTTACACCACTTCTTTCCTTGGTTAAAAGATTTTCTTTCATCATATTTCCTTTCATCGAATTGTGGGGTTTTGTTTTTATATTCATTGCGTGGCCTATCAAATTGGTGCTTACCTTTGTTCTGTTCTCTATGGTCAAACCTATTAAAGTTTTGTGGTGCCTTAGAATTGTCTACCTGTTTCTTTTTATTACCCACTACCTCTGCTTGGGCTGCCTGATACCTCTCAGCGACATTGAGTACCTCACCCAGCCTCTCTGCACCTTGTTCCATGAGAAACCTTCTCAGGTCTGGAGCCATGGACTCTCTTAGCTGCTCAATAAGGATCATTTCCTTAAGATCTTGGGTTTTCCCCAGAGCAGTCCATTTCTCCAAGTAGGTCTCTAACCGTGCAGAGAACTGGTGATAAGTCTCACCCGACAGTAGTTTGGCATTCCTAATTTTTTTTCTATAAAATTCTCCGTTCTTTTCGTATCTTAACAAAAGAGCCTGCTTTAACATGTCATAGTTGTCTTGGTCATCTCTGCTCATCTTGGCAAAAAATTCATAAGCCGTTCCCCTAAGACCCTGGGATAACTTGAGGCTCCACCTCTCTCTCTCTCTCTCTCTAACCCATATGTAGTAGCCAAAAGTTCAAATCTACTTAAATACCCTTCTATGTCATCATCTTTCTCAACAAAATGGTCTACATGAAAACCCATAGCTGAGGTTGAGGCTCCCTGACTAGCAGTGGCATCTGAGGTAAAGGGACTGGCACCATTTTCAGGAGCATGGCCTTGAAATTCTAACTCCCTTAGTCGTAACTCGTGCTCCCTTTGTAATCTCTTCTCCTCCTTTGCTGCCTCCCTCTCTGCAGCCTGTCTCATTTCTTCTCTTTCTGCAGCCAGTCTCTTTTCCTCTGCTTCTATCTGTAACTTCTTAGCCTCAGCCTCCAATGCCCTAGCCTCTTTGTCAGCCTCATTCTGCAGCTTCTTAAGTTCTTTGTCAGCCTCTAACCTTCTTTCTGCTTCTAACTTCTTGTCTTCCCTATCTCGTTCAATAAATTTGTCACATTCTGAAGTTACATACTGGACCAGCTCTGGTCCATCCATGCTCATCTCTTTAGCAGTCTGTAAAGCGGCAGATCTGAATTTGGCTAGATCAGCCATTCTAACTCAAGTAGATCTACTAAGGTTCTAAGACAATCCTTAACTTAACTAAAATAAATACTAACTATAATTAACTAATTACTGCTGGCTGTGACAACCTATCACTGTAAATCTTCTCTTAATTATTTTTATCTTTCTTAGGGGGTGTTCCTAACCTCTACTAACACTAGTAATACAATCTTGAATTTCTATCCTACTGCTAATTTTTATTCCTGGAGTTAGTTAATATATTCTGTATGAGATTCCTATTTCAAACATTCATCTATATATATATATATATATATATATATATATATATATATATATATATATATACCAAATTCAAATCTCGGACTTAGAGACCCCAATATATGTGGTGGGTTTAGATGTTAATAAGAATGGTGTGCATATGGTTGTACTTGAGTGAGATCAACTGTGAAGGTCTCTGAGGTAAACAATGGACAGCTGTGTTACAGAGTACCTTTCTTGTTACCACCCTACGATCTCACTCTAAGTTATATTTTTTATTGACTAGCGTGACTGAAAGCTACATAAAGTGTCTAGGGTATTGTAAGAGTGTTGTTAAAGAATCTCAATACAAAAACATATACAAACAGGTATTAAATACTATGAGAAACTCAACTAACTCCAGCTGTTAAAGTTTATATTTAAAATTTCTTTTGTAAACTTTATTGATCCTGAGCCTAAAGTTGTTTTGGTCAGGACTACAGTTCAATGATAATCAATTTAGATGGATAAATATATTTACAAATATATATAAAGATATTTACATACAATAGACAATATGTCCATAGTACACTGTTACAATTTCTCAAGTTGATATTAATTACTCTATTTAACTACTGGTACGGGGAAGCAGATTGGGGATTTACATCATCCCAACATTCTTTTGTTTCACTAGTATTGTTTATGTTAGTCTTTTGGAGGAACGTTTTAGTCTATAAAGGAGATTTTTCTTTAGTCGTGATAAGTTGTCCCAGGCCAGATATTTCACTTATCTGGGTCCTGGAATCACAGCAGTTGCAGTTGGTTTGGCCAAACACTTCAGTCTCCTCTGGTCTTGAACTTTTTTAATACAATCAGGTGCCAGAGACCCTTAGAAATAGTGCTGAATTTCTCTATCATCGAGCACCAGCACCAGACAAGTGCCAGCAGGAACCCCTGTCAATGCAAGTTATGGTTCTGTCTTAATATCAAACTAATTCCTCCTAATTTACATGTAAACATACATTCAATACAAAAGAACATGGTCAGCTCTCTCTGACAACCCTGCTTCTCCACTTAAGTTTGGTGGAATAAATTGTACCAGTTTTCTTTTCTCTTCCCTAATGGATGCTACGCATCTGTCATTCCTGCAGTAATCTTTTCCATGCAATAAGATAGGTGTAATGTTCCTGTATGACCATCATATATATAGTCCTGTAGTTCTAATACTTCTTGGATGGTCCATTATATGATGGATCAACATCTAGGCCATGCCTAAATCTGCTATGGAACCATTTAATTACAATCTTTTTCCATGGCCTTTTCTTATACACAACCCTTTTTTAATTAAAAAGTCAATAAAATCAATCTTACCACATATCAAGGAAATATAAACAAGTAACGATGAATTAGGCAATCGAATATGGCACTTTCATCACTGCCTCTTTTCAGACTGCTTTCTGTTGTTATTTATTTTAAAACAAAGCGCAAGTCTGCTCATCGCTTTTTGCTCCTCTGAATATTTTGAAAAAATGGCAGCGAGCAGCTTACTATTTCGTTAAAGTAAAAGGCTTTGGCCAATGAGACCAAGCATCTCTTTATTTGAATGAAACTGTTTTTAAAAAAAATATCTCAAACCAATATGTGTTACTATTACCAACTAGATTTGTATATTTAGGTTAGCCAATAATATTTCGGCTTCCTTCAAATTTCATCCAATCCACTTCATCGTACTATCTTAGCCTTTCTTTCATCTAATTTTTTCCCAAAAATATGCTATCCAATCTAAGCAGATATGACTTGACCTGACAGTATCTCCGATTCTCTATGTATTATTACCAATATTTGATTATCCAATAGACTATTTAGATAACTAACTACATTTTCTTGTTCAGCAAGTCTTCAGGTACACGAATATATGATTTTTATGGGGCTAAGTGGCTTGGTTCAAAATTCTATCTTTTTTTCTATGTTAGTTGTTTATTTTTTAAACTACCTCCTGTTCAATTCTTTTTCCATGTACTTTCAAGCTAATTACGAGAGTCTCTCGTAACACGTCTAGAATTACGTCATTCGCAATAAGAGCTAAGCGTGTTTTCATGACCGTAGTGTCCACATTTTCTAAGTTTTCCTCGTATTTTGAAAACCGTCGAAGGGCAAGGCTAGCAAGTTGGTTTTATTTTTAGAAACAAATGTGAGACGTGATTTGCGTTGGGTTATCTATCCGTTCTCCTCCCTTCCACAATGTATTCTAGGCATATGTTTCACTCGAACTTAGAAAAGTGGTACGTTTATGTCAAGGTTGAATTTGAAAAATAGGGTACCCTTTTTGGTTCGGCCAATGCGTTATCAAATAATACACTGAAGGCGTAGGCGACGACTACCATTCTCGCTGAAAATTTTTTGTACTATCCTATCTTTGACTTTATGCACTATATTGTTATATGTTAAATTAGATATTGTATTTAGAAGTTCACCACACTGTGCAAAGATAAAATATACAAAGGCTCTGTGTTGAATGCCAAGGCTGAAAACTATCGTAATTTCTCTCATCGGAAATTGAAGGAAATCGCTCAATGAATCTTATGACAGTACTTACAGGTATTGATCGGTTCACTCGACATCTGATGATGATGAATGCTGATGTCGCCAATTTCAATTTGTACCTCATTTTACTCAGCTCATTACATGGATGTCTTGGACCTTCTTAACTGTTGTCATACTCGGTTTATGTGCAAAAACACACACATTCATTGATGATCTAAGAATAACGTGACATTTGGATATTTTGAATGCAAAATCTTGATTTATTCTATTGTTTGAACTGCGTCTAAAGATTAAGGGACTTAACTCAAGGATGCTTCGCCTGGTCAAAGGGACATAACTAGAATAATCCTATCGTGCCTTTTGTTTTCTCTATCCGGTTGGACATTGAACATTGTTACTTAACGTGAACCTATAGTGGAACATACGATAATATATCAGAAAAGCATGGACATCAACTGTATGCTCGATTGTAAATATTTTCGCTGAACTTTAGTTGTTTATTATTCCACTAGTGTGTATAATACTATTAAACAATGACTTTTAACTACAGTGCTTTAGTTAGCTGTTAATTAATTTTTATTCGCGGGATAAGATTCGGTCTTTGACACGAGGCATTTTAAGATGTACACATGATTTCAATCTTTTAGCGTACGATGTTGCATTCATTCACTTTACTAATATGATTGTCTGCCTCATTTAATCTATTTACGCTGCTGCATATTTTTATATTCTTTAATACATTGCTGTCACTAAATATTAACATTAACAGTATAAAAGACACGTAACAGTAACTCGTTAATGTTAGTTCAGACACAAATCATATTCTCACTGACAAGACATATGTTACCCGTTAATCCTCAGAGTAATATTGGTGAATTTTAACCATCTTCTCGGAGTTACATTGTGCGTGATCGAGAAATAAATTCTTCTGAGAGTTTAACATTAGTGGGTGGACAACGGGAACGTGAGCCTGTTAGAGTGCTCCTAACAAATGTATTTAGCAGAAGGCATTTGTTTTTCTATTTTTCTAAAGTTCGTGGTTACAAGCCGTCAGACGATTTGTGGTACTAACGACGCTAGTGTGAGAGAAAAGCATCCACCCTAACCGCCTACAGTGGAACAGAGTGTGAAGAAGGCCTTTGTCATCACAAAACTGATAAACCACAGCTGTAGGACACAGCTAGAGTAAAGTTTCTTGTAAAATAGGCGAAAGCAACGGACTTTTGATAAATCCTCACCTACGTCTCCGTGACGAAAACTTTTATCTAAATTTCACCAAATTTTCCATATTTATTTTAACTGTTAGAGACTAATGCATTATTAAAATTGTTACAAGTTGTTGTAAAATTAAACAATCATAGTCGCTTCGGTTTTTTATATGTATGAAAGCAAACGTATGAACCAGAATATATATATATCATTGGAGAACAAGCTGAATACATTCGAGAACAAATGTCTTAGAAAACTCATGAACATCAGTTGGAAAGAATTCAAGACTAATCGACAAATAAGAGAAGACTCTAAACAGAAATATGTCTCCGACTATATAAGGAAAAGACGATGGTCATATATCGGTCATGTCCTACGAATGCAAAACAACAGAATACCAATACAGGTGCTCCCTTGGGTTCCTGAGGGTAAGAGGAAAAAAGGAAGACCAAAATAAACACTTAGAAGAACAATAAGAGAATGAAGAACGTTGGGCCTAAATAATGTGCAAGAGTTAAGAGGAGTGGCGTCACAACGAACAACATGGACAGCACTGGTTTCTGCCTTATGCGCCGTGTTTGGCGCTTAAAGAATTTATATTATTAGATTACTCCTGGCAGAGATGTAGATAGAAGATTAATGACACTTCTACCTTAAGGGGGCATTCACAAGATATTTCCAGAAGTCACGAACAATGTTGCATTGGGCTGAACAATTATTAACGCATGATGTCTGGTCCGTCGTCTTTTTTGAAGGGTTTAAGCAATGGTTTAGCCCGTTCAAGCCCCCATTTGGTATAATCCAACGAAATCCCTCTTATAAGGTATAGCTCTGTTTAGAGGTAAATAAATGTCTAGGTATATATATATGTGATGGGTCCGGGAAGACGCCCCTGAGGCCCCACCCCCACTTCAGTTCAAGGCATGTTTGTCCCCCCCATATTTTCGTTGTGCGCGAAGCATGCTGGGATGTGAAAATTCTAACGAGATAGAAAATATATTAATTAGGCCACAATAACGCCTAAATATTAATTGTGGTGTATAGTTGTGAGTTATATTTGAGATTCGTGTGTTATATTAAATAGCTGTAGGTTTTATTTGTGTTTTCGCTATTCCTAAGCGATAATCGCGAGTGTTATTTAAGTAGCGCGATTACGGCGCGCGCGGAGTAAGTGAGTGTTTAGGCTTAGCAGTCTATAAAAAGCGTGCGGTAGCCAGCAGCGACCTTTCCTAGTATTAGCCCAGCCGAGAGAACAAACGAGGCGAGGCGACCAGTGAAGGTAGCAGATGGACCAGAGCACGTAAGCTGTAAGTCTTAGCGCATTTTGTAGAATTTAGCATTCGTGTTCTATAAGTCTGAATCAGCACGTGAGTTAATTTAAATTAGCTTTAGTATTCTGTAGTTTTATTATTATTAGTATTCAGCGTGTCTGTTCTAATGTTTAAATGAAAAAGTGAATGTGTTTCCAGGACCTGATAATTTAGTCTTAAAATATAATTGAGTGGAGATAATGTGCGGGTAGATTTCACTAATGCTAAGTCCAGATTGCGGCTGTAAGAGCGATTATTTCATTCATCAGAAAGGCAAATTTAGTAGGAAACTATTTCGTACATGAAACTGGACAGAGAAGCGATTTTTTACTTTAATTTAGATGATAACATATTATATTAGATAATATCAAGATGGCGGCCACGTGGTCATGAAAAGCGGCGCAAGGAGTCTGCATTTAACACTCTTAGTTATCACTTAATGTTACGCCATGTGGCACGTTGTGTATTTAGTCCCAGTTTGGTTTAAGTCGAGAATAATTATATTGTATTCTTTATGTAAGAGTAATTTAGTGTATTTCACGTTTATTGATAATTCTACTGTATATTTAATGGGTTACTGTGAGGTGAGAATATGTATTTAGATTTCTGGAGAGCGCGAGGCCACTCCTTTGTTGAGACATGTGTTTCTCTGGTTGCTCCCGGCGGAGCATGGAAACACCAATGTGGCTGGTGTCTATCACAAGCCGACAAGAAGCATTTTTTATGCTATTGCAGTGGTTGTTTCGGTAACGATGTGTTTCATGTGATGAGATTCCCAGCCGCACCAGTCGTCACATACGACATGCTTCAGAATGCAGTAACGAATATTGAGATAGATCAGTTACGAGGTAGTAGCTTATTCTCATTACTGAGAGTATTTGTTGTACATACAGTTGAATATTATTTTATGTCCATTTTATGATTATTTAATTATGGTTATGTGAGGAATGGTTGTGAGAGCACGTGGGCTCACTTCAAGATATATATTTCTCTTCTCCGCTCCTGAGGGAGCATGGGGCCAACAGTGTGGTTTGCCTTCATATTAAGTATTCATATGCTAGAGCAGTAGTGTTTCGGTAGCAATCTGTGTTACAGTTCGGGTCGAGTGGCAGTGATAAGGCAGACAGTGACACCGAGCAAACAGCAGACGAACAAATAGTGTAAACACCCAGCAGTGCGGTCCTGCAGCAAGATGGCATCGATTAATGCGCCTGTGAAGATATTGTACGTGGAGGAGCCAGAGATAAGGTTATTTAGTGGAGAGGGGAGACCCACTTGGCAAGAGTTTGTGGAGGATGTGGAAGCCGCGTGGAAGGTGGCGCCTTTTTGTGCAGAAGACAAGTTAGACATGATATGGAACAACGTTACACCAATGGTATCCAGAGAGTTACGGATACATGGTGGAGCCAAGGCCAGCCCTGAGAAGTTACTGGAAATTGTAAAAAAAGCCTACAGCGAGCAACCACAAGTCAGTGAGGTGAACAGGAATTTCCCTTGGGAATATGCTGTTTATGGTGGAAGTAAAAAGCCTGAGACACGGGTCCAGATAGCAAGTGCAGATGTCAAGAAGGAGGAGGAGGCACTCAGAGCAGAGTTATCCTTCCTAAAGTCCCAGATAGCACAGATGTCAGAGTCCAGTTCGCCAGCACAAAAGGAGGTGCAGAGAAAGAGAGCACCATGCCAGCCGCGGGAACAGCCAACGCAAGACGAGGAGGTGTGTCCGCGGGAACAGCCAACGCAAGACGAGGAGGTGTGCCCGCAGGAACCGCAATTAGCCCTTCTTGTATGTGAAGGTCATGCTGTCGTCAAGGGAAGCTGTGAGCTGACAGCACCAATAAAAGCAGTTGCATCAACAAGGCGAAAAGGGGTTTGCAAGTGGTACAGTGTTCACAGGGGATGGGGATTCATCACGCCAGATGATGGTGGTATTGATGTATTCGTACATCAGACCAAGATCTACAGAAAGGGATTCCGGAGTCTGGCGAAGAATGAACGAGTCGAATTTGACAGCAAACCATCGGTCCAGGGCATGGAAGTAGTCATTGTATGCGGCATTGGCGGTCAAGAGTGTAAGGGCAGCAGAAAGCGACCCAAGGCACAGAGGAAGCCCAGAAAGATAAGATGCTACAATTGTGGAGACCTGTCAGACCACATGGCAGCCAAGTGCCCACAAGGCCCGCTCCTGAAAAGATGCTTTGGATGCAAGTCAACTGAACATTTGATAGCCGCCTGTCCCTCAAGAAGCTCTTTCCCTAGACGGACTGCCACAGCCAGGTTGCCTTTAGGGCGCAAGCCAAGAGATGGCCACGACAACTGTCACACTAAGGGCGCCGAGAAAATTACCCGTCGTCTAGGGGAGGAAACCCGTCCTAAGCAGATAGGAGGGAGTGCAAATCAAGGTTCAGCAGAGGAGACTCATCAAAAGCAGACTGTGGGGAATGTAAGCCACCGTCCACACAAAATGAGTGCAGAACACGTCAAGAGCGATCCCCCTACAGATTCGACAGCTACATGCACTGGCAAGCAGATGTCACAAGCCAGCAGCGACGCGGCACAAGTAGGCGAATCTTCTAGACCACAGCAACTGCCAGCCCGACAAAGCACAACTAGGGACATGTCGACCAAGACAGTCCCCAGCCGGGTTGTACCGATGACAGAAGCTCAGCCCAAAGCATCGCCGCAGAGAAAGAGTCATACGCAGCACCAACGATCTAAGAGGCTACGATCGAAGCGCCAGAGGTGGTGATGTTGTCGGGACGACAACAAAATCAGGAGGGAGATATGTGATGGGTCCGGGAAGACGCCCCTGAGGCCCCACCCCCACTTCAGTTCAAGGCATGTTTGTCCCCCACATATTTTCGTTGTGCGCGAAGCATGCTGGGATGTGAAAATTCTAACGAGATAGAAAATATATTAATTAGGCCACAATAACGCCTAAATATTAATTGTGGTGTATAGTTGTGAGTTATATTTGAGATTCGTGTGTTATATTAAATAGCTGTAGGTTTTATTTGTGTTTTCGCTATTCCTAAGCGATAATCGCGAGTGTTATTTAAGTAGCGCGATTACGGCGCGCGCGGAGTAAGTGAGTGTTTAGGCTTAGCAGTCTATAAAAAGCGTGCGGCAGCCAGCAGCGACCTTTCCTAGTATTAGCCCAGCCGAGAGAACAAACGAGGCGAGGCGACCAGTGAAGGTAGCAGATGGACCAGAGCACGTAAGCTGTAAGTCTTAGCGCATTTTGTAGAATTTAGCATTCGTGTTCTATAAGTCTGAATCAGCACGTGAGTTAATTTAAATTAGCTTTAGTATTCTGTAGTTTTATTATTAGTATTCAGCGTGTCTGTTCTAATGTTTAAATGAAAAAGTGAATGTGTTTCCAGGACCTGATAATTTAGTCTTAAAATATAATTGAGTGGAGATAATGTGCGGGTAGATTTCACTAATGCTAAGTCCAGATTGCGGCTGTAAGAGCGATTATTTCATTCATCAGAAAGGCAAATTTAGTAGGAAACTATTTCGTACATGAAACTGGACAGAGAAGCGATTTTTTACTTTAATTTAGATGATAACATATTATATTAGATAATATCAAGATGGCGGCCACGTGGTCATGAAAAGCGGCGCAAGGAGTCTGCATTTAACACTCTTAGTTATCACTTAATGTTACGCCATGTGGCACGTTGTGTATTTAGTCCCAGTTTGGTTTAAGTCGAGAATAATTATATTGTATTCTTTATGTAAGAGTAATTTAGTGTATTTCACGTTTATTGATAATTCTACTGTATATTTAATGGGTTACTGTGAGGTGAGAATATGTATTTAGATTTCTGGAGAGCGCGAGGCCACTCCTTTGTTGAGACATGTGTTTCTCTGGTTGCTCCCGGCGGAGCATGGAAACACCAATGTGGCTGGTGTCTATCACAAGCCGACAAGAAGCATTTTTATGCTATTGCAGTGGTTGTTTCGGTAACGATGTGTTTCATGTGATGAGATTCCCAGCCGCACCAGTCGTCACATACGACATGCTTCAGAATGCAGTAACGAATATTGAGATAGATCAGTTACGAGGTAGTAGCTTATTCTCATTACTGAGAGTATTTGTTGTACATACAGTTGAATATTATTTTATGTCCATTTTATGATTATTTAATTATGGTTATGTGAGGAATGGTTGTGAGAGCACGTGGGCTCACTTCAAGATATATATTTCTCTTCTCCGCTCCTGAGGGAGCATGGGGCCAACAGTGTGGTTTGCCTTCATATTAAGTATTCATATGCTAGAGCAGTAGTGTTTCGGTAGCAATCTGTGTTACATGGTGAGATTGCCAGCCCCACGCACAACACCTTACTAGTCTCATTGGACGACATGCATGAGTGTGTGTGTGTGTGATAGCTGAGTGTGTGCTCTTGTAGTAGTGGTTTCGGTAGCAACCTGTGTTACATGGTGAGATTGCCAGCCCCACGTACAACACCTCACTAGTCGCATTGGATGACACGCATGAGTGCGTGCGTGTGTGATAGTTGAGGGTGTCAGGTAGTACACGTGGAAGGACTGTTTGACAGGTGAGAGCGTGGTGTTTCTCATTCAGTATTATATTATGATTTTAACTATTCTGTGCTTTGTTTGCTTCTTCAGATTAGCATCGGGCACTGTTGGGTGTTTGTTTGGTTTGGTGTTATGTTCGCTAGTTTATTTGTTTAATGTTTGCTTTGTCACTGAATGGGCTGTAAAAATAAATATAGCCCCTGCCTCTAGAATCAAGAGTTTTATTGTTGTTCGGGTCGGTGCGAGTGTAGCAAGAGAGTGATCACACATCACAATATAATCATCATCATCATCATCACTATCTCGCCCGCCCTACCACAATTGGCGTCGTCGGCAGGATAAGGCAGACAGTGACACCGAGCAAACAGCAGACGAACAAATAGTGTAAACACCCAGCAGTGCGGTCCTGCAGCAAGATGGCATCGATTAATGCGCCTGTGAAGATATTGTACGTGGAGGAGCCAGAGATAAGGTTATTTAGTGGAGAGGGGAGACCCACTTGGCAAGAGTTTGTGGAGGATGTGGAAGCCGCGTGGAAGGTGGCGCCTTTTTGTGCAGAAGACAAGTTAGACATGATATGGAACAACGTTACACCAATGGTATCCAGAGAGTTACGGATACATGGTGGAGCCAAGGCCAGCCCTGAGAAGTTACTGGAAATTGTAAAAAAAGCCTACAGCGAGCAACCACAAGTCAGTGAGGTGAACAGGAATTTCCCTTGGGAATATGCTGTTTATGGTGGAAGTAAAAAGCCTGAGACACGGGTCCAGATAGCAAGTGCAGATGTCAAGAAGGAGGAGGAGGCACTCAGAGCAGAGTTATCCTTCCTAAAGTCCCAGATAGCACAGATGTCAGAACCGCAATTAGTCAGAGGCCCGCTCCTGAAAAGATGCTTTGGATGCAAGTCAACTGAACATTTGATAGCCGCCTGTCCCTCAAGAAGCTCTTTCCCTAGACGGACTGCCACAGCCAGGTTGCCTTTAGGGCGCAAGCCAAGAGATGGCCACGACAACTGTCACACTAAGGGCGCCGAGAAAATTACCCGTCGTCTAGGGGAGGAAACCCGTCCTAAGCAGATAGGAGGGAGTGCAAATCAAGGTTCAGCAGAGGAGACTCATCAAAAGCAGACTGTGGGGAATGTAAGCCACCGTCCACACAAAATGAGTGCAGAACACGTCAAGAGCGATCCCCCTACAGATTCGACAGCTACATGCACTGGCAAGCAGATGTCACAAGCCAGCAGCGACGCGGCACAAGTAGGCGAATCTTCTAGACCACAGCAACTGCCAGCCCGACAAAGCACAACTAGGGACATGTCGACCAAGACAGTCCCCAGCCGGGTTGTACCGATGACAGAAGCTCAGCCCAAAGCATCGCCGCAGAGAAAGAGTCATACGCAGCACCAACGATCTAAGAGGCTACGATCGAAGCGCCAGAGGTGGTGATGTTGTCGGGACGACAACAAAATCAGGAGGGAGATATGTGATGGGTCCGGGAAGACGCCCCTGAGGCCCCACCCCCCACTTCAGTTCAAGGCATGTTTGTCCCCCACATATTTTCGTTGTGCGCGAAGCATGCTGGGATGTGAAAATTCTAACGAGATAGAAAATATATTAATTAGGCCACAATAACGCCTAAATATTAATTGTGGTGTATAGTTGTGAGTTATATTTGAGATTCGTGTGTTATATTAAATAGCTGTAGGTTTTATTTGTGTTTTCGCTATTCCTAAGCGATAATCGCGAGTGTTATTTAAGTAGCGCGATTACGGCGCGCGCGGAGTAAGTGAGTGTTTAGGCTTAGCAGTCTATAAAAAGCGTGCGGTAGCCAGCAGCGACCTTTCCTAGTATTAGCCCAGCCGAGAGAACAAACGAGGCGAGGCGACCAGTGAAGGTAGCAGATGGACCAGAGCACGTAAGCTGTAAGTCTTAGCGCATTTTGTAGAATTTAGCATTCGTGTTCTATAAGTCTGAATCAGCACGTGAGTTAATTTAAATTAGCTTTAGTATTCTGTAGTTTTATTATTAGTATTCAGCGTGTCTGTTCTAATGTTTAAATGAAAAAGTGAATGTGTTTCCAGGACCTGATAATTTAGTCTTAAAATATAATTGAGTGGAGATAATGTGCGGGTAGATTTCACTAATGCTAAGTCCAGATTGCGGCTGTAAGAGCGATTATTTCATTCATCAGAAAGGCAAATTTAGTAGGAAACTATTTCGTACATGAAACTGGACAGAGAAGCGATTTTTTACTTTAATTTAGATGATAACATTATATTAGATAATATCAAGATGGCGGCCACGTGGTCATGAAAAGCGGCGCAAGGAGTCTGCATTTAACACTCTTAGTTATCACTTAATGTTACGCCATGTGGCACGTTGTGTATTTAGTCCCAGTTTGGTTTAAGTCGAGAATAATTATATTGTATTCTTTATATATATATATATATATATATATATATATATATATATATATATATATATATATATATATATATATATACCTAGACATTTATTTACCTCTAAACAGAGCTATACCTTATAAGAGGGATTTCGTTGGATTATACCAAATGGGGGCTTGAACGGGCTAAACCATTGCTTAAACCCTTCACAAAAGACGACGGACCAGACATCATGCGTTAATAATTGTTCAGCCCAATGCAACATTGTTCGTGACTTCTGGAAATATCTTGTGAATGCCCCCTTAAGGTAGAAGTGTCATTAATCTTCTATCTACATCTCTGCCAGGAGTAATCTTGGGCGAAGGTAGATACCTTGGAAGCCAATATTAGATACTCTTGAGTTTTGGTCACTGCTGGACCATTACTGCAAAGTAGGGGAGGCAATCCGTGACAATACATATGAAATGTACTAAAGTGCTTATATAATAAATTATATCATCATTCTTTCCCTGCTATTTATGGAGCGTGGGACTACCTCTGCTGTTGGTTTCTTATGAGGAAACCAGTACAAAAAGGTCACCAGCTCTTACAGTATTATTCAGTGATGAAGTTGCCAGCCTCATATGCCACTGTAAACCCACAAGCAAATTATACATGTCAAAATGCAAATACAAATGATAAAATGTACATATTACAACTTACCCCGATTTTTTTTCGGGCGATCACAGACCTTTGGCGCAGAAAATGTTCGAATATTGTCGGACAACTGATTTAAGATGCCATCACTCTCACGTGAGTTTGGTTTCTTAAAGCAATTGAAGTTGGATCCTAGACGCAAAGTGATGTCTCTGGGATTACTCTCTTTTAATCTTAGAATTCACGTCCAGTCCAATGGCCTAACCTACATTTGGGTTATAATATTCCGTGTTCCTGACTGCCTATGATTTCTTCTCGAAGAAATTTGAAGTCAGTGAAGTAGTCTTACAAAACTTTAGCATATAAGCAAAATTTTCCGCCTATGCACCCAGGCTGCTACTTCGATGAGAAATCCAAACAAATTCTTTGCATCTCAAATGCCAAATCAATTGCAAATGAGTGTCCGATTTTTTTTAACGTACGCCCGCTATTACTCGAGGCAAAATATCAGGTTTGTATGTTTAACCTGAGACTAATTTTACGTGAGTATTCTATTTTCCCTGTACGCTGACAGGTGTCTTCTCGTCATTCAGGCAGATACTCGCCGTCTTCGGAGAGTACCCATTAGAGCTGGGTCGGCTCAGGAGCCGTTCAGGTTATACAAGTCCCTGGTCGACGACACTCCTTCAAAGGTCCTCACCAGGGCTCGAATTAATCCAGTCCAAATCTCGGTCGACGATACTCTTTCAAATGTTCTCGCCCGGGCTTGAACCTGAATCACCCAATCGCCAGCGCAGTGTGGTAACCATTACACCAGCGCGACTCCCCAGTCTGATTTTGATAAAGGTCTATTCTCACACTACCCTCCTCTCACGTAGAACATTACTGCATGACAACATACGATATACGAGGGGCGTTCAGAAAGTAATGCACCACATCGTTTTTCTCAGGAGCTGTTTATTCAAAACGCATGAAATTTATACACAATATACATGGATATGACGGTGGACCCAGGACATCACAGAGAGTCTGAACTTGTCTTTGGCTGATGCAGGTCGACTTGCCCAGAATCGTGATGCGTTCAGAGCAGCTGTAATGGAGACAACGTTCTGGAAAGAATACGTCACATGATGATGATACATGGATATATAGGAGCCGCGGTAGCACAGAGGTTAGTGCACTGGCTTCCTAGCGCAGTGGTCTATGGTTCGATCCCCAGATGAGGCGGTAATTTTTTAGGCCACAAACGGCTCCTGGGTCGACCCAGCCCCAAATGGGTACCAGAGCAACTCTGGGAAGGTTAAGGCGGCCGGCGTGATGCCGACCACATCACCCCTCGTGTGCCGACGGTCACGATAATATATGCCTCAATGGGCGTGTAACGGGTTCCTTTACCTTTTTTTTTTTTTTATACATGGATATGCCATGTAAACATCGGTATTATTCAACATAATCCTCATCAACTTGTACGGCTTTATGCCAGCGCGAAACAAGTGCATGTATTCCTAGCCCGTACCAGATTTTGTCTTGATCATGTAGCCATTTCTTCGCTGCATGAATCACTCCTTCGTCATCTTCAAACCTTGTCCCACGGAGTACATCTTTAAGTGACCAAATAGATGAAAATCAGAGGGTGCCAAATCGGGACTATAGGGTGGATGGGGTAGTACAGTACAACCCAATTTGGTGATTGCTTCCCGTGTTGCCAGACTTGTGTGAGGGCGCGCATTGTCGTGAAGGAGAAGCAGGTCTGCTGGATTCTTGTGCGGCCGAACTCTGCGAAAACGTTGATTGAGTTTTTTCAATGTTTTAATGTAAGCTTGCGAATTGATTGTCTCTCCTCTTGGCATAACGTCAACAAGAATCACACCTTCAATGTCCCAAAAGACAGTGATCATGACCTTTCCAGCTGAAGGAATTGTCTTGAATTTCTTTCTTCTTGGTGATTGCGGATGATGCCACTCCATTGACTGTCTTTTTGTCTCAGGTTCAAATGATGTGCCCAGGTTTCGTCACCTGTAACGATCTTAGCCAAAATGTCCCCTCCTTCAGCATTGAAACGCTCCAACAATTCAGAAGAAATTGCTTTCCTTTGCAATCGGTGGTCATTTGTGAGACTTCGAGGAACCCATCTTGCGCAAACCTTAGACAATCCGAGAGTTTTTATAACTGCATTTGCACTACCAATGCTGACTGACAGCTGTAAGGCCAATTGTTGAGTAGTGATTCGCCTATCAGTAAGAATAATGCCCTCTGCGCATTTCAACATTTCTGTGTTAGTGGCTGTGGCAGGACGTCCACAGCGCGGCCGATCAAGCAGCTCCGTATCTCCACTTCCTGATTCTTTGATTCTCTGAACCCAGCGACTGACTGTACTCCTATCGACTGCAAAACTTCCATACACATCACATAGACGCTTGTGAATATTCACAACAGTTTCCTTCTCTGCAACGAGAAATTCTATCACAATTCGCTGTTTATAACGCAAGTTGCTAACACGCTCCATTTCAACGGTTTAGGGCAGCCGTATTATTTGGCCGGTTGCAGTGCAATTTAATGCACACAATTGGCACATGCCATATTTGAAGATTGCAAAATGTCATGCTTCTATCTTCATTATTTGCTGAGAAAAACGATGTGGTGCATTACTTTCTGAACGCCCCTCGTATATGTCAGTCTGTCTTGCTATCTCTATCCGCCTGTCTCTCTACCAGCCTATCCGTCTATCTGCCATCATGTATGTCTGCATGTCTGTCTATCTGCCTTTTAATCTGTCTGTCTGCATGTCAGTCACTCTATCCGTCTGTCTGTTTGTCTGCCTGTCCATCTGTCTGTCTTTCTACTTGTATGTCGGTCTGCTTGCCTATTTGTCTATCTGGTCTGTCTGCCTGTCTATCTATGTCTATCTGCTTGTCTGTCTGTGTGCCTTCCTATATGTAAATCTGATTGTCTGTCACTCTATTCATCTGTCACCCTTCCTGTCTATCTGTCTGCATGCCTGTCAATCTGCCTTCCTGTCTATGTCTGTCTGCATGTATGTCTATCTGCCCGTCTGTTTATCTGTCCATCTGTCTGCATGTCTGTCCATGTGCTTTCATATCTGTCTGTCTATCAGCCTGTTAATTTTTTTTTCTTGGGCCATTGACCATAAGTCATGATAAGGTTGAATAAAAAGATTCTTCTTCTTCCTCGTTCGTCCTGAAAAGGACGTTGGTTGCGTTGTGTCTGTTTCCAGCGAAGCTGCGATATCTGCGCCTTTCGGCCGACACATCCGACTTCTGCACGGCATTTTTTAGGACCGGGTTTGCCTTCCCATTTCGATCCGCACTCGCTCAGCCAGCCTGCACTGCTGCAGACTGTTTCCAGGACCACCACGTGGAGGTGGAGTGCGGTCTTGACCAGCTCTGGTTCGCTGGTCCTGACGCAGGCAGTCATGCTATGAGTCGCTGACTGCGGTCTCTATTGCTGCGTCTTGAGGTCCCAATAAAAAGATTCAATGAAGTTGAAATGTAAAGGGAGGGAATGAAATGAACACATGAGAACTGAAACCGCCATCAGTGTCGTGGTATAAAGTCTGATCTTAGGATATTGCCAAAATAAGCGCCGCCCAACGTTTGACAATCGTTCGTTTTACGACAGCAGTGCATAAATGCACACAAGATGTTGGTCAGAAGAAGTGCCATATCTTTGCTTACTCCATGTACTGAGTTTAATGACACCTGATTATCATCATTATCTTGACATTCTAATGGCCTCTCATTTTAAGTGCTTTCAAAATTCAACGTAGTACAAGATGAAAAATATTGTTCGTGACGCAAATGATATTGACAGAGATATAAATTTCCGTTGTTTAATTTATTGTAGGTATTGAATTTTTTTTAACGGGCAATCACACACGTTCAAGTGTACACGCAAGTGTAAAAATCACGCGATTGGGTAATTATATTCGACACCAATTAAGTTAATTAGCGCCAGATGTTCTAATGTACAAGACCGCAGTGGCGTCACTATGGTTGGTGTCACCCAATGCGGTAACTCACGATGTGACCCCCATGGACCTCCTCCCGTACCAGACCATACAGAATCCTTAGTAATGTTTTTGTACTAATGTTACTCGTAAATCGTAATTCCCGTATATCACTGAATGTAATGGCAATAGTAGTGACATAAACAACTAGCACAATTAAAATTACACCTTTAAATTACAATGTCATGATTGTCATGAAATATTCTAATCCACATATATAAATTATTAGGTAAATATAAAGCCTAACAAATAAAATTAATAAAGAGAAGAGCAATGGGAAAATAACAGTGCTGTCACAAAGAATGTACTCGAAATCCCCCTTGTTTTCTGCTTCGTCTGCAAATTGTAACGCTTTCACGTTGATAGTAAAAGCTTACTGTATTATACCCGCTTTCTTCAATGAAACGTGTGCTGTATCTCTTGGAAAAACATTAAGAGGCAGACTGCGTAATGACCTAAATTTTAAATTCCATTCATGTCTTTTTCTACATTACGTTACCAAAACGAACGAACAGATGGACAAAAGGATAGCGAGAAGGGAGAGGCAGAAAGCCGAACATTAAACACGCGTCGCGCGATACACAATTACTACTATCACGCGTGTTAGGCTACAAGCACTAACTTTTTTTTTCAGACGGACAGTGATAAAATACACTACCCTTTCCCAGAGTTAGGTTTTAAAATCATAAAAAAACGCTTATTAGGAAAGATAACAATAGATGGGTTTACGGTTGAAAACATAACAGTACCCAGACAGCATATCTTCGAAACAGGAGGTAGAAAATACATATTTTGAACGCAGCCACGTAGCTCTCTTAAAGTGGGAAAATTGGGTTCCTTAGGGCTTGCTGACAAATAATATGTAAAACGTTACGCCAATAGTCCAGGAATTAATAAATTATACCCAAAATAAAATATTGGGGGTGCCTGACAGCATAAAATCATTTCTGCTCATAAGATTTTTTTTATAACGTGTTTGAAAAAAATTTACGTTACAGAAATAGCCTACCATGTAAACTCCAAATTGATTGGAGCGCAACAAATGAAAGCCTAACCACGATTGGTCGGGCTATAAATACTATCTTGGTTGTTAGGGGAAACGGGAAAAGGTAACATTTTTTCAAACACTTGTCGAAACGTGGCTCATTGGCCAGTCTCGCTGATATACACACTTGGGAGCGTTAGTTCGAGACCACTTGTTTAAATGATCTTGATAAAGCAACAGTGCGTTGAAGCCAGCTCATAATTGTGTTAAATAAAAGCCTGGAACATAGGCAGATGGAAATTTGTGCCAGTTTGTGCCAGAATTCATTGCTAATCAACGTATCTGTGTTTATTCGTATGAATTGTGGTAAGCTTGAACCATTCAATATCTTTTAATGAAAATTGAATGTGAATTGTTGATTTATGCCTGTATATATATGTGTAGTTCAGTGGCAAATGTGAGGTAAAGCCTGTAATGCTCCAGCCTGAACAGAGGGTGTCGGAGGGTAGTAAAACGGCATGGAATGGCCAAATAGTACACTGACACCTGGATGATTGATTAGACAGAAATAATGCTGGAAGTGCAGAGGCGTAGTGACCATTAAGGATGGTAATGCTGGTATAAAGTATTTCAGATGAAGCTGACTGTTGGCCTAACGCTCTGAACGCAATGTTTGTGATGTATTGTGATCAGTGTAAAAAGAAAATATAAATTAGTTATGAAGTAGAAGGTACATCCTTCTTGATTTCAGGGACAGTGGTCTTGATGGTACTGAGCAGCACCTAGTCAGAGCTTTGCTGAATCCAGTGTCGGACAGCATACTCCTTGGTCCTTTTAGCTATCAGTGAGGTGTCTCCAGAGCCCAGAGGAGAATTCGAGCAGAGGAGTCCTTTCCTGCCGCCATCACGCCAGATAAGCTAACTTGGCCAGCTGAGCTCAACATTATGTCCCCTCATCTTGAACTGACTTTTTAAAATTAACATTAAGAGGGGAATTTACTTGTCTTAAAATCAGGAACTGTGAACATCTCCAATACTGGTCCCTAAAGACAAACTATTGAAGTCATGATGACAAATACCAACAGAGCTTGAACAAAACAAAACCAGTATTACCTCATTTTACTACTACACAACTGACACACATAGAACATTTGTAATAATATATGTCACTACAATATTCATATTAAATACATTCTGTACATAACTTGTAATTTAAATTGATTGTGATTCCTGGTTCCCTTGTAGTTGAATCAGGACACATATTCATTCATGCCAGTAATGAATACATATTGTTATTTGAAAGTTATCAGTGCCTCCTTTAAGATATTCTCATAGAGTGTTATATGTATGTGAGTGTCACAGTGTTGTCAAGAGTAGTGGATTAAATTAAATTGTTTATCTGTCTGTTGTTGTGACTTACACTTCATCATACACATACCCTAGACACATAACGTAGCATCACACTATTCCAGAATAATTCTGACTGAGATATAGAGATATGTGGTAGCAAGTAAGGTTATCTATAATACACTACTCTTAATAGATATAGATACCTTCACAGCTGATCTCAGTCAGTACACTAAGTTCCCTATAAATATTTATAACATCCCACTTCACCACATATATTGGGGTCTCGCTCTTGGGATTTTGAATCTTTAACTATTAAAAATATTGGGGGTAATTCACTTCAGGGAATATAAGAATTAAAAGGTATCCTTGGGTGGAATTAAATAAGGTTGAGCTCACGGTGCCTGTGTTGTCCATTAGAGATTGAATTGTTGGTTAGACATTATATAAAGTTACCTGATAGACAATGGCGGACCTGGCCAAATTTCGATCTGCTGCGGTTCAGACTGCAAAAGAGTTAGGATTAGATGGGCAAGTTATGGTTGCCTATGTTACTACGGAATGTGACAAATTTATTGAACGTGAAGAAAGAAGGTTTGAAGCCGAAAGAAAGTTAGAGGCTGACAGGGAAATTAAGAAGTTACAGTTTGAAGCTGAGGCTGAGACTAAGAGGTTGCAGATTGAGGCTGAGGCTAAGAAATTGGAGGCAGAAAGGGAAGACAAAAGATTAGCTGCAGAAAGGGAAGAGAAGAAATTAGCTGCAGAAGAGAGGAAATTAGCTGCAGAAAGGGAAGCAGAAGAAAAAAGATTACAAAGGGAACATGAGTTACGACTAAGGGAGTTTGAGTTTCAAGGCCATGCTCCTGAAAATGGTGCCAGTCCCTTTGCCTCTGATGCTACGGTTACTCAAGGAGCCTCAACCTCAGCTATGAATTTTCATTTAGATCATTTTGTTGAGAAAGACGATGATATTGAGAGCTACCTAAATAGGTATGAACTATTAGCTACCACGTATGGGTTAGAGAGAGAAAGGTGGAGCTTAAAGTTATCTCAGGGACTTCGTGGGGCAGCTTATGAAGTTTTTGCAAAAATGAGCAGAGGTGATCAGGAAAATTATGACATGCTAAAGCAGGCTCTTTTGTTAAGGTATGAAAAGAATGCAGAGTTTTACAGGAAAAAATTTAGGAATGCTAAACTACTGTCAGGTGAAACCTATCACCAGTTCTCTGCACGAATAGAGACATACTTGGAGAAATGGACTTCTCTGGGGAAAACCCAAGATCTTAAGGAAATGGTCCTTATAGAGCAATTAAGAGAGTCCATGGCTCCAGACCTGAGAAAGTTTCTCATGGAACAAGGTGCAGAGAGGCTGGGTGAGTTGCTAAATGTTGCTGAAAGGTATCAAGCAGCTCAAGCAGAGGTAACAGGTAATAAAAAGAAACAGGTGGATAACTTTAGGGCACCACAGAACTTTAATAAATTTGATCCTAAGGATCAAAATAAAGGTAAGCACCAATTTGATAGGCCACGGTATGAAAATAAAAATAAATTCCCACAATTCGATGAAAGGAAATATAATGAAAGAAAATCTTTCAACCAAGGAAAAAGGTGGTGTAAGAATTGTCAGATGGACAATCATGACACTGACCGTTGCAGAAGGAAACCTGTGTATATGGCAACCCTTCAGGTCAGGTCGACCTCAAGACAGGAGGAGGATATTATGTTAGATACCACTCCAGAAGAGATGAGGAAGGCACAGGCTGGGGATAAAACACTCAAGCCTTGTTTCAGAAAATTGTCAACTTGTCATACAACTCCAGGCAAGGGAGATTTTTATATGAAAAACAAGTTGATGTATAGGAAGACTGGAGCTAGATCCAATGGTCACGGACAGCTGGTTCTTCCAAAAAGATACAGGACAGAATTAATAAGGAGCCTACATGTGAAACCAGATGGGGACCATGAGAAGATAGGTACCATCATTCAAAAGGTGGCTCACAATTATTATTGGCCCAAAGCAAGATGGGACATTGAGAATTTTGTAGAAAGGTGTAGCATAGCACATGAGGGAACACCCACAAGTGGGAACATGGATCAGGACCTGGACACGCCCCGAAGCAAAATTAGGCCTGATAATAGAAAGAAATATAGATTTGATAAAGTGGACCAAATGGAATGGGAAGCCCCTTTTCACGGACAAGCTTCACTTAACTGTTTTACAATGGCCACTATGCGGAGAGTGCAAAAAGATGTCTTACCCCAGGATAAGCCGACAATCCCTCAATCGGACTTAAACAAACTGGAGGAAGAGGATGTAGAGAGGAAATCTCTCATCAAGAATTTTAAGAGGGGAGACAGCCCCCAAGAGAAAAATTGGTAGCGGTCGTTTTGTGAATGATAATTCTGGGAGGAAAAATCATCACTACAAAGCTTCGAGTGGAAGAGACCATACCGGTGCATGGACAAATAGGTCCACACAATTAAAGGTCCATATGTAGCTTTGTTAAGAACGTGGACTGATGAAAAGGCAGAGGAAAACATTACATCTTCATACCAATATGTGAATGAGCTGACCACTCGGTTGAAAACTGGCTGGAAACTTGCCAATGAAAATTTGAAACAAGCCAGGAAGAAACATGCTGCCTATTATAACAGGAAGGCGAAAGACAGAAATTTGGCTGTGGGAGAGAAAGTACTACTTCTTTTGCCTGAGAGTCAGAATAAGTTACAAATTGGATGGCAGGGTCCATATACAGTTCTAGAGAAGGTGTCTAGAACAAATTATAAGATAGATAAGAAGGGGAAAGAAAAAATCTATCATGTGAATCTCCTGAAGAAATATTTGGAAAGAGAACATCAGGAAGAGACACACTTGTTGACCTTGTCCATCGCCATGGAGATGAAAAAGGAACCACTTTCATCATTTGAATATCCATTACACCCCTGTGAGACAGCAGCACAGGTGAAAATCAGTACACATTTAACGAAAACTCAGAAAGAGAGAGTGCAACAGGTTCTAAATAATCATGCAGAGGTGTTAACAGACCGACCAGGGCATACAAACCTATTGGAATATGATATGAAACTAATAGACTCCACACCTGTCTGTATGAAACCATATTCGATTCCGTTTGCTAAGGAGAAAGCTTTGAAGGAAGAGATAGATTATCTATTGAAGGAAGGAATTATTTCGCACAGTGAGTCTTCGTATAGTTCCGGTGTTGTACTTTTAAGGAAGCCCTCTGGAGAACATAGACTCTGTATAGATTACAGGAGACTGAATGCTATTACAGAAGGACAGGTGGATCCATTGCCGGATACAAATCAGCTGTTTGCCAGACTAAATAAAGCTAAATATTTCTCAAAAGTGGATCTGAGTAAAGGATACTATCAGATTCCAGTAAAGCCTGAGGTTAGACCATACCTAGCTTTTAGTACCTCAGAAGGACACTATGAGTTTAATAGATTGCCATTTGGATTGAAGAATGCGCCTAGTGTCTTCTCTAGAATGATGAGAAAATTATTGGATCCTCTGAATAATCCCTGTATAACAAATTTTATGGATGATATCCTTATAGCAACAGAAACATTTGAGGAACACATTGACTCTCTGAACATGCTGTTTGATCGACTTAGGGAGGCAAATTTAACAGCCCGACCAACCAAATGTTGCGTTGGATGTAAAGAATTGGAATTTTTGGGACACACAGTTTATCAGGGAAACATGACCCCTGACCCAAAGAATTTAGAGAAACTACAGAAAGCCCCGAGACCACAAACCAAGAAGGACGTGAGATCCTTTGTCTCATTATGTGGTTTCTACCAGAAGTATATCAAAAACTTTAATTCCATATGTGCACCGTTAACTGAATTGACACGTAAAGGACTTCCAGATCGCATTACATGGACACCACAATGTGAAATGACTTACCAAGAATTGAAGGAAAAGCTCACAAGTAAACCCATTTTGAAATTACCTGACTTAAGTCAAGAATTCATAGTAAGGACGGATGCAAGTAATATTGGGCTAGGTGCAACTCTACTACAGAAATCAGATGCATTGGATGGGGAATTAAGCCCAGTGGCATATGCTAGCAGAAAGTTGAATAAAGCTGAAATCAACTACTCAACTAGCGAAAAAGAATGTCTTGCAGTAATATGGGCAATAAAGAAATTCAATATTTATCTATATGGGAAGGCATTTAAGTTGCAAACAGATCACAAACCTTTATCGTTTTTTAGCACAGGCTAAGCATGAGAACTCTAGGTTACTCCGATGGTCTTTGCTTCTGGCTCCATATAATTTTAGCATCGAGTATATATCTGGAAAAACCAATTTGGGAGCGGATTTTTTAAGCCGCCATCCGTGTGATGAGAATCACCGTAAACCCCAGAAATAATAATAAATTTCTCTATGTGTATATAGAATAAAGGACTGACATATAATGTCTGTTTTAAGAGGGGAGGTGTCATGAAATATTCTAATCCACATATATAAATTATTAGGTAAATATAAAGCCTAACAAATAAAATTAATAAAGAGAAGAGCAATGGTAAAATAACAGTGCTGTCACAAAGAATGTACTCGAAATCCCCCTTGTTTTCTGCTTCGTCTGCAAATTGTAACGCTTTCACGTTGATAGTAAAAGCTTACTGTATTATACCCGCTTTCTTCAATGAAACGTGTGCTGTATTTCTTGGAAAAACATTAAGAGGCAGACTGCGTAATGACCTAAATTTTAAATTCCATTCATGTCTTTTTTCTACATTACGTTACCAAAACGAACGAACAGATGGACAAAAGGATAGCGAGAAGGGAGAGGCAGAAAGCCGAACATTAAACACGCGTCGCGCGATACACAATTACTACTATCACGCGTGTTAGGCTACAAGCACTAACTTTTTTTTTCAGACGGACAGTGATAAAATACACTACCCTTCCCCAGAGTTAGGTTTTAAAATCATAAAAAACGCTTATTAGGAAAGATAACAATAGATGGGTTTACGGTTGAAAACATAACAGTACCCAGACAGCATATCTTCGAAACAGGAGGTAGAAAATACATATTTTGAACGCAGCCACGTAGCTCTTTTAAAGTGGGAAAATTGGGTTCCTTAGGGCTTGCTGACAAATAATATGTAAAACGTTACGCCAATAGTCCAGGAATTAATAAATTATACCCAAAATAAAATATTGGGGATGCCTGACAGCATAAAATCATTTCTGCTCATAAGATTTTTTTTTAACGTGTTTGAAAAAAATTTACGTTACAGAAATAGCCTACCATGTAAACTCCAAATTGATTGGAGCGCAACAAATGAAAGCCTAACCACGATTGGTCGGGCTATAAATACTATCTTGGTTGTTAGGGGAAACGGGAAAAGGTAACATTTTTTCAAACACTTGTCGAAACGTGGCTCATTGGCCAGTCTCGCTGATATACACACTTGGGAGCGTTAGTTCGAGACCACTTGTTTAAATGATCTTGATAAAGCAACAGTGCGTTGAAGCCAGCTCATAATTGTGTTAAATAAAAGCCTGGAACATAGGCAGATGGAAATTTGTGCCAGTTTGTGCCAGAATTCATTGCTAATCAACGTATCTGTGTTTATTCGTATGAATTGTGGTAAGCTTGAACCATTCAATATCTTTTAATGAAAATTGAATGTGAATTGTTGATTTATGCCTGTATATATATGTGTAGTTCAGTGGCAAATGTGAGGTAAAGCCTGTAATGCTCCAGCCTGAACAGAGGGTGTCGGAGGGTAGTAAAACGGCATGGAATGGCCAAATAGTACACTGACACCTGGATAATTGATTAGACAGAAATAATGCTGGAAGTGCAGAGGCGTAGTGACCATTAAGGATGGTAATGCTGGTATAAAGTATTTCAGATGAAGCTGACTGTTGGCCTAACGCTCTGAACGCAATGTTTGTGATGTATTGTGATCAGTGTAAAAAGAAAATATAAATTAGTTATGAAGTAGAAGGTACATCCTTCTTGATTTCAGGGACAGTGGTCTTGATGGTACTGAGCAGCACCTAGTCAGAGCTTTGCTGAATCCAGTGTCGGACAGCATACTCCTTGGTCCTTTTAGCTATCAGTGAGGTGTCTCCAGAGCCCAGAGGAGAATTCGAGCAGAGGAGTCCTTTCCTGCCGCCATCACGCCAGATAAGCTAACTTGGCCAGCTGAGCTCAACATTATGTCCCCTCATCTTGAACTGACTTTTTAAAATTAACATTAAGAGGGGAATTTACTTGTCTTAAAATCAGGAACTGTGAACATCTCCAATACTGGTCCCTAAAGACAAACTATTGAAGTCATGATGACAAATACCAACAGAGCTTGAACAAAACAAAACCAGTATTACCTCATTTTACTACTACACAACTGACACACATAGAACATTTGTAATAATATATGTCACTACAATATTCATATTAAATACATTCTGTACATAACTTGTAATTTAAATTGATTGTGATTCCTGGTTCCCTTGTAGTTGAATCAGGACACATATTCATTCATGCCAGTAATGAATACATATTGTTATTTGAAAGTTATCAGTGCCTCCTTTAAGATATTCTCATAGAGTGTTATATGTATGTGAGTGTCACAGTGTTGTCAAGAGTAGTGGATTAAATTAAATTGTTTATCTGTCTGTTGTTGTGACTTACACTTCATCATACACATACCCTAGACACATAACGTAGCATCACACTATTCCAGAATAATTCTGACTGAGATATAGAGATATGTGGTAGCAAGTAAGGTTATCTATAATACACTACTCTTAATAGATATAGATACCTTCACAGCTGATCTCAGTCAGTACACTAAGTCCCCTATAAATATTTATAACATCCCACTTCACCACAATGATGTTAACCTGCCCAGCACCTTCTCTTGTTCTCGTCATCTATATCTATTCCCTTCAATCATCCTTGATGTCGCGATATATTCCAGCCTACGTCTTCTCATTACATGCCCACAGAAAGTGGATTGCTGGCATGTAATGTTAGTAATAGACTTATTTGTACTGGCTACTTTCAGGACATCCTCAAAACTCTTGTCTTTTATGTGTCCTTTCTAATCTTAACATTCTTCAGCAAAACTACTCAGGGTTGGTCCTGCTTGCTTACTAATTGTCCATGATTCACTTCCCTATGTTAAGATTGGATCTATATAACATTTAAGAACTATCTGTCTTACATTTACTGTCAAAGAGGTTGTTGCATTAAACTGATAACCAGACCAAAAGGTCTGGGCAAACGCTTTAATATAACCGATGAACAACGAGTCTAGTGTGAAAGTAGTGCGCCTTGCCAAAACCAGGCAACATTTTGTCTAAAATACTTTTAAAAGTTGTTACATAAGATACTTTTCATTTTACGGAACGTTGATTATGCCTGAGTGTCACAGTGTAATGACTAAATCTGCATGACATTATCTTCCTATTAGCTCGTATACAACTGCGAGAGGTCACACAATTAAGACATGAAGACATGCTAGCAATCTGCCTTTTTAATAATCACGATTGTTATTGTTTTACAGAATTGACATCATTGCACACCGGGCAAACCCATACGTGCTCAATCTCCATCAGTACATGTCGAAGAGTGTGAATGCTAACTGTTCTTGTAGCTCGCTGGTTGTAAACAAGACGGATGCATCCTCTCATACGTCCATCTCTACTAGCCTTACGTTTGATGCCGAATTCCAACCTTGATGATTCATCTATTGCAGTGTCATTCTCTAAGAGGCGATCATTAATTGTTCTCAGTATATCTCCCGAAGTACTCAAGACCTAATCTTCACACTCAGACAGCTGAGTGAAAAGGCTCTTGAGTATAAGAGTGAGATCCATCTTTGTTTCATAGATCTGGAAAAGGCGTTTGACAGGGTCTCCTGGAGCAAGCTTTGGGACTGTTTGGCAAGGAAGAACATTCCAGCCCCTCTGATTCATGCTATACATAGCTTCTACAAGTCTTGCAGAAATTATGTCAGGAAAGCAAACCATAAGTCAGAAAAGTTCAGGACCGCCACTGATGTAAGACAAGGTGATATCCTGACACCTTATCTTTTCATACTCCTCATGGATGATGTCATCAGGGCATGTAAGGAGAGAACAAGAAAGTATTCAGTGGGGTACTGGAAGATGAGACAGGTCTGTATTTCAGAGCTGGCATTTGCTGATGGTGTTGCCCTGATCGCTAAATCAGAGTCACATCTCCAATCCAACCTGCAAGTCTGAAAGGAAGAGCTGGAGAAGAGAGGGATGGTCATAATTGCTCTAAAACAAAAACAAAACACAAAAACAAAGTCCATGGTGATATCACGAGAGGAAAGAAGACATCAGATTAAGCTGGGAGAACAGGTCCTGGAGCAGGTCGACCACTTTAAATACCTCGGAGCTATTATAGACAGAAAGGGAGGCATCAAAAAAGAGTTGGCCACTCGAAAAGCAGCAGCTGGGAGACTTTTTCAGGCCATAAATCGAGGATTCCTCAGCAAGAGAGAGGTTGGTAAGAAAACGAAGATGGCTGTATACCGCTCCACCCATGTCCCAGTCTTGACATATGGATGCGAGTCATGGGCAATGACTACAACCCACAAAAGCCAGATCCAAACCTCAGAAATGAGGTATCTGAGGAAGGTGGTTGAAGTAACAAGAAGAGACATGGTCCGCAACCAGACGATACGTCAAGGCCTAAAATCCCACCCCCTGCAGACCCAAGTATGGGAAACAAAGAGCCAGGGATCCAGACCCCCAGGACGACCCATAGTCCGCTGGGAGGACAACATTAGACAATCTTTGAAGGACCGAGGACTAGAATGGAACCAGGCCAGGAGGAAGACAGCCGATAGGATAGTCTGGCGCTTTCTCTTCCAAACCTCTATACCTCACGGTAGAAGGGGAACGACTAAGTAAGTAAGTATATCTCCCTTATTTATATCTAGTGTCCCGACTATAGGTGCTCTTGATGCTAGTCTGTCAGCTCTTTCATTACCACATACCCCAGCATGACCAAGATAGTATATCCACACCAGCTCTTGTAGACTGGAAGCTTCTATGAATGTTTTCCATTCATGCCGCAACCAACTACTTTGAGCCTTCCGAAGCATGGACTGAGAGTCTGACACAATGATAGCCTTTATTAATGAAGTTTCAGATATCCACCTAAAGGCTGCAGTAACAGCCTCGACTTCTGGAAGTTGTTAACTTATCCCGATACTACAAATACAACCTCATCAGTAACAGCAAAAACCATCTGACTGGCTCAACTCAACCGCTACCATCAGATTATAAAAACTATGCTGCCCAAAACCAAATAATCACACAGCGAGCATAAGCAAATGAACTACGGCTCCTATAGCCGGCTGACATCTTTCTTCCAAGGCTTCCTGTTCAATCCGCTCTCTGCACCCATTAGCACGGTTTCCTTTAAAGCCGACGTGCGCAACATAAGATATTTTGCTTCCTTCAAAGCCTGGGTGCGCAACATTAGATATTATGTGACACTGAGCTATTCTACTCGTCACCTCTGACAATTAATGATCGCCTTCTACAGAACGATACTGTATTAGATGAATCAACAAGGTTAAGTTTGTTGAAATTTGACATCAAACGTAAGACTAGCACGGATGGACGTATAAGAGTATGCATTCGTTGTATGTCCAACAAGCACGCTACAGGGACAATTGGCATTCATACCCTTGACATTTGCTGTGGGAGTCTGAGCATCGATGGCTTTACACGGCGTGCAGTGTTGTCGATTCTGATCAACATTAACAGTAGCAATAACTTCTGAGATACATCTTCTATCTGGTGATACTAACGTTCCTAGGTACTCAAATCTCTGCTATTGTCACACTCTATTCCAGCTTTCTTCTTGCCATTAACATGCCCAAAGAAGGTGTACTGTTCCCTTCTAATGTGAGTAATGAACGTCCTTTCCACGCTGACTTCTTTCTGTACATCGCCTATGCCGTTATTAACATTCTTCTGTGATGTTGCCTTCAACAAAAACATTTCAAGCCTTCATCTTCTGCCATCAGCGTTAGGTTTTACCAAGTCTTCTTTATCCATTTTGGTCTCCATTTCCTGTCTATATTTCTTTTACAGTGCTATGGAGTCGGCCTTTTTGTCGGGCGTCAGTAAAAGATGTCCCTACTCCGTCTCAGAATTTTACGAGACTTAAACTAAGGCAGATCCGCGTTTGATTTATGCACACAAAAAAGTTGAAACGGTGGCGCTTTGGCTGCTGTTTAATATTAACTTAGTACATTTTAAATAAAGGGTACTTTGTGAAATTTTTATTTTTGTGTGACATCTGACAAAACGTCTGAACATGCTCTTTTGTGTCATCTCTCACACCTTCAGCCTCCGACAGTATCCTTTCTTTTTCCTCATTTTTCTCACTCATCGTTTTTATTTGGCATAAATCATGCCTTTTCATTCGTTATTTTCACTATTTTGCTCTATGCTGGACATAGCATGGTGAAGTCTCTAACACGCAACTCCCCTATGGCAGTATTTGCTACGGGAGTAATGCGTTTCTTATTGTTTCACACTCCACTCCCAGACTTGTGTTACGATTCGCCAGGTTTGGTGACCCGGCCAGCGATAATATTTTATCGCCTAATCTGTCTGACCGCCAGTGGAAACGGGGCGGTCAAACATTTGACCTCATTGGAAAGCTGTTGATCATGTTGATACAAGGCGGTATGGTGATACGATGAAAGAAGACCATACTGTCTGACCAGACATCCGTCTAGCGGAGGCACGCAGATAAGGGTGCTAAACAGAGATGCGCCGGAAGTCAAATACGCGTGGGATGAGTAATGATAAACTTACCCACCCAAACAATGCTAGATAGATTAGATTGGTTCGCCAGAATCTACAATGATTTGATTGGAACTTTCGGCGGAAACACAGCTGGGATTTGAAACTAAGGATTGTGAGATATAATCTAACAAACTCGGAGTCACAGCACACAGACAGACTGCACCGCAGCGGCAACTAAACACCTTCTACAAGCCAGAGAAAAGAGGATCATTCCACAAATATAAGTATCAGATCGAGTATTGGTCAACTTTGGAAGTACAAGTAAAACCGCAATTTTAATACAAGACTGGAAAATTGGGAATTTTATCACAAGGAGTCATAAGAGTAATTATAGATTTCCAGACCAAGTGTTTCACCCATCATAAGAGGAATTATGGATTTCCAGACCAAGTGTTTCACCCGTCATAAGAGGAATTATAGATTTCCAGTCCAAGTGTTTCACCCGTCATAAGAGGAATTAAAGATTTCCAGACCAAGTGTTTCACCCGTCATAAGAGGAATTTCTCAGACTTAAGTGATTCGAACAGCATCTAAATACAGCGGTGTGGGTCCATTCTAACCTGCGCCAGGAGAAGTGTGTATTCCCAAAATTTTGGGGTAAGTGTAAACAATTTATTTACTAATGTAAATTTTACAGGTTTCTTCTTAAGTGGTTATATATATATGAGGCTGACAACCTCAACATATGAAAATAGTATATGCATGAACCCCTACTGCAAGAGATGGTGATTGTTTCTGACTAGTCGTGCGGGAAACCCGACAGAAGATCGACCCCAGACCCCGACGGGAGTAGCGACGAGTAATGAGTGATAATTACATCACATGTGCCTAAAGTGTATAGAATCATTTTGTGAGATTTATATACCTTTTTTAATTTTAATTCAGGCACATCATTATTCATGCACTCCAGACGTATTCCCTGAGTTACATTGTGTGCTCGGGAATTTAATTCTTCTGAGGGGTTAACATTCGCGGGTGGAGCGCATGACAATGCGCCTGTTAGTTTGCGGAGAACAAATGTACTGAGGCATTTGTTTCTTTCTAATTTGTCACAGTTCGTGGTTACAAGACATCAGAATTAAGTACTGAAGTTCTTATGCCAATAATGTGAGAGAAGAGTATCACCACCAACCGCCTACAGTGGACGAATTAGTTGGAGAAGTGAACTCATCGCCAAAAAGAAGTGACGGAAAACACAGCTGCAGGACGCATCTGGAGCTAAGTTTCATATAACAGGCTACAGCAAAAAATACGGTCCTGCGCAAAGATAGATAGCTTGGACGACTGTGACGTAGAATGGAAATAGAGCCTACAGCATCAGACAGGATTCCCAGCCTTCCGTGATCACGCTGTAGTTTTTGATTCGTTCGCGAAGTCAAAAATTTGACAGACTGCATTACTCACCTTTAATCCACGCCTCTTTTACTTGACCATAACAGAGTTGTTTACCAACTTTTCGCAACCTGCTAGCCGTAAGAGGGGAGCGAATCACGTTTGTTTACCTGAGTTTCTCAGGCGAGTTGATTTGCCAATTATCGGTCATTAGACAGACAGATGCTCGTGGAAACAACGGACTGTTTTAAGAGATACAAGGGCGATAATATTTCCCCGACACTCTTTGATGTTTATACGTTCAGTGGGAGGTAAATGTTTGATCTGCGAAAGGGGACGTAATCTAAGAGAGGCCCGTTGCACGGCCAAGTCTTCTGATGACGGTCAGCATCGCTGAGTTGAGCGAACGAAAAACCTTTCATCTGGGACACGCAGTTTTCTGATTTCTCTGCTATGCAGAATGTGTGAATTATAACATCCTCTCGAGATAATAACCCTATGATCTGTATATATACTGTATCTCCTCAAAATCATTATCAGAGTCACTCAGAATTTTTTCGGAGAGTCTAAACACGTTATCTAGAACCAGAGGGAATAGATATGTTAATAGATCGTGGTGTTTCTTTCTGGATTTCTGGTAATATATAAATTTGTGCTTAAGCGTATTGAAGTGTTAAAAGTTTTAGCATCTTAAATTCACTGTGATTTTCTAGGTGTTAAGACTAGCGAATTAAATAACGCGTAGCTATTTTTATTCCAGATGTTTCAGACTAGAGAAACTATTCAGTCCAGAGACAGATCTTTTCTATAACTATTCACTCGTGAAACTCTATATTTCTTAGACTTATACTTCTCACGTACTTTCACCATCTCCTATACTCAGGCGGGACCTTACATAACTTTAAAACCTATCTAAGCACGATAACGACCTACTTGTAGATACGTTTGCGTTGTGACCATTAGTGTACCACTACTGCAAAGCAAGAGGAGGCAATCCCGTGACAGTATGTGAGTTTTTAAAAAATGTCTCCTTCTGTATCAATCAGAAATTTCAAGAGTTCTGCAAATCCCGCTCTGTCATTACATCAAGTAACTGGTGTATGTGTGTGTGTGGGGGGATGGCGGGGGTTACCTCTATATCTCGTACCATAGGGACTACAGAATATGAATTATCTTGTAAAGCTATCAACTGGCGTTTATTTTCAGTGTGTATCCTGTCCTAAGGCAGTGCCTTCTCACCTGTGAAATGTGACAAGTAAAAATTAACGTTGCACAGCAGCCAGCTTTTAACCAGAACGCTTTGAACTTTTAGAATATAATCGCTGTTTTCATTGTACAGTTTCAGACCATTTTTATTTTATTATAATTAAATGAAGTTATGTCGCGTTAGTATGTTTTTATTCCATCTCCACTTTTGGCCAAAATTAAGCTGTGGCCATGAATCGACACCGTATGGTTTAATCTATCATCCTACACAAAACCTTACAGATAATTTTGGGTAATCATGAAAAATTTCATTTTAATGTGATATATTCTTCTGTTCAATTAGTAATCCACAAACATCGGATGCGTTTTTTCCCAAAATAGCTTGACCTGAAGGTGGATTAAAGTGGTTCTAAGGCAACGATTACTTTAGAAGGGAGGCAGTTAGTAGAGCTTGTAGAGTCGTTATCGGTTTTTATATCCTTTCTTCATCATCACCTTTTTGCTCCTTCAACACGTTCTTGGACTTGTCATGTCCGCTATTTTCAATTTGACGTCCGTTTTCAGTTTCCCTCTAGCATGATTTAGAGTCTTCCATTATTTCTTTTACTCTTGGCACTCCAGAGCTAGGATTGTCTTGTGGTGCTATAAGCTGGTTATTTTTCACAATGTGGTCTATCTAATGTCAGCGCCTTCTCTTTAATTCTGACTCCACTGTTATTTGCTAGGTTATTTGAAAAACATTGATGATACTTGTTCATACTGATGATACTTCTCTACGCTGATACTAATTCTCCACATTTATGATACTTGTTCATAATGATCACTCTTCTCCACATTGATCCTAACTCTCCACACAGATGATACTTCTCTACACTGCCACTATTTCTCCACATTGATGATACTTCTATATATTGATGATACGTCACTATATTGATGATACTTCTCCACACTGATGATGCTTCTCCACATTGAAATCCACACCATTGATACTTCTCCACATTGAAATTACTTCTCCACACTGATGATACTTCTCCACACTAATGATACTTGTACACACTGATAATACTTCTCCACACTGATGATACTTCTCTACAATGATGATACTTCTCCACACTGATGATACTTCTCCACATTGATACTGTGATAAAGTGTTCCTATGCTTTATCGCCCTGTATCTTTTTTTAATCACCTTATTTTATTTCTCTCCCGTTTGTGCTCTGTCATCATGTTTAAAGTAATCTTTCTTAATTAAGGATTTTACCAAAGTATGACTTAAATCTTTCCTTTGCTATTTCCCAAACCTTACATTATCTTATGGAACACACCTGGCTCTGTAGACATTGTTAGCGCCAGAGACGTCCACATGGGGAATAAAAAAGAATTTGTTTAATATTTTAATCCCTTGTTTCAACAAATTGAATGTCATCACATTTGGACACAACAGCATGCCCACCAGAGCGATCGGCAACAAAGAATTCGTGAAACGCACAGGAGTGTTGGTTACCAGATGGAAGTCTGCGTTGAGAGCGGCATGTTGTCTTCATGGCGGGACAGTGAGAGAGATTAAAGGACGCCGCCCCCACCAGCAATGCAACACAAGAGAACTTCACTCGAGCCGCAAAATGAGGAAGACTTGGTGACAAGTGGCAGGTAATTTCTGTTTCGGATTGCCAATACAAAACCACGGATACTACCAACGGAACATCCAGTACAGAGTTGAAAAGTTGGTTGCGAGAGCCACCCCACTTTTAGTGATTAACGAGCACTGAAATAGCACGGGAGCTGCACTGAAATGAACATGAGCATGCCGATGTCATGGGACAAGATGAACGCTTAGTTACTGAATTTGAAGGCAGAGTCATAGGACACAGTCCCCGACGTCTCACATATTGACAACCGGAAATATAACGACAAGTTCGCCAGAAGTCAGTACGGATTTTTCAACCATCGCGGAGCATGAGTGGAAGATTTTCCTCGAGCTTTGCTTGTTCCAAAATTTCATCTCTGTGTGAATTTATAATATTCATAGCTGTGGAATTTAATCTTATATAGTGTTCTTACTGAATTTCGAAGGGAAATGAGGCATGTACATGTCTGAGTCGTACACATTACGTGTTTGGCGTCTAACCGAAAGAAGCAAGCAAAGCGTTCGACTGGAAAGCAGAATTCACAAGATAGGACATCATACACTTCCTAATTTACAAGGAAGATCTCCGCGCTGCGTTTTAAACCTTTGTGGCGCAGTATTTATTCGCCTTTTTTAAGAGTTTACAAGTTCATTGGCATGTACATATATCACGTTCAACTCACTCAGCAGCTTACCGCCTGAATCAAATTTAAGCACGCACAAGCTGATTCTTCCATATATCGCGTTCAACTCACTCACAAGTGAATTTCCTGAATCAAGATTGCATACTCACAACGTTGATGAGTCTATATATAAAGATCACTTAGTCACGAAATGATTCGCCAAGATATCAAGCTCAAACCACCACGTTCAGCTATTCACTATGTCAGTACATGAAGTGAATGCATCTACTCTCTTCATGTATTGCACGATGTAAATTCACACAAACAAGCTTCATTGCACGAAACCCTCTCGTTACCAGAAGATCACTTCGTGAAGAGCCCCAGTCTAGTCAGTGCCTTTTCAAGATTAGACAAAAGGCATTTTCAGGAGACCACTGTCAACGGTTTGTCGGCGCTAGAGAGATTTCCAAGCGTTGAGAGACACTACATTTTACATGTTCTCGCTACGCGTGCAGAGGTTTTCATCAATAAGAACTCGATTTGAGATAATCAAAATGGCGTAACATACATCTACATTGGAAGTCAGTGCATACATGCACATACCCATATATTGGAGGAAATTTTAACGACCCTGAGACAGTGTCGATTTTAAATCAGTGTGGTAACACTTAATATATCACATCATCATTTCACTATTTACTTAGGCTAACTCTAATATTTAATTAACTGCATTTTTATATTTTATCTATGTGTGTGAATTATCTTTCACCATCATCTTTTTTACTTTCTACTAACCCTATACGTGTATATATTTAACTAATAAACCGGACATCCGTTTTGATCACTAATGCTGTCTGTGTTAATTATTTACATATAGGTAAAATACTTCATTTAGAGGAGGTTGGGGGCTCTTTCTTTATCGAAAACTGAGAGCATGAGCTAAGGTCGTAGACAAATAGACAACTTCCTATGATTTTTTTAGAAAACGGTGGACTTGCCATATGTTGCCACTCCCTACGGATACCTGACCGATTGACCTGTTTTAGAGTCACATAGATTTGGTTGTTTGTTTAACTGCTAACCAGACGGATTCAAAGGTCTACGTGTACGATATTCGTATTGTTAAACCCAGACTTTTGTCGGAGAAGGTACTTAACGAACGTTTGATTCGTGAACATGGCTGGCAAAAATTGCCACGAAACCATGTTGTCTCAGTTGTCCAATCTATATCTCAGACGGAAATTTTAGATAAGATGCTAATCTGGCAGACATGACAGCTGGGAACACTTGGAGAAACTGGGATTTTGGAAGATAACAGTCTTGTTAATGGTATAAAATTTCTGGCAGATTGACTTCGTTGTAATAACCAACTACGAGAAAGCAACTTCTTGGAGATTTTCAGTGATAGATCTGTAATGTAGTGAGTTGGTAAACATGATGTTGTTCGTCCACCACGGGTGATGAAGACCACTATGTTCATCCAATTATTAAGAATATGTTAGGTTAGTCGATGGGTACGAAGGTGACTGATGAGCCCGATGCGTGCCTGGAAAGATCTCGGACAGTGTGGGCAGGGAATGTTTGCTTCATGTGAAGGTTTTATTACACGGTCTTTTCTAGCTTGTTTTCGTTGTTCCGCTGCTGCTCTTCTGTATGATTCGCTTGCTGCTGCACCTTTACGAAGAGATGTGCACCAAGCAGTTCAGTCTTGCGCAGCAGTTTCCCATGTGTCAGGGTTTATGTCAAATTTTTTCAAAGAAGTCTTAAGCGTGTCTTTGAAGCGCTTCTTTTCGCCACCATGGGAACGTTTACCCTTCTGCATCTCACCATAAAAGAATATCTTTTGCAGTCGATGGTCTGGCATGCGGATTACATGACATACCCAGCGAATCTGTGACTGCATCAGAATAGTATCGATGCTAGGGATACCATCTCTGTCAAGAACGGCGGAATCTGGGATCTTGTCTTGCCATTTGAGGTTCATTACCTTTCTTAGATAGACTGTATGGAAGTGGTTTAGCTTCTTTACGTGGCGCCTATATACAGTCCATGTTTCACATGCATAAAGCAGTACTGGAAGCACTGCAGCTCTGTACACCTTCAGCTTTGTCTGTAGACTAATGCCATTTCGATGTGTGCTACCAAGCTATGTGAATTTGTTCACAACTTTCAGTTTCTCACCATTTGCCTTGATGATTGGCTCAGCATAAATTGTGCCAGGAGCTGGTTGGTACATGATTTCTGTTTTCTTCGTGTTGATGGTAAGCCCAAAGTTGGAACAGGCTTCGGAGAATCTATCCACGCTATGCTGCAGATCAGCCTCTAAGCCAGCATTGAGGGCACAATCGTCAGCAAACAGAAAATCTCTGATGGTGTGTGATTTGACCTTGGTTTTTGCTTGAAGCCTCCCCTAAGGTTAAACAATTTTCCATCAATACGATATCTGATGTCGATTCCTGTGTCCCCGTCTCTGATATCATCAATCAGCATAGCAGAAAACATGATACTGAACAGAGTCGGTGCAAGTGCACACCCGTGTTTAACTCCATTTGAGACGGGGAAATGCTCCAATAGCTCACCGTTTTCCTGAACTCTAGCATGCATTCCATCAAGCAATTGCTGCACTTTTAAGATAATTTTTTTTGGGCAGCCGTATTTTGCCATGATCTTCCGTAGACCCTCTCTACTGACTGTGTCGAACGCCTTTGTCAAGTCGAGGAAAGCTGTGTACATGTCACAGTGCTGTTCTTGGCATTTTTCTTGTAGCTGTCTTGCAGCGAACACCATATCGGTGGTTCCACGTTCTTTCCGGAATCCACACTGACTTTCAGGTAGAAGAGCTTAGTCAAGATGAGCCGTAAGGCGATTCAGAAGGATTCTACAGAATATCATCCCTGCGATTGATAATAGAGGGATGCCTCGATGATTGTTACAGTCTTGGCGATTACCTTTACGTTTATACAGATGTATTATTGATGCATCTTTGAGACCGTGTGGGATGGTTTCACTCTGCCACATTTGCTGGAAGACATAATAAACATGATAAATAACAACGGAAGTGGCAAGACCTTATATGGTTATGAAGTTTGATCAGATGAATCTGAAAATGGCCTGTAAGAGGAATATCTTTTTATGTTATACAGTAATGTTCTATATGAGGGTTGGGGAAGCCCTTCAAAGTCAGGCACATTTTATCATTTTTTATTTTGCATTGGACATATTTAAATGGTTTGTGGATGTACAACTGCATATGAGGATGGTAACCTCATCGTGTAAAATGACTTGTCTCATTGTCAGGGAATCGGTAAAAGATTTATTGCGAAAATATCTAAGTCTGATGCCTAGCGACACGCAACCAAATTTAGCTTGGCTCTTTGGTGCGGGAAAACACGTTGGGTGGAAATAATTCACATAGGCAACATCATTTGTCACATCTGACACGTAGACTTAGGCATATATCTCAGTAAATACTGCTTGGATTTGACTCAAAATTTAACACAGTAAATCAGCATGTGAGCAGAATCTATTAAATACTGTATTATATTGCTACAAAACGTTATTGCGGAGACATTATTATTCTGAGAGATCAAAACCAGACGCAGACAAGCAGCTGGCGTATAGTTAATTGTCTAACAAGATGAAGAACTTTCAGAATACAGTCATAATTATGTACAATAAAGCAGAGAATGTGCTGAATCTAAGGATAGTCGGAAGTACTACTTATCGTCAGTATGGCCATATGATGAGTTATTGCTGCATAAAACACAATGTTATTTTTGACATCACGGATAGAGAGGCGAAAGGTTTGTGACGTAGTAGTCATCTGGGAGGACCGTGAGATTTCATTATATTAAAAAGCACACAAACCAAAGCAGTTACGATTGTTACAGATTCACTATCATCACTACACGCACTAGAACACCAAGGTAAATGCAGCCGGCCAGACATCAAGGAATAAATTATTTCAACCAATACATCATTAGGGAACAGAGGCTGCAGTGTGAGGCTAGTGTGGGTTCCAGCACACATAGGTATATCTGTGTTACCGTCATTTTCGACGGTGAAAAAAAAAACAACCTAATGTATGTTTGGTTTAATGTAATAAAAGAGAGATAAACGTTTATTATCTTTCGGTGACAAGTTTGACTGGTTATTATCTTCTCCTGTCTTATGTTGTCCTGTCTCAGACATGTCTTAGAGTTGACATGTCTTAATTCTATTTATAAGATCATATACTGTGTATTTTATCACCCGTTTGGTTGGAAACGCCTGGTCTGGGTTTGCCTCGATCTGGCCCATTCTCTTTGGGCATGCGCGGGGTCTTAGCGGCAAAAGCCGGGAGACCGATATTCAGAGAGTGCGTACCTGTGGCTTAGAACGGATGTCCCGATCCGTAGATTCCTCTCTGCCAAGTTTTCGATAGGGAGTGGAAATTCTGGGAATGGCCGTTTGGCATTCTTCCGTCCCTGAGTGTTTTCTTTATGCCAGTATTGGCTGTATTGTGTTACTTAAGAGTGTCAGGATTATTTAAAAAGGTAACTGAAAACGCTATTCGATCTTTTCGTCTCGTTTAGATCTTACAGGTACATTTATCGTTGATGGCGGCATAGTGAGCGAAGCTCACAAGAAGTTATTATACTGCACTCCAGTATGACTTCATATCTACAAGACTAGGTCTAGTTGACCTGTTAATCACATAAGCCTAGGAATCATCTTTATGGATCCGCAATGCAGGCGGAGTATGATTTGGCAGAAAATGTATATTTAATCTCAGGAGCCTGTGTAAACTGAGAGTGACCTGATTATCGAGGCCCGCGACCTGCGGCCTGATTTCGTTGTCACCATATCTATTCTTCACCAGAATGAAGTATCTGGCATGTGAGGCCAGTCTGAAGTCTTTTTGCTAATTGTAGGACAATGGCATTGACTTTGTTTATATAGATGATATCGCCCGTACTACGCAATATATTTGCTAGGGCTTACCTGACGGGGCTCAGTCAGGGGTTAGAGCTATTGCATAAACTGTAAACACTGATAAAGACATTGTTACATGTCTAGGATCTGTGATGGTTGAAGCTGACCTTTGTAACTACACATATTATGTACCCGATTGTATACTATAGGCTGTTTCGTTCATCATCATCGTATTATCGTACGTCACAAATAAATATTGTAAACGTCAGCAGCATTCCCTACTTCACTGACTTCTACTTGTGGTTGTGTGAGTTAATGTGAAGACGTCCAAGAGCCTATACGGCCTTCGTGTTATCAGCACTGTTATCTACATACTTTCACCATCAACCACATTGTCATACAAGTATTACACGTCTGAATCTGCAGGAATGCTGACATTATGTATGTCAGGACAACATGACACGCTCTACGTACTACCATTCATAACTCAGAAAAACAGTACGTTACATCAATACATTTACACTGAGCAACCTTATACATCTCCAGTCTCCGTGCAATCCAACTTTACTGTCAAACAGACTTTTACATCTGGTGGACCAGATTCGTGGGTTTTTTGTCAACAACACGGATTTTCTTGCCCACATCTGGATTTATACATCCGAAAGGCAAGATTGGCGTTTAGTTGTCAGCTACACAGTAGGAAATAGGCCAACGTCTGCTGATCGACATATACAATCATGGATGATACAGAATCGCTACATGGACCACAGCTGTTGCAGAATTGCTACATGAACCACAGCTGCTACAATAGTGCTAGTTATTTTTTTTTTATTAGCTGTGACGAGATGTGTTAGTGTTGTTTTCGTTATTTTTTTCTCCGTACTTTAGTTTTTGATTCGTTTTGGTTTGTATTTGTCTGCCTTCTCTTTTCTATTGTTAATTTCTTTACCCCTTTTGTTTATACACTGTGTTGTCATTGTATTATTGTGAATTTTTCGCAGTTATCATTGTGATTTTTCACAACATTTGATTTAGTTAAGCTGTACTTTCTTTTGACCTCTGCGAATGTTTTCATTTGTTTAGATGCTTGTCTTTGTTTAGTTAACGTGATATTGTTGATATACAGTCTTCATGTATACTTGATCATGTACGTTTATTTATATGATGCAAATTATATACTGAGCTGATTACTGGTGACTTAACAAATAAGGTATTTGTACTTGGTCTTTATAAAAGACTCATCCCCACTGAGATTGGGATAACTTGTGTTGCTATTTCAGATATATTGACAGCACATTTGTAGACAGGATGTCTACATTAGATTTCTTCATCCAGCAAGGGTTGGCCCTTGGAAAAACTGAGGAGAAATTGGAGGAATTTGCGCTTGCTCAATATGCCAAAGCACAAAAGGCTGAAGATAAAAAGATTCAAGCACAGCTTGAAGCTGAAGAGAAAAAGATTCAAGCGCAGCTAGACAGAGAATATGAAGAGAAAAAGCATCAAAGAGAAGCTGAAGAAAGGAAGATTCAGCAAGACAGAGAAGCTGAAGAGAAAAAGATTCAAGCGCAGCTAGACAGAGAATATGAAGAGAAAAAGCATCAAAGAGAAGCCGAAGAAAGGAAGATTCAGCAAGACAGAGAATTTGAAGAGAAAAAACATCAAAGAGAACTTGAAGAGAAAAAAACATCAAAGAGAACTTGAAGAGAAAAAGCAACAAAGAGAACATGAAGAAAGACTCATGGCTTTGGAGATAGAGAAACTAAAAGTGACTAATATAGGGAGTTCTCAAGCGACTTCTTCGAGCACAAAAACTCATGATTATAAGTTCAAACTTCCTCATTTTAATCCTGCAAAAGATGACATAACGTTCTATCTAGATAGACTAGAACTTAATTGTGTAACATATAATGTAGATAAGGCACAATATGTTAGACAACTGTTGAATTCACTTACAGGTGAAGCATTAAATATTATAATGGAAATAGAAGAACATGATAGAACTAATTATGAAGTTGTCAGAGCAGCCTTATTGAAACGATATCAGCTTAAAGAAGATGATTACCGTCTTCGTTTTAAGACTATGTTACCAGAATCTGGTGTAGAGTTCTCAGACTTTATAGGAAAGATACGCCTTACTTTCACTAGATGGATAGAGTTGTCTAAGACTGAACATACTTATGAGGCACTTATGGACTTGTTGCTTAGAGACAAAGTAATGTCGTCTGTTAATGAGTCTTTTCTTGCCTTTATACACGAACGTAAACCTAGGGACTTAAAAGAAATGGAACAATATTGTTGCCAATATGTCACTGCTCATCCACAACAAACAATGAGCAACAGTAAGATTAAAGAAGGTTTACCAGAGGCTTCTGCGACTCCATACAATTCTAATTTCGGAGGTAAAATTAAAGGTACTCAGCGCAACTTCGATAAGAAAAGCGTAACTTTGGTCAGGATCAAAGTGATTCATGCCAAAGAGGCTCATCTTCTAGGAATTGGAGGCAATCTGATAGCCCTCATAATTATGCTTCCAACAAATTTGGTAACTTTAAAAGGGGTAGCCACAATAAAAACTATCCTCGCCATAATTCTTTAGGAAGACAGCAGTATCAATCTGATAGATATTGTCATCAAGGTGTAAATCACAAATCACAATTGTGAAAACTGCGGTTCAAACCAAAATAATAATAGCAATAGGGGTAATTGCCATAATTCCAAAGGAAATAGTAATCGAGGTAGATGGCAGCATAATAATAATAGATCATGTCATCATACTAACTGTGCTGAACAAGAGTCACAAGGAGTTAGTAATGAACAAAACAATAGTAAACCTAGTGCTAGTGCTAGTTCTTGTTCTGCCTTTGATTTTGGGAGAGCATCCCAATGCCCTCAGTGCACCACTTTATTTGAACCTACTACTACATCCACCTTGAGTTGCGGTCATCCTCTGCCCGCTCTTCCTGCCACAGCGGCACATGACGGGAGAGGATCTCTTATTCTACATAGGGGTCTAATGAATGGTGATCCAGTCTCAGTTCTCTTTGATTCTGGATGTACCACTATTGGGGTTAGACAATCTCTTGTAGATCCTTCATGTGCCACTGGAAGAGTAATCAAATGTGTAACATTTGGTGGCACAGTGGAAAAATACTCTACCGCTATCATTCGTATAGCTACTCCCTTCTTTACGGGAGAGGTCCAAGCGTGTCTGCTTCTGAATCCTATTGCGGATCTTATCGTCGGGCGTATACACGGCATTAAAGAGTGTACCCCGCAGCAGATTATTGCTTGGGAAGAAAATAACTTGGAAGCTTCTAATGCAGTTGTAATGAGAGCTCAGGCTCAGAATATGCCTGAAACTACATCGACCGAAGATGTTGAGGTACATGATCAAGATGATCATGATGTCATTTCACGAGACTTTTTTATTAAAAGTCAACAGGAAGACATTTCGTTAAAAAAATTCTTCGTTCTGGCAAAAAAAGGTGACCCAAATAAGTACACAAATCACAAATCTTGGATCACTATGAAGAATGGCGTACTAGTGCGTATGGTACAACACTCTGACATGTCTATACATTCACAGATTCTTGTTCCGAAAAACATGAGTTAGAATACTGCAACATGCTCACGACTCCCAATGCGCTGGTCATATGGGATTTTCACGTACGAAGTCGAGAGTTCTTGCGGCTTTCTTTTGGCCATTCGTCAACAGAGACATACGTCTTTATTGCCGCTCGTGTAGAGTTTGTCAAGAAGTAAAGTCGAAAGGTCCTCGCCATGCAGCACCTATCCAGGCTGCGGACATTCCTATCCGTCCATTTCAGAAAATGGCGATATATATCATTGGTCCTTTCAAAATAAAATCAGCCAGAGGACATCAATTTATTCTTACATGTGTTGACATGTGTACTCGATGGCCAGAGGCCATACCTCTAAAGAGCATCTCGACTGCCGATATTGCAGACGCTCTTTTGCTGATATTTACGCAGTTGGGATTCCCTAGGGAAATCTTGTCAGACCATGGCACCCAACTGATATCTGAGACTATGTCGCAAGTGATGTCTACTCTTAATATCAAGAGATCATTGAGTAGTATTTATCATCCTATGTCTAATGGACTAGTCGAACGTCTCAATAGAACTCTCAAAAATTTACTTGGGAAAATAACTGAGGATCATCCTCAAGATTGGGACAGAGTCTTACCCGCTGCTCTCTTTGCTTATAGAGAGGTTCCTAATGAACATACCGGGTTTTCTCCTTCCGAGCTCGTCTTTGGCGCGCGTCCGCGCGGCCCAATGTCCTTGCTTCACGATTTGATAGCTACCGATGATATTAGTGATGACACACAATCTTCTTATGAGTATGTCATTGCTCTCAGGCAGAAAATCATTGAAGCTTGCAAATTAGCAACTTCCGCATCTGAATTTGCTAAAGCAAAGGCAAGACAGTTTGCAAATAAAAATAGATCCCTACGTCAACTTTGTCCTGGAGACAAAGCATTTGTATTACTTCCTACCAGGAAAAATAGACTTCTTATTGGTTGGAAAGGTTCTTTTGAGATTGTATCTAAAATTTCTGATGTCGACTATGTCGTCGATATTGACGGAAAGCATAAAACTTTTCACATAAATATGCTTACAGAATTTTATGAACGTAAAGAGTACTTACAACCTATCTTTCAAGCGACGGACGACGCTACGGTCGCTCGTGGCCATTACTCATCGCTGTCTGTCATACAGGATGAGGAATCTTTCTCTGATGTTAATCTGCCTCTTCCGATGATTCCACTTCCTCTACGGAATCATGGAAGGATGTTGCAATTTCACCTAATTTATCAACTATGGAACAGTCACAAATCTCTTCCATGTTACAAGAATTTCAGGATGTTCTCACGGACATCCCTGAACACACTACAGTCATTGAACATGACATTGTATTGACTGATCATGACCATACTCCTATCAGGGTCAGGCCTTATCCTATTCCTATCCACTTCCAAACTCAAGTCGAGAAAGAGTTGGATGAAATGATAAAGTTAGGAATAATTGAACCATCCAATTCGGTATACTCGTCGTCTATGGTTATTGTCCGAAAGAAAGACAATAACATACGCATTTGCGTCGATTACTGTAAACTAAATCAAGTAACGAAGTTCGATGCAGAACCTATGCCTCTGTTGGATGAGTTACTTACTAGACTTTCCAATTCTCGTTTCTTTACAAAGCTGGACTTGTCTAAAGGATACTGGCAAGTTCCTTTAACCGAACGAGCCAAACCTTTCACTGCTTTCTCCACACCTAGGGGTCTGTTCCAATGGAACTTTATGCCTTTTGAATGCCCCAGATACATTTGTACGCATGATGCGTCGAATACTGGGATATCGGTCTGATGTGATTGCATACTTAGACGATATCTGTCTTTTTAGCAAGTCTTGGGAAGATCACTATCTGGGATTAGATGAACTGTTGTCTACTCTACGTGAGCATAATTTGACAGCTAAACCCTCTAAAGGCTATGTTGGGTTTAGTGAGATTTCTTTTCTTGGTCATCGTGTTGGTCATGGTCTCTTGAAAACAGAAGACCACAACACTTCTAAAATACTAAACATCACTATTCCTAGGACTAAAAAACAGATCCGTAGTCTCTTGGGCCTTATACAGTTCTATGGAAGATTCATTTCGAATCTTTCCTCTATTACGGCACCACTTTCAACCCTATTGAAGAATGGGTCTCCAAATATGGTGCGTTGGTCTCAAGAATGCCAATCTTCATTGGATAAGATTAAGTCGTTATTTTCGTCTCCTCCTATTTTAAGACTACCTACAGCCGATAGGACGTTTGTCCTTCGTAGTGACGCCTCAGCAATAGGGATTGGGGCGGCACTGATGCAAGAGTATTCTGAGACTCTGCATCCTGTAATGTATGTCTCGAGAAAACTGAATGCGGCAGAAAGGAATTATTCAGTTCTAGACCGTCAATTGCTAGTTATGGTCTGAGCAATTCTTAAACTCCAAAGATTCCTTCTCGGCGCGCATTTCGTAGTAGAAACCGACCAAAAAGCTCTCACAGCTATGTAGAATAAGGATTTGAAGAGTTCGAGATCCACTCGATATGCTATTGCTCTTCAACCTTTTCATTTCACGGTACGAGCTATCCGTGGTTCGGATAATGTGATGGCAGACATATTGTCTCGATGCCCACATGAACCTACTTAGCTCTTTTGTCTACATCCACTGTTACATATCTAAAGTTATGATCTATTTTTACAAAACATGCTTCTATAACACTTGTTGTCACTTTGTTTAAACTCATGGTTATGTATTGATTACTCGCTTTCTCTGTTACCGTCTGCGGTAAAATAGAGGAAGGCTTTGTTTCATATGAAATAAAGGTCGAAAAAATTAATGCGGCCACATTTATAGTTTAGGTATATATTAAGTGACTATGGTACATTACAACATTCTAAGAAATGTACTATTTATATTGTTCTCAGCAAACCGGTGGGATATGTTGGAACGTTGTATATCTACGATGACTTCTATAGACGTCCTGATGTTCCTTGAGGATTTTGCTTACAAGACATCTCCGAAAGAGCATCGTCTTGGTCTTCTATGTCTTCGGATATTGTTGTTAATGTTGTTAATGATTGACCATTTGAATTTATGCTTATATATGCATTATACGTCGTGAGATTCGATGTTGGTGTAATCTCTTAATGGAAATTGTCATTCACATTTATACACATTGATATGAATTTTTGTTGTAACACTACCTGCACTTTTGAGTTGGTTGGTAACACCTCCCCGGATACTTACTTTGAGAAAATAGTTTCTCCTATCTAGTGAGATTTTTTCTTATCACCAGATGCTCTACCGTGCATCGATTGGATCTGACATTATGATGTTATTATTTTGGTGATCCTTTCATCGGCGCATTACTCATGCGTTATGAGCTTAATGTACTTGGCTCATAGATGTATTTCAAAAATAAAAAATGTGCCATTTTTTTCCCCGGGAGGTGTGGTAATGTTACCGTCATTTTCGACGGTGAAAAAAAAAACACCATTCTAATGTATGTTTGGTTTAATGTAATCAAAGAGAGATAAACGTTTATTATCTTTCGGTGACAAGTTTGACTGGTGATTATCTTCTCCTGTCTTATGTTGTCCTGTCTCAGACATGTCTTAGAGTTGACATGTCTTAATTCTATTTATAAGATCATATACTGTGTATTTTATCACCCGTTTGGTCGGAAACGCCTGGTCTGGGTTTGCCTCGATCTGGTCAATGCTCTTTGGGCTTGCGCGGGGTCTTAGCGGCAAAAGCCGGGAGACCGATATTCAGAGAGTGCGTACGTGTGGCTTAGAACGGATGTCCTGATCCATAGATTCCTCTCTGCCAAGTTTTCGATAGGGAGTGGAAATTCTGGGAATGGCCATTTGGCATTCTTCTGTTCCTGAGTGTTTTCTTTATGCCAGTATTGGCTGTATTGTGTTACTTAAGAGTGTCAGGATTCTTTAAAAAGGTAACTGAAAACGCTATTCGATCTTTTCGTCTCGTTTAGATCTTACAGGTACATTTATCGCTGATGGCGGCATAGTGAGCAAAGCTCACAAGAAGTTATTATACTGCACTCCAGTATGACTTCATATCTACAAGACTAGGTCTAGTTGACCTGTTAATCACATAAGCCTAGGAATCATCTTTATGGATCCACAATGCAGGCGGAGTATATTGACTTTGTTTATATAGATGATATCGCCCGTACTACGCAATATATTTGCTAGGGCTTACTTGACGGGGCTCAGTCAGGGGTTAGAGCTATTGCATAAACTGTAAACACTGATAAAGACATTGTTACATGTCTAGGATCTGTGATGGTTGAAGCTGACCTTTGTAACTACACATATTACGTACCCGATTGTATTGCAAACATTCCCTGCCCACACTGTCCAAGATCTTTCCAGGCCCGCATCGGGCTCTTCAGTCACCTTCGTACCCATAGACTAACCTAACATATTCTTAAATAATTGGATGAACAGAGTGGTCTTCATCACCCGTGATGGACGAACAACCACCCGATTGTATACTATAGACTGTTTCGTTCATCATCATCGTATTATCGTACGTCACAAATAAATATTGTAAACGTCAGCAGCATTCCCTACTTCACTGACTTCTACTTGTGGTTGTGTGAGTTAATGTGAAGACGTCCAAGAGCCTATACGGCCTTCGTGTTATCAGCACTGTTATCTACATACTTTCACCATCAACCACATTGTCATACAAGTATTACACGTCTGAATCTGCAGGAATGCTGACATTATGTGTGTGTCTACTAAACCCTGGCGATACCTCACGCTAGTGACCTAGATTCCTTGCTACTACTTGGTATGTTCAGGACAACATGACACGCTCTACGTACTACCATTCATAACGCAGAAAAACAGTACGTTACATCAATACATTTACACTGAGCAACCTTATACATCTCCAGTCTCCGTGCAATCCAATTTTACTGTCAAACAGACTTTTACAATCTGGTAACGAGATGGCAGACCAGACTGCCAAACATGGAAGAATAAGTAAAAACAATATAAGAGCAGGACTTGGAAAATCTGAGATTAAGAGCCAAGTGAAGCTAACTATAAACGAGGAATGGAAGACAACATGGAAGGAAAGTAGTAAAGGCAGACATGCGTTCAAACTTTTGAAAGAGCATTGTTACGGTAGTTTTATTGGCATCGTCTGCTAGAGGTTAGCAGCGTGCAGTTTTAGGGGTGACCACATTTAATACAATGTAAATAATTGTTAGTTTATTGAACGCGATACACACAATCGATTTATGACGTGGTAGCGTTGGTAAGGTCACGCTGGGTGACTAGGTTACCGTACCCCTTTTTGTATTGACCGTCGAACTGAATAGACGTGTCCTCTAATCCTTCTAGTGGTGGGCATGATATTGCCACACATATGTTACTGTAGTTCGGACATGGGTCAGTCCAAGAATATTAAGAAGAGAGGAATTTTATGGAGGTTAGTAAATTAACTAAATTCAAGGAAGGAAGAGATAGCAGTCCATATTCGTTTATATTGTCAGACGCATAATCTCACTGTCGGCCGTTGGGTGCTCCAACCGCGCGTACATATAGTTATGACGTTCTGACTATAGTATTGCATATTACTGGACAAGGACTGTGATGCCTGGATAGCATCTGCGATGTAGGATTTTATATATACTTTCATGTTCAGCTTGCGTGGATTTGTTCTTCATGTGTAACCTGTAATAAATATATACGGACTCAACCCAAATGAATTATCAATTTAATCAAGTTGCTGAGTTCAAACCTTATGACAGGCAGAATGTTATTGACCCACATTCGCATAAATTTCCAACAACAGCACGATTAAGATTTAATGAATCAATGACCAGAACTAAAGAGGCCCTATTGAACAAATAATAAAAATAGCCTTCAACTACAACGAACGACTGCAACAACTGGTAGGCCATTGCTGGGGACCGAAAGAAAAAATTTTTCTTTTTGTTCACAAACTTTCACGAACTGTTTACAATTACAAGAAAATCACATGATTTGCATAAATATGACGTGACACGCATGACCACGAAATGTCAACCTGACGTCACATAATCATGTGTAGATCGCCCACTTTGAAAGGACAAAGTCAGCGCAGTCCAGTTTTTTATGAAGAATACAAGATCTCAGTAGACCAAAAGATGGAAAGCAGCTATGTACCAACGAGGGGCAAACAGTTCGAGACATGAGTCTAAACCGTTGGTGAAAATCGCATCGAGCGGAGCGTTAAACAGATAAGTTTAATGTGACTTTTGTCAGTTATAAGACACAATACTGAGTCCATGTCACTTCTGCTTTCATAGGCATGTCTAAATATTTTCATATATATATATATGTATTATTTATGTTCCACCGTATGTGTTGTTACTTATTCGTGGGCGGTAGGAGGGGATCAGAACTGATCCTTATGGCTTTTCGAATGTCAAGGTCAGTCCTGATTGTTCCATAGGGCTGTTAATTAATTGCATTTAGTGAAGAACCCATCGACGACTTTCCGATGATTTGTTCGTTCGTACCTGCCATTATTTGACCGTATCTGTTAGCTGTGCAGTGTTGTAAATTAATGGTGTATTGGATCATATTCAGTTTTATTTTATTCAATTTTGTATCATGTTTGTGACCTATCTCGTCATTCCTGACCTAACTATTTTTTATTTATGAATATGTGTATTTTAAAGTTTGTCTATGAGTCCATGTATACGTCATTATTTCTTGTGTACGTAGATTAATTCTCCATTCGGTTTTCTCCTTGACCTCTCATTACTTCCGCTTTATTCTGCTTAGTTTATAAATGCATTTTTATTGTGAAAATGTCTTTGCCGTATCGTAATACTGTTCTGTAAGCCTTGGTTAACTAATCGTTTTGTTTGTCTTCATCTCATACATTATTCATATAATACTAATATTATCATTTGTTTAATAATAAAATTGTAATTGAATTTAATTAATTTTTTTAGAAATTTGAGAATAACTCGAGGACTTTGCATCAATTTGCAGTAGTGGTTTAACACACTAGTGATGCACTTTGGATATGATGACTAGGGCATAATAATATAATAGATATTGATAATTAAATATAAATTTATGGTCTGCTTTGAATATGACAGACATATTATATGTTCATTCGTACATTTTCCCAGTACTACATTCTGACTTAACACATATAATTAATTAAATAAAATAATTATATAGGGATAATTCCCATAACTATTAAATACTAATATTAAGTGCATGATATAATTTCAGCATCTTAAATAAGTAAATACCATAACCATTTATGATATATATATTAGTGGGTACATATAATATTTTTACAAAATATTATATTTATTGTTGGAACTTACAAATAAAAGTTCAATAATATAATAATTATTTAGAGTGACTATTCATACGTTGAATAAGTACAATAATTACTTAGATTTTATTGCTGATTATTACAGATCAATAATTACTTACAATATTAACGTCAAGATGCTTACCTTAGACCATTTTATTAAAAATGGGAAAGATTTTAATATGAAAGGACAGGAACTACGTGAATATGCGGAACAACAACTTGCAAAATATAAAGAAGAATTAAGACAAGAAGAAGAAAGGAAAGTGGCAAGAGATGAAATCCTGCGGATTGAAGAAGAAAATAAATTGAGATGACAGGAAATTGTAATGCAGCAAGAAATGGAATTACAACGGCTTAAGTTGGAAACAGCAAAACTTCAGGCACAAAGTGCTGCAGCAAGCCAAAATGATAATGCTCAAAATGGATCCTCCTCCAACCAAAATAAGGTCAATTATTATTTCAAGCTACCACCATTCAAGTTACACGTTGATGATTTATCAGCATGGCTATTACGCTGTGAGGATATATGCAAAGTCAATAACCTTAACAAAACTGCATGGGCACTCAAACTCAAGGAATTTCTGGATGGCGAACCCGCAAGTGCAGCACAAAATATTGATCCAACATTAGCCACAGACTATGATGCCATTAAGACCTTATTATTGCGTCAGTTCCACTTGGACGAAGAGGCCTGTAGATTACGTTTCAAAAGTATTTTGCCAGATAATAATAAGGACTTTACAGGTTTTATTGCGAACATACGCAATACATTTAACAGATGGGTTGAACTGGCAGATGTCAACAAATCATACGACAAATTAGTTGATCTGTTGCTACGTGACAAAGTGTTATCCTCTGTCAGCCCACCGTTCTTTGCCTATTTGCAAGAACGTAAACCAGATACTATTGAGGAGTTGGAAAAAATTTCATTAAATTATAGTACTGCGCATCCGAATGCGAACATTTCCAGCTCTTTGATAAGGGAACCTCTACCTGTTGCTTCTAATATGGCACACTACAATCATAACAAACCAAGAACACACAGTGTAGACAGAAGTAGGTTCAAAGGAAATTATGACGTTAATTTTCATAAGGGACGTAATAGTTTTAACAATGACTTTAATAGAGGAAGACCACAAAATAGAAATTATTCACCTCAGTCCAGATACAACAATAGTCAACGTAACTCAAGTCATAATCGTTCCTATAACTATAATAATGGTAACAATTGGAATAACAATAATTTTAGCTCCAGACATCGAGATAACAGTTACAATAGGGGACAACGGGATAATTCAAATGATTATTTTCGTCATCGTTCTCATTCTCGTAGATCGTCAAATTATAATCATAATACAGGGGCAGCAGTTACGAATACTACAACCCCTGGGGTTCAGAGTTCACATATTGATAATACAATACCTTCTTCGTCTACATGTTATGCAATAAATTATAACGTGGCAAATAGTTGCCCAGAATGTAATCTTCTATTTCAGAAGGCAAAAGAGACGGTTCTGAACTGCGGACACATTCTCCCAGAAGTCGGTCTGGCAGTCAATGACGGAACAGGCTCACTGATTTTCAACAGGGGAATTGTTAATGGATCCATCGTCTCAGTGTTAAGAGATTCTGGATCTACAACGATCGGAGTCCGTCAGTCACTTGTGCATCCCAATTGTGCAACTGGAGAGCATGTCAGATGCATGACTTTTGGAGGAACAATAGAATTTTATCCAACTGCCCTTATACATGTTAATACACCTTTTTTCACAGGCAACGTTAAAGTATGCATGTTAAGGAACCCAATTGCAGACCTTATGGTGGGACGCATACATGGCAGTAAGGATTGCACACCAGAAGAGATTATTGAATGGGAAAGAAATAATCTATGCATTGGAAATGCAGTAACAACCAGAGCACAGACGAAATTATTAGAGACTATGGACACTGATAAAAAGGAAGAAGATAAACATGACAATATTGATGTTCAGTCTTCGATTGACCGAGCGTCCTTTGCTGCAAAACAGAAGGAAGACAGATCACTGAAAAAATTTTTTGCTCTGGTCAACAAAGTTGACAATCTTACTTTGAACAATAATAATAACCATTGGTTTATTATTAAGAATGATATATTATTAAGATGTTTGATGGATAAAACTCAAGTAAGACAACAGGTCATGGTACCTTTTGCTCTTAGACGGTACATACTTCAACACGCACATGATTCTAAGTGCGCAGGTCACATGGGATATACTCGGACACGTTCTCGAGTATTATCTTCATTTTTTTGGCCGGGAGTGTCACAAGATATTTCACAGTACGTACGCTCCTGTACTATATGACATGAAGTGAAAGCACGAGGAGCCTTTCACACGGCGCCTATTCAGGCTTGTGACATATCTGTGAGACCCTTCGACAAGATGGCCATTGATATTATTGGTCCACTTTTACCATCAGCCAGAGGACATAGATTTGTTCTCACGTGCATCGATTTATGCACACGATGGCCAGAAGCCATTCCATTGAAGACCACCACTACCACAGATGTAGCTGATGCACTACACCTGATCTTTTCTAGAGTAGATTTTCCTAGGAAGCTGTTATCAGATCATGGATCTCAATTTATATCTGAAACTATGACAGAAGTAATGAAGACCTGGAATATAGATAGAAACCTCAGTAGCATTTATCACCCAATGAGTAATGGTGCAGTAGAAAGACTTAACCACACACTCAAACAAATGTTACATAAAGTTACAGTTAACCATCCACAGGACTGGGACAGAGTACTCCCAGCTGTGTTGTTCGCCTATCGAGAGGTGCCACATGAACAAACTGGCTTCTCTCCATTTCAATTAGTCTTTGGCGCTCCACCAAGAGGTCCTATGGGACTAATAAAAGACATTGATTGACTCAGAGATGACTCAGGACACCCAGTCATCTTATGAGTATGTGATTAATCTCCGGAATAATATCATTGATGCCTGCAAAACGGCAACAGCTTCATCTGAGGCTGCTAAAGCGAAAGCTAGAACTTTCCAAAATAGTACTAGACGATTACGTCAATTATTTCCAGGAGATCAAGCTTATGTGTTGTTGCCACATAATGATAATAAACTACTCATCTCATGGAATGGTCCATACCAGGTAATTGATAAAATTTCTGATGTCGATTATGTCCTGGACATTGAGGGACATAACAAAATATTTCACATAAATATGCTCAAACAGTTTCATACCCGTCCTGAACATCTACAAGCTATTTTTCATGAACTAGATGACATTTTCGTACCTACATGTCACTATTCTAATCTATCGGTTATCCAGGAAGAAGAATCATCTTTTCCTGAGGTACATTTAGCGTTACCTGTACCTGTAGTACAACCTACCGAATCTTGGCGGGACGTAACCATCTCTTCGTCGGTTACACCCCAACAGCATCAACAGATTGCTGATCTTTTACAATCCTATCCAGATGTGTTGACCGACATTCCAGGTCGCACATCGGTCATTTGTCATGACATCACTCTTAACGATGATACTCCAATTCGGGTACATCCCTATTCTGTTCCTCTACACTTTCTTACTAAAACTACTAAGGAACTTGAACAAATGTTATCTTTAGGGATTATTGAGACTAGTAATTCTCCATTTTCTTCTCCATTAGTTATTGTCCGAAAGAAGGACAATAACATTAGACTATGCGTCGACTATAGAAAATTAAATGCACAAACTGTAGTTGATAGCGAACCACATCCACTTCTCGACGACTTACTGCCACGTCTATCTACCGCAACTATATTCACTAAGATAGACTTAACTAAAGGTTATTGGCAGATACCACTAACCGAAAAAGCTAAATACTACACAGCGTTTTCCACTCCGCAAGGTCTATACCAGTGGAATGTGATGCCTTTTGGGCTTGTTAATGCTCCAGCTACCTTTATTCGCATGATGCGACAAATTTTGTCAGGTAGATCAGACATCATCACATACATTGACGACATTTGCTTATTTAGTTCGTCATTTGAGGAACATTTTTCGGGACTTAAATATGTTTTGGAAACATTAAGAAAGAATAATTTAACTGCTAAACCCACAAAATTACAAGTAGCGTTTCATGAAATAACTTTTTTGGGACATATCATTGGAGCGGGATATATCCAAACTCTTCCTAGTACGGTTTCTAAAATTTTAAACGTCTCCGTTCCTCAAACGAAGAAACAGGTAAGAAGCTTGTTAGGACTAGTCCAATATTACAGCAGGTTCGTACCTAACTTGTCATCTATCACGGCTGTTTTATCATCGCTATTAAAAAATGACAGGCCAGTGAAGGTGACATGGACTGGTGAGTGTAATAAAATATTTCTTAAAATAATTGATATCTTCTCTAATCCACCTATTTTGAGACTACCTGATGCTTCCAAAAAGTTTATACTCCGTACAGATGTGAGTAATTACGGAATTGGCGCTTGTTTGCTCCAATATCATGACGACATCCTTCATCCATCATTGAATGTCTCACGGAAACTGAAGCCGCCTGAAATCAAATACTCCACTGTCGACCGAAAATTGTTGGCAGTTGTATGGGCGATAACCAAACTGGAGAAATTTCTGCTGGGAGCCCCATTTGTGGTCCAGACGGATCAGAAGGCCGTGGCATCACTACGACGGGCGAATCATAAAAGTCCTAAGCTCACCAGATTCGCTATTCTCCTTCAGCCTTTTGACTTCTCCATCGAGTACATTACAGGATCAGAGAACGTCTTGGCAGATACTCTCTCTAGAAACCCTTCTGATGTCAGTTCATAAACAATAATACTCTTCGCAGAAACTTACCCAAGAGACATAGTACCATCGTTGCATTTTCAACATAGAAATGAACCATTGACTACAAACCAAGTATCTGCTTACTAGATACATACGTTATACGAAATGAACGAAATCAAGAGACAATGTGTTCGTATTTACGCTGGGACTTTGGTTAGTGTCCATTCAGGATAAAACTATTTGAAAAAAATTTCGGACATAATAAGTAAAATCTACTCGAACTAATTCAGTATGTGACATGAACTATTGGACGTTAAGAAGGTCGATATTTATTCTGAATCAGAACCTTTGAACAATTTTTCTAATGGGAATTCACAAGGATCAATACTACAGATGGATCGCCATATCTAATGTTAATTAATTTTAATTTAGTCGTTGAAGTAATGGAAATTAAAATGAAATGTGAGATAAATATTAAAAAATGAAATATGAAAAAAATGAAAGAAAGAAAAGAAAGCTCACACAATTCTTATATAATATTCTTAGAATTACATAATCATATTGCATATTTAATAATTATGTTGACACATTACATACTAGTTTATTATTTAGTTAGTTAAGTTAGATAGGTATTAACCACTTAACACAGATAATTAATATCAAACACACATAACTAAGTTAAATTTATACATTATTTTCTTTATCTTTTTTACTTATCTTTTGGTTTTTTTTTTCTCTCTTTTCTGTTCTCATAACATCGTCTTTCATTTTCTTGCATTAGATTTTTAATAACTTGATTCCTAATACACACTTAATATAATTAACTAGTTTAATTTTAATTAGTTAGATTAGTCTTGGCATGACATATCATTACGACAGACTTTAACTTAATTGAGTAATTAAATATTAACATTAGACATTTTCTTTTATCTAATATAACATTTATGTATAACATTTATGTATAACATGATCGTTAGTATATTATATGACTGTTAGTTAGTCGACATGACCACGACACTGTTCTAGTCAGAACATCGTAGGCCATATGTCGCATTTTTGTTAAATTTTTTGGAATTATTCATTCAGATAGGTTATGAAAAAGAAAACAAAATCTATCGATTCCCCCCCCCCCCCCCCAGTGTACAGGGAATTGTTACGGTAGTTTTATTGGCATCGTCTGCTAGAGGTTAGCAGCGTGCAGTTTTAGGGGTGACCACATTTAATGTAAATAATTGTTAGTTTATTGAACGCAATACACACGATCGATTTATGACGTGGTAGCGTTGGTAAGGTCACGCTGGGTGACTAGGTTACCGTACCCCTTTTTGTATTGACCGTCGAACTGAATAGACGTGTCCTCTAATCCTTCTAGTGGTGGGCATGATATTGCCGCACATATGTTACTGTAGTTCGGACATGGGTCAGTCCAAGAATATTAAGAAGAGAGGAATTTTATGGAGGTTAGTAAATTAACTAAATTCAAGGAAGGAAGAGATAGCAGTCCATATTCGTTTATATTGTCAGACGCATAATCTCACTGTCGGCCGTTGGGTGCTCTAACCGCGTGTACATATAGTTATGACGTTCTGACTATAGTATTGCATATTACTGGACAAGGACTGTGATGCATGGATAGCATCTACGATGTAGGATTTTATATATACTTTCATGTTCAGCTTGCGTGGATTTGTTCTTCATGTGTAACCTGTAATAAATATATACGGACTCAACCCAAATGAATTATCAATTTAATCAAGTTGCTGAGTTCAAACCTTATGACAGGCAGAATGTTATTGACCCACATTCGCGTAAATTTCCAACAACAGCACGATTAAGATTTAATGAATCAATGACCAGAACTAAACAGGCCCTATTGAACAAATAATAAAAATAGCCTTCAACTACAACGAACGACTGCAACAAGCATACAAGGATGTGCCAGGTCAGGGAAGAACTTAAGGTACCATTGAACAAAAAGTTGTGGCGTCTCCGTCTAAGTGCAACATACATTATGATAGACGAACCACACTGCCAAGAATGCCAGGAAGAAAATAATATAGACCACTAACTGATACACTGCAAGAAATACGAGCAACAGAGTCAAGAATTGAAAATGTACCTTAGACATCACAATATAGACATGACAGGTGATAGGGTGTTAAGTATAGATGCCCCAGTGGAAGCCCAGTTGAAATTAAAACGTTATATAAACAAAACAAATGAAAACATGTAAGGTTAATGACAGTGAAAATATTAGTAATAATAATAACAAAAATAATACTACTTCAGACAAACAATTCAAATCATTAATAATTAATAAACAAAAACTAACAAACCATTTAAAAAAACCATACTAAACAAAACAAGTTCTAATATAAATTGAAACCGTCATTAGCAAAGGACAATAGTTATCTGGATATAATTGAACACTGAAAATAAAATAACATTAAATACCCTAATTATAACCATTAGGTTGAACAGGGTAGACCAAGATGGTGGACAAGCAGAGGCGATAACGGTAAGCTGTTACTAGCCCTCTCTCCACCCATCAATGTTAAAAAAAATAATAATAATAAAAACAACACATATCACTCTACGAGCTGACAGTCTGTATGAGAGCTGAACTGCATCAAAGCTTCGACATACAAGAATGAAGAGAACTACACCAAAAAACACAGCGAGGCCCAGAATCTATACCTAAACACCAAGAAGACCAAAGTATTGACAACAGACAAAGTAAAGACCAAACCAGAAATTGAAATTGATAACGAAGAACTGGAAAGTGTCAATGAATTCGAATACTTAGGATCAATCATTAACAGCTCTGGCGACTGTGCAGTAGAAATTAAAAGAAGACTTGCAATTGCTTCACATAAGCTAATACAGATGAAAAACCTATGGCAAGGCACAAGCAAAGAAACAAAGTTACAACTGATCAGAGCATGTATATTCCCAGTAGCAACATACGGCTGCGAGACTTGGACACTCAATAAAACAGTTGCAAAAAAGATTACATCATTCGAAATGAAATGCTACAGAAGGATGTTGAGAATACCCTGGACAGAAAAAAAGACCAACAGAGAAGTACTGCACTCACTAAACGTACAGGAAAATTGGCTCCTAAATACCATCGCAATAAGGAAGCTGAAATTTTTCGGTCATATAAAAAGACATAATAGTCTGGAAAAAACAGTGATGGAAGGCATGGTCCCTGGAAAAAGGGGAAGGGGTCGACCTAGACGACGGTGGACCCAGGACATCACAGAGAGTCTGAACTTGTCTTTGGCTGATGCAGGTCGACTTGCCCAGAATCGTGATGTGTTCAGAGCAGCTGTAATGGAGACAACGTTCTGGAAAGAATACGTCACATGATGATGACTATTTGGATTCAGCTATCTTTTTCAACGACGCAGCGGGTGAGCGTGAGGGTTCAGTCTGGAAGTGGATTCATCGGTACCTGGCTTAAACATTGATTCTCATGAACCTGGAGTCAACACATTACTACCTGGCCTCCACGTTGTGCTGGTTAGACCGGTAGCCAGATTTCAACAGTGAGTCTCAGTAGACTATGGCTGCTTCAAAGATCAGGAGCAACTCATCAGCTAAGTGCTAAAAACGAAAGATACCACAACAAACGAACGAACGGTATCAGATTGTCTCATGATGAAGATAGACATAATGACTAGAGACACTTTTTTTTGTAAATAGTTTTATTGTGCCAGATATATCTTCAGAACTATACCTTGTGTGTGTGTGCGTATATATATATATATATGTATATATATATATATATATATATATATATATATATATATTTTTTTTTTTTCTCTTACTAGCGGCACTCGAGCTTTCCAGCTCTTTAGGCCCAATGACATGTCATTGCGAGGCTGGGGGGTCAGTGGACTTTCCTTCCAACCCGGTCAGGAGCTTCGCTCCTTCCCATCCACACGGGATTTATGTGCAGGAGCCGTTCAGGTTATTCAGTCAAATTCCGGTCGTAAACATTCCTTCAAACGCTGACGCCCGGGTTTGAACCATGAAAACCTGGTCGCCAGTACAACGCCGTAGCCATTACACCAGCGCGGCATTAAAATAATTGATTTCTTTACATTTGAAGTTATTAAATTATTGTCAGTGTTTCTTGTGTAAATGCAATTGTAATGTAAAGGGAATCGTAGAGCCATTAATATTTTCCCTAGAAGCTAGAATAGGTCCAGCGAGACGGCAACTTAGTCACCAGTTCACTACTTCTATAACATCAGGACGGTGAGCTTAACAGCCTGACTTTATCCTGTGCCATTACTTTACCAGCTCTCTTTTCTGAGTCTGGGATACTATTCTTTATATCGAGTACACTTGATACTATCATCTCTCATCTAAATTTACCATCCCGCCACACTTATGAATCACCACTGCAAGAGCTGGCAACAGCAGAGGTGGCCCAAGACTCCAGAGGGAGCAGGGAGTGGATCATGAGCAACGAACTCAGGAAACGATGACAAGAAGAAAACTCCATACAAGACGTAGAACCATACAGATAATTTTTACAGCAATATAGACAGAGCTGGAGGGACAGACTGCGATATCACAATCAGGATATAATAGGTAAGAGGCGATTTCACCGCATTGTGAACAATATGGACATTTAAAGAAATCAAGTGAACACAAAAATAAGAATCTTCTACTCAAATGGCTGATGCAGGTCGACTTGCCCAGAATCGTGATGCGTTCAGAGCAGCTGTAATGGAGACAACGTTCTGGAAAGAATACGTCACATGATGATGATGATGACTCAAATGTCAAATCAGTCCTAGTGTACGACCCTGAAACATGGACAACAACAAAAAACAACAACCAAAAGCCTAAAGACTTTCAAACAAGGGTGCTTGCCTCTTTCCGTACGTAATTATTTTCAGCTCTGGACGGAATTATTTTTAAGCCCCAAAAATTTACACATACATAATTTACGTTTACTGGCAATGTGTGTCTAATCATGAGTTAAGTATAACATATTATATATCAAATTAAAGTACATTGGATGAACAATATAAATCCATATGCCTTTCTAGCTAATTTTATGTTATGTTTATGTTATAACAGATAATATGTACACGGAAAAAAGATAACTTGAAATTTTGAACAAAAATTTTCGACTTACGTAAGGCTTGTAACATAAATTGTTATCACAATACAGTTTCACTGCTCTCTTTGTGCAGGTAATCCATTTAGAAACACAGAAAAAGTAAGAAAGTTATGGTTGATCACACAGTTTGTTCACTGTTCACATATTTGTAACACATCCTGTGTGTTTTTCAGCCATTATGTGCGATACGACAAAACACGATTAAAGATGAAGATAAATGTGAAAAAATCCCTTCAAACGCAAATAAAAGACGTTGAAGGTTGTTGAAATTTGCCCAGTTTTGTGTTTACTTCCGTTCGAGATAAATTCCGGGCAGTATAAAATATCAGAATAGAAAGAAGCAACGAAATAAATCAGCGTCTTTTAAAAGATCTTGCAGTCCCAGCGGTCGGCAATTGCGTCTTTTACAAGATCTTGCGTACGGAATCAGTTAGATTAGTAGGATTGACATTGTACAAGGTCAGTGACCTGAAATTTATGACAAAAACCAGGCAGGTACCAATGGAACAATTAGTGAGAAGAGGACGCTACCGGTGAATATCGCTTACACTGAGGAAACTTGTTAATAGCATTACAGCCTTTGTTCTGGTATCCGCAGGGAAATAGAATGAATGAACGATCGAACCAAGTTTATTCTCGAAGGGTTGAGAACTGGTCAAGCAGGCTTGTCTAACACTCTGCCTGTTTTCCTTTCTCTCATTTTGTATACTCAGAAGCAGAACTAAACTGGAAAACACATGGAGAAGAGAACTGGTCAAGCAGGCTCGTCTAACACTCTGCCTGTTTTCCTTTCTCTCATCTTGTATACTCAGAAGCAGAAATAAAATGGAAAACTTATGGAGAAGAGTACTGGTCAAGCAGGCTCGTCTAACACTCTGCCTTTTTTTCCTTTCTCTCATCTTGTATACTCAGAAGCAGAATTAAACTGGAAAACACATGGAGAAGAGAACTGGTCAAGCAGGCTCGTCTAACACACTGCCTTTTTTCCTTTCTCTCATCTTGTATACTCAGAAGCAGAACTAAACTGGAAAACACATGGAGAAGAGAACTGGTCAAGCAGGCTCGTCTAACACTCTGCCTGTTTTCCTTTCTCTCATCTTGTATACTCAGAAGCAGAACTAAACTGGAAAACACATGGAGAAGAGAACTGGTCAAGCAGGCTCGTCTAACACTCTGCCTTTTTTCCTTTCTCTCATCTTGTATACTCAGAAGCAGAATTAAACTGGAAAACACATGGAGAAGAGAACGGGAGACGGAAAAGAAAATGAAGAAGATGTAGAAATCCCTTGAGCTGATGGCACGTGACAGGAGGACTTGATAAACGTTTGTTGAAGGCCCGTGCTCTTAGGGAGATGAAGGATACAGAAAACAAAGGACAAGAGACAAAGAAATTGTTCACGTTGTTACATGGTCTTCGTTAGGGAACAAACGGACCGAAAATGTGAAAATGAAAGCTAAGCTAAATACAGGGCTAAATAAAGAGTATTTTTTTTTTAAACTTAACCAACAGGTGGGACGAAACATTAATCTCAAGAAGACAGACGTATGACACTAAACCCATAAAAATAAGCCACCAATAGCTAGAAAATACAAACACATATACGTACTTATGAAGCATAGTAACACCCGACGGCGGAACAATCAAAGACATTAGTAACAGAATTAATAAAGCCAGAATGGTCTTTGATAGTCTAAATACAGTAACATCGGGAAATCTTCCCAGTACAATACAAACAATAATGTAAAAATATCCGAGAGTTGCGTAATTTCGGTGTTTCTGTGCGGTGTAGAATGCTGGAAAGTAACGGAAATGTCCAAACAGTTCCTTGTCACACAACCTGCTTTATGAATTCTTTGACCGAACAACATCACCAACCAAAAACTGCTAACTCTGAGCCACCAAGAAGATATGGGCACCATCAAAGCGGGTAGACGCTGGGATTTGGTTGGCCACATCCTTAGAAGAGACCCTGACACCATCTCCAGAACTGGCATGCTAAGGACCCCAGAAGGAAAGTGAATGAGAGGTGGGCCAAAAGCCACCTGGCGGAGAATTGTGAAAGCAGAGATGCAAAACATGAACCAGGACTGGGGCTCACACCAAGGATGGCTGCCGACCGAGCAAAGTGGAGACAGTTTGTTGCTGCTCTTCAAGACGCCACCAGACGCGATTGTCACTGATTGCTTTGTCAGTCCGTGACCAATGACCAAAAAAGAAGATAAAATAAGATACTACCATATTATGTACTACTGTAGGGGTGTGAAGTGTTAGAGACTGCACTATACTATATCCAACTTTATGAGGTGGGGGGACCAGTTTCCTTCGTAGCGACCTTTGCCTTCCCTAACTCAAGAGCAGAGTGGGTATCCATTTACAGTTGGGTTGGTTGTAGGGTAACTATACTAGGTAACCCGAAACCCGGTAACTTTGCTGTGAGACTCAGGTAAACGAACTAATCACTCGGTCAGTGGTACACTCAATGACAAGAGCATGAGTCGTCAATGGACAATGTCACTCTGGTACATCCATCTGACACACTGTTGCCACTCTGGTACATCCATTTGACACACTGTTGCCACTCTGGTACATCCATCTGACACACTGTTGCCACTCTGGTAAACCCATCTGACACACTGTTGCCACTCTGGTAAACCGATCTGACACACTGTTGCCACTCTGGTAAACCCACCTGACACACTGTTGCTTACTTACTTAGTCGTTCCTCTTCTACTGTGAGGTGTAGAGGTTTGGAAGAGAGAGCGCCAGACTATTCTATCAGCTGTCTTCTTCCTGGCCTGGTTCCATTCTAGTCCTCGGTCCTTCAAAGATTGTCTAATGTTGTCCTCCCAGCGGACTCTGGGTCGTCCTGGAGGTCTGGATCCCTGACTCTTTGTTTCCCATGCTTGTCGTGGTAGCCGATCTTCTCCCATTCTGCAGACATGGCCAAACCATCTTAGTTGGGACTGTTCTATTTAGGTCTGCAGCGGGTGGGATTTTAGGCCTTGACGTATCGTCTGGTTGTGGACCATGTCTCTTCTTGCTACTTCAACCACCTTCCTCAGATACCTCATTTCTGAGGTTTGGATCTGGCTTTTGTGAGTTGTAGTCATTGCCCATGACTCGCATCCATATGTCAAGACTGGGACATAGGTGGAGCGGTATACAGCCATCTTCGTTTTCTTACCAACCTCTTTCTTGCTGAGGAATCCTCGATTTATGGCCTGATAAAGTCTTCCAGCCGCTGCTTTTCGAGTGGCCAACTCTTTTTTGATGCCCCCCCTTTCGGTCTATAATAGCTCCGAGATATTTAAAGTGGTCGACCTGCTCCAGGACCTGTTCTCCCAACTTAATCTGATGTTTTCTTTCTTCTCGTGATATCACCATGGATTTTGTTTTAGAGCTGCTTATGACCATCCCTCTCTTCTCCAGCTCTTCCTTCCAGACTTGCAGGTTGGATTGGAGATGTGTCTCTGATTCAGCAATCAGGACAACATCATCAGCAAATGCTAGCTCTGAAATACAGACCTGTCTCATCTTCCAGTACCCCACTGAATACTTTCTTGTTCTCTCCTTACATGCCTTGATGACATCGTCCATGAGGAGTATGAAAAGATAAGGTGACAGGATATCGCTTTGTCTTACACCAGTGGTGGTCCTGAACTCTTCTGACTTATAGTTTGCTGTCCTCACATAATTTCTGCAAGACTTGTAGAAGCTCTGTATAGCATGAATCAGAGGTGCTGGAATGTTCTTCCTTGCCAAACAGTTCCAAAGTTTGCTCCAGGGGACCCTGTCAAACGCCTTTTCCAGATCTATGAAACAAAGATGGATCTCACTCTTGTACTCAAGGGCCTTTTCACTCAGCTGCCTGAGTGTGAAGATTAGGTCTTGAGTACTTCGGTTTGCTCGGAATCCGCACTGGGCTTCATCCAATTGTGGCTCAGCTAGGCATCGGAGTCTCTGCTCTAGGATTCTAGAGTAGATTTTACCAGGGACACTGAGAAGGGATATGCCTCTGTGGTTTCCACATTGTCGATTGTCACCCTTTTTGAAAATCGGTGTTATGATGGCAATCTCCCAATCCTTTGGTATGGCCTTGTTGCACCATGCTGCCTGTAGGACCCTTAGGAGTAATAGGTCGCCTGATGCTCCCATGTACTTAACCATTTCTGGTGTTATACCATCATGCCCTGCTGCTTTGCCCATCTTGATTTTCTTCAGTGCTGCCTTCAGTTCTTCCATCTTTATGTCATCTTCATCACCATTTGTATCCTCTTCTGTGCTAGTGGTTATCATTTCTGATGCTCTACCTTGCTCACCATCAAGGAGTTCTGAGAAATATTCTTTCCATCTTTCCATTACTTTCTTCGGGGCAGTAAGCAATTTGCCTTGCTTGTCCTTTATAAATTTAAGAGGGCATTGTTTTTCCTTCCTCATGTTCTTTAGGGTCTTATAGAACAATTTCTGGTTTTCTTGCGCATCCTTTTCTAGCTTTTCTCCAAATTCTTCCCAGGACTTCTGTTTTGCTGCTAGCACCTTGTTCTTTGCTTCTGTTCTGAGTATCACATATTCTCTATATTTCTCTATTTGTCTTGTGTTTACTATTTAACCCATTGTAACCGCTAACACCAAGGGATACCTAGCAGATTAAACATCTGTTAACTTAGACTGACATAAGAAAGTGGCGGCTATGAAGGGCCGCTACCAAAGTCTCAGAACGAACGTGAGTTTCTCTCTCCTGAATGGAGATGAAAAGGAAGAAACCTGGCTATCAAAGGGTTGCCTCGTTGCGCCGCTCAAGCTACCAACCTGAGAAAGACAGCGGCACACGCCCCTCAAAGAAATCATTTACTCGATCAGTGATCTAAACACTGTTACGAGCCACAAGCGTTCCCCTAGTCTGACAAACAACCAGGTCTATCTTATGCAATATTATCATAGACGGCTGATCGCTGGTTCACTACAGTATGTGCGATGCATTTATAATGAGGGCCAGCAGCGAGATCAAAACTAAACACGCCGCGGGGTGGGGTCTGGAAAGGGAAAAATTAGGGCTACTGTAGTAAAAAAAAACAGAATGAAAAGAAGGCGAAAATGCATACAGCCGATGAAGCCAGAGAAATTAAAAGAGTAAGGAATATGGGATGGATTTGACAATCCAAATTATCCGTCGTTTTGTCACAGCAATGTAATTTGGTTTTTGTCAAATGACACAGATAAATGTGGGATGAAATCCCCTAGGCACCCTATGGTAATGGTTCATAAATAAGAAGGCCTACTTAGGACAACAAAAGTGAATGAAAGAAGGTGAATCCTCACTGAGAGTGAGAAGGATTCAGCAGGTATTCTGATCTCCAGCTTCACTCTGCGATCCTGAAAGATACAAAAGCCCCCACTTCTGGTTCAGCTGTAAGAAACTTTGATGCAATTAAACACCACAGCACAAATGATATAAACAAGTGATAACTAAGATGTAAATGTATTTCTCTCTCTCTCTCTCTATATATATATATATATATATATATATATATATATATATATATATATATATATATATATATATATATATATATCCCTTATCAACCACTCTATTTTTAACAGTCATTGATTGGGTGATGCGCCAGACAACAGAGGGCAGTCCAAGAGGAATAAGATGGACTACATTTTCTACATTGGAAGATCTGGAATATGTAGATGACATTGCACTACTAGCACATTCACATCAACACATCCAGGAAAAAACGGATAGACTTAATAAGTTTAGCCAGCAGGTGGGCTTGAACATAAATTTAAAGAAGTCAGAGGTCATGACGCTCAATGTGAGCAACCCTGAGCCCATATCAGTAAGGAATCAGCAACTGGTACAGACAGACACCTTCACATACCTAGGACGCATAGTAACACCAGACGGCGGGGCAGGCAAAGACATCAACATCAGAATGAATAAGGCAAGAACAGCCTTTTTTAGCCTAAACAACACCTGGAAGTCCTCTCAATACAGCACAAGCACAAAATTAAGATTATATCAGAGCTGTGTGCTTTCTGTGCTTCTCTTTGGTGTGGAATGCTGGAGAGTTAGAGAGAAGGAAATGTCGAAATTGTCCTCTTTTCACACAACATGCCTAAGAAAAATTCACCGAATCTTTTGGCCGAATACCATCACCAACCAAGATCTGCTTACTCGGAGCAAGCAAGAGGACATGCACACCATCATAGCTGGCAGACGCTGGAGCTGGGTTGACCATGTCCTCAGAAGAGACCCCGATGCCATCACAAGAACAGCTATGCTTTGGACCCCTGAAGGAAAATGAAAGAGAGGCTGACCAAAAACAACCTGTGGAGGCTGAGATGCAAAGAATGAACCAGAGTTGGGGCACTGTATGAAGGATGGCCGCCGACCGAGCAAAGTGGAATCAATTTGTTGTTGACCTACAAGACGCCACTAGGCGTGATGGCCACTGACTGCTTTGACGGTCGGCGGCTAAGGATCAAAGAAGAAGAAGAATATATATATAACATAAAATAAATAACGGTGCAAGATGATGCAATCAACAAAAGTTAAAAATAATATTGTCTTAATTAATTATCAACTTAATTACTCTTAAACTTTAAATTGGACTTGTGACAAACATGATGAAAAGTCTTCAGTCCCACAAATAATTGCTCTACACTTGATGATTATGATTTGGCAAAGTAGTCTACTTGCTGAAAAATAAAATAAGAAATGCACGTAAGACACAGTCTATTACACACTACACTTGAAAAGAATATTGGACACTTTGGCTATGGTGTGTGCTTTTTTAGACATCGGACTATCTGGCCATTGAAGGTTGACTGGGCCAATTACAATCTGGCCTTGGTGAAGGGTTTTGTTGCGCCTCAGTACTTTCTGGCTTGTGCTTGGAGTACTATAAGATTGCCAAGGTGTACGGCTGGCGTGATATGGTGAAAGAATCAGATGTCTTTAAAACCACCAAGTTTTTGGGACACCCCGGTGACATAAGTGGAAGCACAGTGTACGGGATTACAGGCTATCTATCGAGAGGAGTAGGGAAACTCGTTCTCTCTCTCCGTTGACGACAATAGTTCTCACTTATGCAAAAGCTGTCATGACTGGTGAGAAAGCTCTTGCTGAAGATTAGTTTGTTACAGCGATTTCTTCTAGGCTCTCTCAGTGCAGAATTTCAAGTCGTTTTCTCGTTCCTTCAGAGCGTATGTGAAAATGACTAGAAATTTACCGGTTTATATACAGTGAAATCGGACTACGAAAAACATTTTGAAAATAAGTATTACCACGCAATTGTAGGCGTTTCAAATTTAAAATATCAAACGTTTCATTATTGCAGTACTAGTTTATTTTAAAAATTCCGCCTAAACTTGGTGTTACCAAATTCAAAAATATTTATGATGCAAGCAGCACGCTTTAGGTGCAAAAGGGTTTGGCATCGCGCGGCAGCGTTGCATTTCAGATATAACAATATCACAGTCTGTATTTGAAAGTGGGGGGGGGGGAGAGAATTTGTTCCCGCAGTTGTCTGTTGCAATTCGTGTAACACAATTTATCAAAAATACGAACAATTTTAATATTATGAGTGAAGATTTAAATAATATGAGTGAAAGACCATGATCGTTATATCACATGGCGTCGATTCCACGATTATTTAAATGAAAATACTTAGCCTAATTGTTGAAGAAGATAATTTCCGCAAATTAATAAATAATATGAAAATAATAATTAATAATAATTATTATTTTGTCAATAGTGATTAGCAATGTAGAAATTTAATTGTTGAAGATGATTTAAAAATATTTATTTCAAAAACATTTTATTTGTACTTTTTCTAACCTTTATAAAACTAACTCTAGTCATCCCAATCATGCATTAATTAATGGAAATTAATGTCCTCTTTTTTTGGGTCCTACTTTTTGTTGTATATTGCTATCTTTTTCACATCAAAAAGTCAGAAAATGTCCTCTTTTTTGTTAAAAACGATATAATCTCAGAATAGAAGAACCCTACTGTGAAGGATGTCTTCGACAATACTGCACATCATTTCTTGTTGTGCTTGTAAGAGGTATGAACAAATGAGAATACCAATATTAGATTATTTGCAAGCATCAAACTTACCTATAAATATAGAAGAGGTGTTAATAATAGACAGACCTAGGGAACTGCATAATATAGTCAAACAATATTTAACACGAACAAATGTTAATATATAGTGGCTGGGAATGTGAAGGTCTGATGCTGTTCTTACAATGCACATGACTTTTAACAGATGAAAGTCAATTAAATATCTGTTAAAGTCAGTTATATAACTGGAACCACCAGGCCTTTACACCCCTCCACTTTAATATTATTCTTGTTCAGTTTCAACTTGATTTTGTTCGTTTTTGTAATATATTTTTTTATTTATTTAGGGCCTAACGTATAGGCTAAGCATAATTGTGATTGTCCCTATTTACAATGATTTGACAAATGTGATGCCACTCTCATATTGGCAGTTGTTCATATTATTTGGAATTGAAAACAATATACAGGCTATCCTAATTATAACCCATTAGAGGTTGAACGGGATATTTTTCTTCATTAATTAAAAAAAAAATATGATCTCACTATACGCTAAGCAAGAAAGAATGCTCAATACCTTCAATCTACGGTATCTATGCCACATCCTTGGTAGGGCCTATTTCGTGGAAAGACAAAGTGACAAATGTCGAGGTGTTGTCCCGTTCTGGATTTCAAAGCATGTATGCACTACTTAGACTACGATGGCTTAGACATGTCCACCACATGGAAGATAATCGCATCCCAAAAGATATCTTCTACGGACAAATGGCAAAAGAACAGTTGGGCGACCGCAGCTGAGGTTCAAATTGTGTGCAAGAGAGATATGAGGGCACTGGACATAAATCTAGCAGCATGGAAGGGGGAAAATGCTGATCGCATCAAGTGGCGATGCTCTAGCTACGGAGCCACCTCAGATTGTGCAAAAAAAGAAGCACTCACAACAAGCAGAAAAGAAAAGAAAATGTCCGTAAGGGACACCAAGAAAATAAGCAGCTGAAGGCTGTCACCTCAGGAGTGCATTCCCATAGTCAGTTATGACTGAAGGAGCTATTAGTATTATTACATTCTGGGCTAAATTTTTGCGCCACTATCTTTTTAATTTTTGTTTGTGTCTTTTCTGCGCCAACCGGATTCTAATACAAATTTTTTAAGCTTCTTTTAACAGAAGTTACCATTCACTTCCTGTGTAACACGTTCCTTTGTAGTTAGTTGACAAGGTTACTATCGCGTTTGTTATAAATTGTACTTTTAAAACATACATTTTTAAAATATGCAAATCACAATAACAACATTATCTGATCAACTGTTTACCATCGACGTTAGTGAAGATCTTGAGTTAGAAAATTTCAAAGCACTGTGTGAAAATGAAACACGGGTCCCAGCGCTCGAAATGTCCATTGTTTGGAATGGGCGCCCTCTTCACGATGACAAACTAACTTTGAAGCAGTATGGTATAAAAGATGGCGAAATTGTACTCGTTCAGCACCTTCGTGGTCAGATTAGACAAAACCACGGGGCAGGTGAAAGTTCTCGAGCATTAACAGGTAGGCTACTCGTATTCATTCATTCATAACCCTCCACTCCCACAGGAGCATAGGCCTTCAACAAACACATGCCAAGTCCTCCTGTCACGTGCCATCATCTCAAGTTCTTTCCATGTTCTCCTCATCATTTTCACCTCTGTTTCCAACTCTCTTCTCCATGTACTTCTTGGTCTTCCTCTGCCTCTCTTGCCCTGGGGGTTCCAGAACAAGGACTGCCTTGTAATGCTATCAACAGGTTTTCTCAGTGTGTCCTATCCATCGCCATCGTCTTCTTCTCATTTCTTGTTCCACTGGCACTTGTCTAGTTCTTGTCATCAGTTCCACGTTGGTAACCTTGTCATACCATTTTAATCCCTCTATTCTACGCAAGCACCCATTTATGAAAGTCTGTAGCTTTTTGGTTGTTGTCTTTGTTGTTCTCCATGTCTCTGAGCCATACAATAGGACTGACTTCACATTTGAGTTGAAGATTCTTATTTTCGTGTTGGATCCTATTTCTCTTGATCTCCATATATTTCCCAATGCAATGAAAGCTCCTCTTGCCTTTTGTATTCTTATTTTGATATCGCTGTCTGTCCCTCCAACTTTGTCTATATTACTGCCAAGATATGTGTATGATTCTACATCTTGTATTGGTGTTTCTTCAAGTTCAACCCTGTTATCATTACCTGCATTTATTCACATTATTTTTGTCTTTTCTCTGTGTATTTTCAGACCCAATTGCTGTGACCTCTCATCAAGTGTTTTCAATTTGTCCTGCATCTGATTACGGCTATGGGACAGAAGAGCCAAGTCATCAGCAAAATCCAGATCATCCAACTGCTTAGTCAGAGTCCACTGGATTCCATTTCTGTTGTGTGTTGCCGATGATCTCATAACCCAATCTATTGCCAGCAAGAAAAGAAATGGAGACAAGAGGCATCCCTGTCGCACTCCTGTTCTTATCCCAAACGGTTCTGTAAGCTGTCCTTCGTGAAGAACTCTGCATGTCATGTCTTCATATGTTTTCTTTATTAAATTAATGATCTTCAGGGGAACTCCATAATGCCTCAACAATTTCCAAAGTGATTCTCTGTCTACACTGTCAAATGCCTTTTCGTAGTCCACAAATCCGATGTATAGTGGTGAATTCCATTCCAGACTTTGTTCAACTATTATTCTCAAAGTGGCTATCTGGTCTGTACATGATCTGTTTTGTCGAAAACCTGCTTGTTCATCTCTCAGTTTCTTGTCTATGGACTCTTTTAATCTCCCAAGGATAATCCTGTTTAATACTTTTCCTGGCACTGATAGTAACATTATTCCTCTATAATTTGTGCACTCTTGTAAATTTCCCTTCTTAGGCAACTTAACCAGATATCCTTCCTTCCATTCTGCTGGTATCTCTTCCTTTTCCCAGACTTTACCAAGTAATTTATATAACATCTCTGTAGCCGTGTCGATATCTGCTTTGATGGCCTCTGCTGGAATGCCATCAGGTCCAGACGCTTTTTCCATCTCTTAGAAGCTTTATGGCTTTCTTTATTTCTTCCTTCGTTGGTCTTTCACCGTTAATTTGTAGCTCTTCTTCTGCTGGCTGGATGTCCGGCGGGTTTTGTGGAGCTGGTCTATTGAGAAGGTCCCCAAAATATTCTGTCCACCTCTTCATTTGCTCTTGTATATTGCTGAGCAGTTTCCCATTCTTGTCTTTTATGAGGCAACTTGTTTGCTTGTATTTCCCTGTTAGCTTCTTTGTGCTGCTATACAGTTCTCTCATATTTCCTTTGGCTGCAGCATCTTCTGCCTCTCTTGCCAACTCCTCAATATACTTCCTCTTGTCTCTTTTGATACTTCTTTTTACTTCTTTGTTTGCTTCTGTGTACACTTCTTGAGCCTTGGCTTTGGAACTTCTGGTTTTGCTTGTGTTTAACTCTGCTTTCTTGTTTTTTCTGTCTTTTATCTTATTGATGGTTTCTGTTGTTATCCATGCTTTTTGTTGTCTTTCCCTTTTCCCCAGTATTTCTTCACATGTCTCCTTCCATACAGTTTTGACCTGCTGCCAATAGTCTTCTGTATTCTCTACATCTTCCAGCTGTTGGAGCACTTGGAATTTGTTGGATACTGTGACCGCAAATTTTTCTCTTGTTTCTTGATTTCTTAGCTGTCTTAGCTTCAGAACAATCAGCCTGATGAGTCATGCAATTAAGATACTGCTCAAAATCATACAGGAAAGAATAAAAAGTAAAGTAGACAGCGAAATCCAGGAAGAACAGTTTGGTTTTAGACGGAACAGTGGAACAAGAGAGGCAATATTTTGCCTAAGAATATTAGCAGAAAAATATACAGAGGTCCAAAAAAGTATGTATATGTGCTTCATTGACTATAAGAAGGCTTTTGACAGAGTCCATCATGAGAAAATAATTGAATGCCTCGAAGACATAGGTATTGATGGAAAAGATATAAGAATACTCAGTAACCTTTATTGGGAGCAAACTGCCACAGTAAGAACTGGAAGGAATTATTCACCATACATAGACATAAAAAGAGGTGTCAGACAAGGTTGTGTGCTGTCCCCCTGCCTATTTAATTTATACACTGAAAAAATTTTCAAACAGATACAGGAAATACCAGGACTGAACATCAGTGGAAGGTCAATAAACAACCTTAGATATGCAGATGATACCGTGTTGTTAGCTGAAAGCGAACAGGAGTTACAGGAACTAGTGAAGCAAGTGAACAGTATAAGTCATGAATATGGACTCGACATTAATATTGAGAAAACAAAAACTATGATAATTAGCAAAACAGACGATAAACCCACATTAAAGATAAGCGTAAATGGGGAAATCCTGGAACAAGTCAAGAGCTACGTATATCTCGGTCATATAATAACAGAAGATGGCAGATGTGAAACAGAAATCAAGAAGAGAATAGGATTGGCCAAAGCTACATTCAACAACATGAAACATATACTGACATCCAAACAGTTATCTCACAAATTAAAACTGAGAATCATAAAGTGTTATATATATTCTGCATTTCTGTATGGTGCAGAAACATGGACGATGAATAAGCATTTGGAAGAAAGAATTGAGGCTCTTGAAATGTGGATATATAGAAGAATGGGGCGTATCTCATGGAAAGAGATGAAAACAAATAAGCAGGTCCTAGAAAATCTAGGTATGAAAAGAGAACTAATGAGGGAGGTCAAAGTTCGACAGCTAAAATACTTTGGCCACATAAAAAGGCATAACACCTTGCAGAAGACCATAACAGAAGGGAGAGTTGAAGGCAAACGTGCAAGGGGAAGACAGCGCTATAAGTGGGAAGACAACATCAAGAGATGGACAGGAAAGAGTCTGTCAGAGTGCACCATCAAGACAAGAGACAGAAGACGTTGGAGATCCATTACAGCCAACCTTCGTTGTGGAGATGGCAACTGATGATGATGATGAGCTGTCCTACATTATACTGTTGTCTATAATTTTGCATTGTTGCATATCTCTTGAGTTTCATTTTTATTTTGGCTATCAGAAGATGGTGATCTGATGCCACATCTGCTCCTCTGTATACCTTTACATCCTGCAATGATGATCTAAACTTCTTGTTTATGCATATATGATCAATCTGATTTTCTGTTCTATGATCTGGTGATATCCATGTTGCCTTGTGTATTCTCTTATGTGGAAACATGCTTCCTCCTATAGCCAGTTGATTTGAAGCACAGAAGTTTGCGAATAGTTCTCCATTTTCATTCATTACTCCTAGCCCATGTTTTCCCATGACTTCTTCAAATCCGGTGTTGACTGTACCTATCTTTGCATTCATGTCACCCATCAAAATTGTGATGTCTCTTCTTTTTACTTTATCCATAATTTCCTGTAGTTTAGTATAAAATGCTTCTTTCACAGACTCTTCTTTGTCATTAGTTGGTGCATAACATTGGATGACATTTACATGAATTTTCTTTTTAGCTGTTTTGAAAGTAGCTGTTATTATTCTGGGTCCAGCAGCTTCCCATTCAATGAGTGCTTTCTGTGCTTCTTTAGATAACATAAGAGCTACCCCTTCACTGTGGTATGAACTTTCGTCTTCATGTCCTGAGGACAGCACCAATTCACCTGTGATGAGTTTCTTCCTGTCTACCCCCTTCCACTTTGTTTCACACATTCCCAAAACCTCGATTTTGTATTCCCTCATTTCTGCTGCCACTTGCGCCACTTTCCCTTGTTCGTTTAATGTCCGAACATTCCAGGTGCCAAATCTGGAAGTTCTCCTAGAAGAAAGAAGGTTAGTCAGCAACACAGACTCCTTTCGGCTTTCTCTGTGTTGCATCATACGCCTCCCCGCGAGAGGACCTTCCCCTGTCTTGGATGGCTGTGTTTTATTTTCTTTATTTGACTTGTCCATATTTGTTGAAGTTTTTTGTGGTTTAAATTTTTTACAGGATGGGGTAACCGGCCCCATGCCCAACCCTCCTTAGTCGCTTTCTACGACATGCTTGGCAGGGGACAGTGTTACTATTCTTTGCTCCCCTTTCGGGCCCCGGTAACACACGGGTGTACTCGTATTGGTGTAGGCCTAAAAAATAATAATGATGTAACGAAAATAAAACATTAACCAGCCCAAATGACAAATCAAAATACGATGCATTAAAAAAGAAAGTAAAAACCTAAACGTAGGACTACATAGGCATGCTTACACAGCTTAATGTGTTCTAGTACAAAGTTTGATGGAAACACTTTAAGTTGTAACTGAAGTTAGTGTGGGAGGAAATAAATTAAGAAAGAAATATGACACCAAATTGTAGGCATTAAATTATCATATGATATTAATGGCAGTCTCAGCAACAGAATCTTCTTGTTTGTCTATTACATTTAGGCATCACGAACATTCTCTTAAACTCCTTGACCTTTTCAATTATAGACCTAATAATATTTTTTTAAACATCACATCTTGAAAAGTTTTGTGAGGGTTTGAATCAGTTCTTTAATTCATTATCTTTGTCACATTTAGGCCTAATGTCAGGTTTGGTTTAATTTTAGGTTGAAGTGAAGCTTAGTGGGCCATCTGTTCAATAATGCCTTAAAAAAGAATTCAGAGATGCAGGAGAATGGGGTATGAGTTAGGTTTAGGTAGGCCTATCCAAAACTAATCCTTACGACGTTGGCGATTTAATGGGATGACATCAAAGAAGATGGCCCACTGTGCTTCATTAAACCTAATTTTTTGTGTGTGTGGTTGTTCAGTTCCATCTGCAGTTTGTTGTAGTGTAGTAAGCTATATTAAGAATGCTATAAAGTGTTTGAAAAGTATATTGTTAGGGGTTTAGCATTAGTGTTTAGGGAAAAAAAAAATAGCCACTAATGCTAACCTTAACCCAAAATCTGACCCTTTTTGTAACCAAGATTAGGGTTACCAGTTGTCTGGATTTGTCCAGCGTTGGCCTTATTTGTCCAGTTTTTCATGTCCCAGCCGTGCATCTGGCCGGATTTTTATTTAAGCGACGAACAATCTGGCTGTTATGTGATAAATTATATTGCAGGCAAGACACCATTTCAAAAGTTCCCCATTTGAGTTCTGACGATTGAATTAAGGTTGCCATCCCCTCAGAATTGAGGAAAATAATTATCAACAGTCCCAAAAGATATGTTGTTGGATCGTTTATAATAGATTATCACATTTTAAGTCAGGTTTTGTCATTATTGCTCTGTATGTTTCATTCCACTTGGTATGAAAAAAAAAAACACTTTGAATAATAGTCACAGTCGGCCGTAGGCAGATTTAATCTATTTGACGTATCTAGCTCCGCAGTCAGGTTCCCACCTCCAGCTTTGAAAAAAAAGTTTGGGAAAGATTATTTTAAATGAGGTATCACGAATACACACTGTAGCATCGGTTTTGAAAATAAAACAATAGGTCTACCTATATTTATTTGCCACATGTTGACAAAAAATGCATTACAGCAAAACTACTCTTACATCCAGGTTTGCCACCAGAATGGTCCAAATTGGGCCCCAAAATCACTAAGGCTGACTCTTAACACCGTACTAGGTTTAGTCAATTAAAACTTTGTCATCTGTTGCAAGTTACAAATAATTTTATTTAATTCTGAAGACCCTTTTGTTTTTCATACTGTGAAACATCGCAGTAGTTTCAAACCAGTGGACTGTACTTCAAAATTATCTCTGTGGTTCAGAAATTGCCAATAAATTTGCGTGTGCTAGCACCAAAGCACTACTTTGATACAATTTTTGAAAGACTGAAAGAAAACAGCATTGCTCATTATGGAGTTCACACTGATGTGAACAAACACGAATTGGGCAAAATATTTTAAATTATCATTCAGTATTTTTACTTGCAATTTTGTAGTTTACCATAAAGATTAGTTAAGGTGCAGAATACACTAAATAAGACAGTAGAAACAATGTCAAAAAATCCTTCTGGAACAACATGTATAAAATATGACTTCCTCAGAAATGTGTTGTATTTAGCCTACTTGAGATAACTATAACAAAATGTTATGTGAAACTTGGAGTGATACAGAGAGTAACAATGTGTTTCTGTATATATTTAAAAAGTACTTCAGCTTTGTTAAAGATGATTTTTATGATCAGAAATATATCAAATTCATGTGATGAACGTATGGTTTGATATGTAAAAATTAAGTTTCACTGGCGTTTATTTATTGAATAAAAATGTCCCACTTTTTCATTATAGTGTCCTACTTTTTCATTATAGTGTCCTACTTTTTCATTATAGTGTCCTACTTTTTCATTATAGTGCCCTACTTTTTCATTATAGTGTCCTACTTTTCATGACAAAAAAGTGAACATTATTGTCCTTTTTGCATTGAACGATATGGCAATCCTAAGATAGTGTTTTTTTGTTTTTTTTAATTGATGAAGAAAAATATCCTATTTAACTCCTGATGGTTATAATTAAGATATATAGTGTCTCTATTTTCATGTAAGAAGGTTAGGAAAATCTACACAGAGCGATACAACAGGAGGCAATCTGATCAACAGAAATCCCCCCCCCCTCGTTGAACAAGTGTTTTGGCCCATTATTCTCCTTTACACTCTAAGGGGGCGGGCCCACCTGGGTCATGACTCCCAAGTGTCTCAGCCTCCTGTTGTCTTGTGTAGAAAATGAACCCATTCCACCTTGGCTGCAGCTTTAAAATCCACAATTCCGCCAGCAGGAGGCAATTGTGAAAGTAACAAAGAGAAGACAAATTATTGCGGTCGTTCCGCAGCACACCACTGATACACCTGCGTGGCGCCGACGAGGCTTGAATTCTTTGCGAGCCGGCCTCTGAAATCTACCTTCACCCCGTATAATGCACCGCCTGTTTCTTGTAACACCACAATGAAAAACTCGATGTATTGCGGACTTCGAAAAATTTCAAGGTGTTTCCTATACCGCAGGTGGGGCTAGATTTTACTGTAATGAGTTCCGTAGCACATTGTGGTTGTTCCACAGCCAGCATGATGCCCTTTCCACAGTTTCACTAAATCTCTTCAGTGCCCTTGTTCTCGACTGTCCTCTCAGCCCCAACAGTTTCAATAAATCATACACTGACGCAGCCACAAGCCCTCTTGGACCCACCTCAACAGCCATGACCCTTGCAGTGAACCCATCGTGTCTCAGATCCGCGGCCAGATCACTATACTTTGCTGCTTTGAATGAATGTTGCTCGTCCAATCTGGATTCAAATGGCACGGTCAGTTCAATCATTATAACCTACTGCGATGATGAAGAATGCAGCACTATATCCGGCCGTCTTATTCAATTGCTAATATGTGAACGTAGCATCATACCTGCTGTCCAGTTAATGTAAATAGAGAAAATTAAAATTTAAAAATTGCATGTGTTTTTCCAACTGTAAAATGGTAGTCTTGTTATGCTTGTCCAGTGGTGTAAACCAGCAGAAAATTAAAATCCGTACAATGAAAAATAAAAATTAGAAAAACAACACAACAAAACCTGAAACAAATCACTGTATATTTTTTTTTAAAACAGTTAAATATTGTTTGACTTTATTGTGCGGTTCCCTAGGGCTGTCTACTCTCAACACCTGTTCAGTAGGCCTTGGGTAAATTGGATGCCTGTAAATAATCTTAATAATGGGGTCTCTTCTGTTTATACCTCTTACATTTTAATAAGACATGCTCTATTCATTTGTCCTTTAGGCATTCTGCATAGTAAGGTTCTTCTATTGTCAAATAGCTCACTCCCAGTTGCAGTCTGAGAAGTTTCTTGTTACTGAAAATTCTCAATTCGGGAGATACCTGACATTTTTTTTTTTTCGAGCTTTGCATGACTTCCTTTTATTATTTCTTTAAGTTTTTAATCTCTGATCTACTCATCCCTACATTTATTGGATTTGTCTCAGTATGACCTTTCTTGGCGTCTTTAACTGCCTTTTCATGTCCCTCTTTGTCAACATGTGAAGGTACCAAAGCTATTAAAAATGACCAGCTTCCAAAATGAATGATCAAAATAAGCTTCCAATATGAATGACCTGATTATAAGTCGAAGTTTACAAACAAAGAAAGTGTGAATGAGTGAAACGTTAGAAGATAATTACAATGCTGCACAAAAACACCTATGCTAAATTCTAATCATGAAAAAGACATCAACAAAGTAAATATAACAGTACAAGTACTTTAATCCTTTTCAATTCTGGTAATATATTAATTTTAATGTATTGTTAGGTCAAGAAAATCAACAAATGTACTTTTATTTAACGCCAGTCTCAAACAAGTTTTTTGTCGATTCAGAATTCCCGCATTTCATTGGAGTTGCCATGACGTTCTGCAAATTCTGTCACTTTCAGCTTAAGATCAGCCTCGTAATAAGTACGCTTTCTTTTCAAACTTATTGTAATAGCACCTTTGGGGCAAACAATTTTTTTTTTACTAAATGCAGGTGTGTTTACAACAAGCGATTTAAACAGATGTGCATGTCAGGAAATATGAAAGCGTGATGGAGAGCACTGAACGGTTTCGTGCATTTTCTTATTTTTTATTTAAATGTTGGATTGAACATTTTTGTGGTCCAAAACAGAAATATTTTCTCGACTTATGCTCAAGTATATACAGTAACTATATTATATTATAATTATAACGAAAGAGTAATGGGGAAATGCGGCAGTGGAATAGTAAATGAGAATGGGGACAAATTAAGCTTCTGCAGTATTAACAACCTGGTCATTGGAGGAACACTTTGTCAACACAAAGAAGTGCACGAACGAGACAAAAACCAGATAGATCACATAATGATCAATGGCAGATGGAGACATGCACTACAAGACGTGAAAGTAAGAAGAGGCGCAGATGTGGGAAGTGATCATCACCTAGTAGTAGCAAGACTGAAGGTGAAACTCAGAGCTGCTGGACCAGTTGCAGTCAAACAGAAAAGATATAACATCACGAAACTTAAGGACCCCCTCACCAGAAAAGCATTAATGGTCGACGTAAAGAGACAATATCTGATTACCAAAAGCCAGGAAAGAACAGACCAACGATGTCGACCAGAAATTCAACACCATCTCAACAATATACAAAGAAAGCAGCAAGTCATGCTTGGGATTCCAGGAAAGAAAGAGCCAAGACTGGATAACACCAGAAACGCTTAACACCATAGCGAAGAGAAAGGAAATGAAAAGAAAGAAAACAGAAGCTAAGTCTCCCAGGTTAAAGGTAATATATAGTGAACAGTACAGTCAGCTGGACAAGGAAGTAAAATGTCAAACCCGTGCTAACAAAAGGACATTTCTGGATGACCTTGCAAGACAGACAGAAGAGGCAGCACTGAGAAATGAACAAAGCACAGTTTATAAAATAACTAAAGCTATCAGTGGAAAACGAGGTGCAAACAACATAATGTTAGTAAGAGACAAGCAAGGAAATCTCATCACCACAGCACAGGGGCAGGAAACAAGATGGGCAGAGCACTTAGAGAAACACTGAATAAGGAACCACCAGAGACTCAGCTGAATGTTCCTGATGCTGAAAGTGACTTAGACGTAAATAGACATTCCACGAAAAGAAGAAATCATCACAGCTATCAAAGGGCTAAAAAAAATGGAAAAGCGCCTGGTCAAGACAATCTAAATGCTGAGCTATTCAAGACAGACCCTGAACTAGCAGCAGAACTATTAGAACCACTATTTGCACAAGTCTGGGAAACTGAGACAACACCAACAGAGTGGAGTATAGGAATAATTGTCAAATTGCCCAAGAAAGGCGACCTTGCAGACTGCAACAACTGGAGAGGAATTACCCTCCTCTCAGTTCCCAGCAAAATACTAGGCAGGATAATCATCCAGAGAATTTCAAAAGCAGTTGACCATAAACTGAGGAAAGAACAAGCAGGCTTCAGAAAGAACAGAAAATGTGCAGATCATATATTTACCCTCAGGAACATTATAGAGCAGTGCTCAGAATGGCAGAGACAGCTGTACATTAACTTTGTTAATTTTGAATAGGCTTTTGACAGCATACACAGGGACAGCCTATGGAAAATTCTGAGGGCTTATGGAATTCCCAGCCGCATTGTTTCCATCATAAAAAGCCTCTATTATAACTTTACGTGCAGTGTTGGATCGAGTAATGTAACTTTCGAAGTGAAAACAGGAGTACGACAGGGATGCCCCTTATCAACAACATTATTTTTGACAGTCATAGATTGGGTGATGCGACAGACAACAGAGGGCAGTCCAAGAGGAATTAGATGGACAACGTTTTCTACACTGGAAGACCTGTAATATGTAGATGATGTTGCACTACTCGCGCATTCACATCAACACATTCAAGACAAAACCGATAGACTGAATAAGTATGGCCAGCAGGTTGGTCTGAACATCAATTTGAAGAAGACAGAGGTCATGACACTAAATGTGGGCAATCCTGAGCCAATAACGGTAAGGAACCAGAAGTTAGAACAGACAGACACATTTACTTACCTAGGATGCATAGTAACCCCTGACGGCGGAACAAGCAAGGACATTAACAACAGAATGAATAAAGCGATAACAGCCTTTGCTGTTCTCAACAACATTTGGAAGTCTTACCAGTACAGCACAAACACTAAGTTTAAGACTGTATGAGAGCTGTGTACTTTCTGTGCTTCTCTATGGTGCGGAATGTTGGAGAGTAACGGAGAAGGAAATGTCGAAACTGTCCTCCTTCCACACAATCTGCCTAAGGAAAGTTCTCCGAATCTTTTGGCCAAACACCATCAGCAACCAAGAACTACTTATTCGGAGTAACCAGGAGGACATGCACACCATCATAGCTGGCAGACGCTGGAGTTGGGTTGGCCACGTCCTCAGAAGGGACCCCGATACCATCACAAGAACAGCTATGCTATGGACCCCAGAGGGAAAGCGAAAGAGGGGCCGACCAAAAACAACTTGGAGGAGAACTGGAAGCTGAGATGCAAAGAATGAACCACAGTTGGGGCACTGTACAAAGGATGGCCGCCGACCGAGCAAAGTGGAATCAATTTGTTGCTGCCCTACAAGATGCCACCAGGCGTGATGGCCACTGACTGATTTGATGGTTGGTGGTTATGGATCAAAGAAGAGAAGATATTATATTAGAAAAATATTAGTGAAGCAAGTTTATGGATTGGAGAGAGAATTGGGAGTCCTGTTCACAATGATATCCAAAACAATATTCAAACTGGAGGCTCAACCTAATATTCAGGTACCTTTTTCAAAAACTGTGTGGGGAGTCTTGTTCACAATCATATTTTTTTTAAAACTGTACCCAGAATAAAATTCTTAGTTGACAAGAAACAGAATCAAAGGTTTCACTTATTTATTTGATTGTGTTCTGATCAACATTTAACAACTTTAAGATTTAATTTTAAAAAAATGTTATTTATAGAAAACAGTTTTCTTTGTGAAAATGTAATCAATCTGTTTGTTTTTTATGTGCATTTGCATGGTAAATTCTAGAATTTATTTCCTCTCACATTGAGTGGGGGGATGAGTGTGTATCAGAATTTTTCTAAAAGCCAGAGGGGTACAGGAACAGAAAAAGTTGGGAACCCTGCCATGAGGCTCTTTTTTTTTTTTCACTTTTTGGATAGTTTATGAGATAATTATTTGCATGCTCAGCTTTTCCATAGATCCTTTAATTTATCCTGCAACTCATTTCCACTATGTAAATTCTGTAAATGAAAGTCTGATGTTCTTGCAACAGAACTTTTCTTGCCCACATTGGCTTGATCAGCCATATGTGCACCCAATTAACCTCTTAGAACGAACTGTATTACGAGAGATGTCGATGGTCCTCATCGAATAGATGTTCTAGATTAGAAGCATAAATTGTTTTTCATCTGTGTAAGTAATGTGTGATGTAGAACTGCTAACAAGAATCAGACAAGCCAGTGGAACAAGAGATGAGAAGAAGACACTAGTAGTGGATATGACACGCTGATGAAGACATGGAAATGCATTGAGCAGACGGCACGGGACAGGAGACTTGGCATGAGTTTGTTGAAGGCCTGTGGTCCTTGATGTGTTGAATGGTAGTCAATTAAAGGTAATAGGTCCCTACTCACATTCTCCACCTGTTTGTTAATGAGGCCTGAAAAGGGGAACAAAGAATAGTAACACTTTAACCTAACATGCATGTCATAAGTGGGGACTAAGGATGGTTGGACATAGGGCCTGTCACACACACACACACTCTCACTACTCTCTCTTCTTCTCTCCTCCTTCCCCTCCCCCTCGTCCTGTAAAAATGTATATATACATCTGCTTCAATTTTTACAAAAAAAAAAAAAAAAAAACTGTAGGTATGATAAGTACCAGTGGAACAAGAAACGAGAAGGTGCTGGCAATGGACACACAATGAGAAAACCTATTAATAGCATTACCAGGTATTTCTTGTTCTGGAATGCCCAAGGTTAGGGCAGTCAAGGCAGACTGTAGAACACATGGAGAAGACAACTGGAGACAGACTAGAAAAGGAAGAAGATAATGGAGGGACAACAGGAGGACTTGACATCTTGAAGGCCTGTGCTCCTGGGGGGGCTAAAGATATGTTGTGAGGCATATGAAATAAATTGCTACAAATCCTATATTTACAGGAGCTTATAAAGTGCTTTGACTCATGCTTCATGTATGGTAGCCAGCTGCGATGTTGACCAAGTTTATCTTAAGGAGTGAGACATGGTACATTAATTCATTTCATTAATTCATCACAGGTGTTCCTAACATCGACTTTGGCAGTATACAACTGCCAGGTGCAGAAACTTTCGGTCAGACACGACGGGAAGATGACCCAGTATTTATCAGAAAAATGTTGCTTGAAAACCCGAGCCAGCTGGCATTGTTAAAGGAAAGGAACCCTCCACTAGCTGATGCTCTGTTAAGCGGAGATATTGGTGAGTTTTGTGGTAGCATGTCCTAGATGCTGTGTGCTGGCATTTGTTTTTGTCTTTAATATCGTAAAATATTATGAAACACTATCTGGTTTCTCCTGTTTAGAGAGCTGACACCATTTTAGCTGAAGTTTAAAGAATGAAATTGCCGATCTTCATTTGATACAAACAAGTTGTTTTTCTATCCTTATGCTGTAGTAACAAATGTTTCTCGATGTCATGACAGATTGTCTTTATGTTGTGGTTACAGCCTGTCACCTTATTTCACTGTTCTGTTAAAACAAATGGTCATACATTCCACTTGCAGGGATTACAAATTGTTGTTTGTCTTTTTTTTTTACTCATACTGTGATTAAATTGTTGTCATTGTAATATTATAACAGATTGTCCTGTGTTATGCTTTTTCCTTCCACATGCTGTCTAAATACTATATAACATAATCATTTTTCATGCTGTATAGAATAGTTCTACTTCTTTGTGCTATATAAAATAATTATGCTTCTTTATGCTTTTAAAAAATATTTCTCCTCCTTCATGCTATATAAAATAGTTATGCTTCTTTTTGTGCTATATAAAATAATTATGCTTCTTTGTGCTATATAAAATAATTATGCTGCTTTGTGCTATATAAAATAGTTATGCTTCTTTGTGCTATATAAAATAGTTATGCTTCTTTGTGCTATATAAAATAATTATGCTTCTTTGTGCTATATAAAATAGTTATGCTTCTTTGTGCTATATAAAATAGTTATGCTTCTTTGTGCTATATAAAATAGTTATGCTTCTTTGTGCTATATAAAATAATTATTTAAAAAAATATTTCTCCTCCTTCATGCTATATAAAATAGTTATGCTTCTTTGTGCTATATAAAATAATTATGCTTCTTTATGCTTTTAAAAAATATTTCTCCTCCTTTTGGCTATATAAAATAGTTATGCTTCTTTGTGCTATATAAAATAGTTATGCTTCTTTGTGCTACATAATTGTAGTGAAAGGGTTTTTATATGTGTAATGATTCTGGAGAGCACTGGTTTCTGCCTTATGCGCCGTGTTTGGCGCTTAAAGAATTTATTATTATTATTATTAATGATTCTGCTACGCTGGAGCTGGGTTGGCCATGTCCTCAGAAGAGACCCCGATGCCATCACAAGAACAGCTATGCTTTGGACCCCTGAAGGAAAACGAAAGAGAGGCCAACCAAAAACAACCTGGTGGAGGACTGTGGAGGCTGAGATGCTAAAAATGAACCAGAGTTGGGGCACTGTACGAAGGATGGCCACCGACCAAGCAAAGTGGAATCAATTTGTTGTTGCCCTACAAGACGCCAGTAGGCGTGATGGCCACTGACTGCTTTGACGGTCGGCGGCTAAGGATCAAAGAAGAAGAAGAATGATAGTGCTGGAGAAGAAATAGAATAATACTGCTCTCCAGAATGTATGAGGTCCCAGTGACAGAGAAGTACACTGGTATCACTCGATAGTCACGACTGTGAAAGTATCTGGAACTGAACAGAACAGTCAGACCTTACTGCGCCACCCTGCTATGTGACCCCAAGTGATAATAATTCAACAAAACTCAAATTCAACTTTAGTAATTGAATAAAGCTGTTGAATACAATTAATATATCCTCTTTATTTATTTCTATCTCATTTTGTAATGAATGGTGGGTGTTGGAAGATGGTGTTCAATGGATAAGTATATTTACAGCTGATGATTGTACATTTATATATACTGTTCAAATAAAGAAACGCTTGGCTATCCGAGGGCTCGTTTTTATGAGTTTGTAAGTAAAATTTGGTGCTAGGGTATATAAAAACCAGCCTCAAATGTTCTTTACAGTGTCAAATGCACGTGTTGACCTGAATTGCGTTCGTTTTTGTAATCGTTACAATGCAGTGGTCAATAGTGTTTATGACGCAATTTTTGACCACAGCTCATGTTGCGCGCACGTGAAAGCAACAAAATTTGGGGTGAACACTATTCACTGACCACACAACTGAAACCCTATAAAAGGATAACGCTACACACAAAAAAATTCAGTTCAGTTTCAAGCAGACATTTATGGCGTCTCTATCGATAAATTTAAGGAACATTGCTGTTGGCCGACTGCATGCAGGCGAAAGTCAAAGTCAGGTTGCCAGGCATCTAAACATGCATCAGAGTACCATCAGTCGACTTTGGCACCGGTTCCAAGCCACTGGCTCAGTTGAAGACCGGCATCGCAGTGGACAACCCAGAGTGACAACAGCAGCGGAGGATCGCTTTATTCGGCTTCGTCACCTCAGAGACAGGTTTACAACAGCTTCCTCAACTGCCCAGTCATTGCCTGCAGGACGTCATGTGTCTGATCAAACTGTCCGGAATAGACTGCATGATGCTGGACTTTGGGCACAACGACCTCACCAAGAACCTGTCCTTAAGCGCTGCCATCACCAAAATCGACTTCTTTGGGCCAACCAGCATCGTCCCTGGGTAGCTGACAATCAATGGAGACGTGTCTGGTTTAATGACGAATCTTTCTTTTTGTTGCAGCATCATGATAGACGGCGTAGGGTCTACCGTAGGCAAAATGAATGTTTTGCCCAAAATTGCGTTGATGAAGCTCCGCTGCACGGTGGTGGAGGTGCAATGGTGTGGGGAATGATCAGTTACAACGGAAGGAGTCAATTGGTGCACATTGAAGGAGACTTGAATGCGCAACGATACGTCAATGAAATTCTTCGACCCCATGTCCTTCCACTTTTGGCTGCCCAAAGGTCTGTGTTTCAACAGGACAACGCCAGACCCCATTGTGCACGGTTGAGCACTCAGTTCCTGACTGCCAACAACATTCTCACCCTTCCCTGGCCATCCCTGTCTCCAGACATGAGTCCAATTGAGCACCTGTGGGATGAGCTGCATAGACGTGTTTGTCGCCGAGACGTTGCTCCAGCCAATCGTCATGATCTGTTCCAGGCACTCCAGGAAGAGTGGGCAGCCATCCCACAGGCCCACATCAGACGTCTGATCACAGACGTCTGATCGCATCCATGCCCAGGAGATGCCAGTCGCTGATCGATGCAAGAGGAGGCCACACACCATACTAACAGGAAAGCCCGTACTCCAAAAAACTCTCATGTCCCAGATGCAAAACAACTGTCAATTGATTGGTTGGAACCCTAAGGTATTCTTGTGTGCAATTTGAACAATTAACTCATTAAATTAAAAAAGTTATTGAATGTCAAAATTATGGCTATGTGTGTGCCTTCAGTAGCTATGCGTTTCTTTTTTTGAACAGTATATATCAACTTAAAAAAATATAAGTTTGGATTTTCCAATTGAATTACACAAAGAAAAATGTCGTCCACACAAGTTTTGGCACTAGTCTTCAACTATCCTGGACTTTAGTAACGTTTATCATCATAGACTATCGTTCTTGACTGCTCACAGAATCACCGGAATGAGTTTTACTATATCATCTTTTGCTAAACAATGTCCTTTCACTGGTGTGACACACCACACTGTTGCTGACAGTCTGTTCCTTTAGCCCACCCAATGACTGAGGGGGGACTAAGGTCTGGTACAGATTCAGTCACTGTGCTCCTTAAGAATGTAGGCAGCGGGATTGACTGACTTCTGGCTTCAGCTCAAGACTCGAATATGAACCTGGAACAAGGAGTAGTATGTGGCTATTCTGTGGTATGGAGCACACATATTCTTTATTGTTCATGAGGCGAATCTGTCTCAGTGTATGCGTATTTGATGAATGATACATGGTTCAGTATAAGTTCAGGTATAGTATGATAGACAAGTATCTACTTGGGGAACATGTCAAATAATAATATACATAAATAAATAATATGATCACATGGGTATGATGCAACCTTTGCCTTCCCCCTATACCTCCCAAGTCAGTGATGTACACATCACTTGCTGGTAGGTTATAATATCCCAGACAAAAGGACTAGCATGGCTATATAGCCCTGACAAGGATTGGTTAGGTTAGCCCTGACAAGGACTGGTTAGGTTATAATGGTTGGTTTCAATCTTCAACCAGCATACCTGTATAAACAAATATTTGGCCTGATAGACTCAATGTTTCAACAGAACCTGAAATAAAATGACATTATTCACAACAAATAGCTTTAGTAAACCTTCATACCCTCTAGAATCGATATAAGCTCAGGGTAGGACTGGTTTGTAGTGAAGTATGCCTGCACTGCATCCAGATAGGATAGTATTAGTTTGGCAGCTACTTTTCTCCTCAGTCTCTCACTCTGGCAGATTTTGTGTTAGTGTGTTTTTTCAAACCCAGCACTTATCCTTTATATACTGCGAGCGCGGGCGTATCGGAGAGCTTACTCGGCTGGGTATATCTTTCTTCTCACAAATCCATCCTTCGGAATGAATATCTGCATGTATCCCACCAACTTTTCCTCCGTACCACTAAACACTGTCAACTGTCCCGTTCCTATCCACATACTTTTATTTTCCTTATTGTATAATAATAATAGCCCCTTCAGTCATAACTGACTATGGGAATGCGCCCCTGAGGTGACAGCCCTCAGCTGCTTATTTTCCTGGTGCTCCTTTCGACGTTTTCTCCTCACCTCTGCTTCTTGTGTGAGCCTCTCTTCGCCCAATCTGAGGTGGCGCCGTAAATAGCATCGCCACTTAGTGCAATCGGCAGCTTCATCCTCCCATGTTGCTGGATCCATGTCCAGTGCCCTCATATCTCTCTTGCACACATCTTTGAACCTCAGCTGTGGTCGCCCAACTGTTCTCTTGCCATCTGCTAATTGTCCGTAGAAGATATCTTTTGGGATGCGACCATCTTCCATGCGGCGAACATGGCCAAGCCAGCAAAGTCTGCGCTGTCTAAAAAGCGTATACATACTTTGAAGGCCAGCACGTGACAACACCTCGACATTTGTCACTTTATCTTTCCACGAGATGCCGAGGATGCGGCGTAGACACCGCAAATAGAAGGTATTGAGCCTTCTTTCTTGCTTAGCATAGGTCGTCCAGGTCTCGCTGCCATATAGGAGTGTGCTGGTGACGCAGGCATTATATACCGCAGCTTTGGTCTTCATTGTGAGTTTAGAGTTTCCCCAAACACGCGATGTGAGGCGGGCAAAGGTAGCTGCAGCTTTGCCAATGCGGCTGTCGATTTCTGTATCCAGTGAGAGTTTGTCATTGATGGTAGACCCTAGGTATGTGAAGTGGTGCACCACTGCCAATTCATAGTTATCGATAGTGATAACTGGTGCAGCACCCACATCCTGACTCAGCACATTCGTTTTCTTTAGACTTATTGTGAGGCCAAAGTCCTTGCATGCTTTAGTGAAGCGATTCATCAAGCTCTGAAGCTCCTGTTGGCTTTGAGTGACGACTGCAGCATCATCAGCGAACAACAAGTCTCTTATAGTGACCCTTCTGATTTTTGTTTTTGCCTTCAGCCTTGAAAGATTAAACAGACGGCCATCTGACCTAGTGTGAAGGCATATTCCTTCAGTTGCATCTCTGAATGCATGTTTCAAGAGTAAGGCAAAGAAGATTCCGAAGAGGGTCGGAGCCAGAACACAGCCTTGTTTAACGCCACTTCGTATATCAAAGGGCTGTGACGTGCTTCCTTATTGGGAGCTATCATTTCATATGATTTTATCGAAATCTGTTAAGGCATGTATTTATTAGGATTTTCTAAAGTCTATCGTTTTGATCTCAGTGGTCTAAGGTTCGATCCCCAGATGAGGTGGGATTTTTTTAGGCCGCAAACGGCTCCTGGGTCGACCCAGCCCCAAATGGGTACCAGAGCAACTCTGGGAAGGTTAAGGCGGCCGGCGTGATGCTCACCACATCACCCCTAGTGTGCCGACGGTCAAGAAAATATGGGCCTAACACCATATTCCCAATATGCCTCAATAGGGCGTGTAACTACATCGTTTTGATCGTACTAGATGTGAAGACTAAGTAAAACTTTAAATTTCTTTAATACTACTCACGTCTTCGCATCTTCCTTCTGGATTTCCATTAATCAAAATATCCTCTCACAAATTTGAACACTTTCATCAGTATTATACACTGCATACTCTTGTAGCTTTTAATTTTCTTTCCCAAAAATGCAATTTTCAGATCGCCATGTTTTTCTGCTCTCTGTACTGCCCTAACGTATCTGATAGACGGTGCAAAGCTTGGCTGTATGGCAGTACCTTCAAAGCAAAAGAAAAAAATGCCACACCATGCCCTACCCCTAGTCTGTGCTGTGTTTCGTCCTGCATTCCTAAAACGAAGCATGTGTTGACAAATTATGCTACAATAATATAGTTATGCTTCTTTGTGCTTTTTAAAATAATTATGCTTCTTTTTGCTATATAAAATAGATATGCTTCTTTATGATTTATATAATAGAATTGTCTTTCATGCTACAATAACAAATGTTCCTTCTCATGCTACATAAAATAAGTATCCTTCTTCGTGCCAGGTAAAATATTATATCTTTTATGCTATATAAACTTTCATTCTTCTTTCTGTATAAAAGAAAAGCCCTTTAAATGGCATGCTGCTTAGCTTGGTATGTCTATCAAGGGAGGCTATCAGTAACAATTTGACAATCCTAGCAAGGGGAAACAATTAACAGCCCTTGAAGATTCAATGACTATTTAACCATAGTTATTTCACCAAATCTGGGAAGAGAGCTCCATTTGACAAACTTTAGTTAACAAATATTTTGATTACCCCTATATGGTGACTCATAAAAACTTGGTAATGTAAAACAATGCATTGCCAGTCACAGGTTCACCTTTTCGTTTCTATTAGGCATTGTGTTAACAAAAACACATTAATATAGATAAAATAAACACATAGAAAGGAGCAGTTAACGTGATTGCTTGCCATGAATTTGACTTCAACCTGATCTGCAACATTGCATTCAGCTCCTGTCTTTTTAGTTTTAACAGACAGTTTTTCTGAAATAGTATATAGTGGCTATTCTATAATTGAATAATTCGTTTCTCATTCCTCATGTTTTGCCTTCCTTTTTAAAAAAAATGTTTATGTAGTAACCATGTCGAGTTTCTGATTAGCGGTTGGTTAGTATCAGCCTTTCGCTGAAAAGTACCAGGCTCAAAACTAGATGCAACGGAATTCCTGACTCTTCTCTTGAGTTACAGAAGGCAAAGGCAGTGAGGAAGGAAACTGGCGCCCACACCTCGAAGCTGGACCTACGATAATGAAGTCTGTAACACTTCACTCTGTACGCATCATCTGTTATGAGACTATCTTTACCGTTTTTAAACCATATGTCTGTGTGTGTTGATGCTGAAAGATGGTTTCACTTCTTACGCCATACATGTTTTTGACTAGTTCTCACTGTCAATTTATTATTACAGACTATTACACTGTTCTCATTCTGTAATAATAAGCAGACCTGTTTCTTCCCTGTAGGGAAATTCAGGGAAGTTTTTAATGAACAAAGACAGATGAGAATTCAGCAGGACCAGGAAAGAGTCCGTCTTCTGTCTGCCGACCCATTTGACCCAAACGCCCAAGAACAGATTGAAGAAGCTATAAGGTCAGTTTGTCCTGACAGCACATGGATGAAAACTGTCTTGTTTGTTTGACAGCACATGAATGAAAACTGTCTTGTTTGTTTGACCAGCACATGGATGAAAACTGTCTTGTTTGTTTGACAGCACATGAAAGAAAACTGTCTTGTTTGTTTCACAGCACATGGATGAAAACTGTCTTGTTCTGTGCTTCCTTGAACTGTTGTGGCCAGTTTTAAAATATGACATCAGTATGTTTTGTTTTTTGCCTTTTTTTTTTTTTTTTGTGTGTGCTCATGCTGTTAAATTTTATATGTTGTATGTCATTTTGATTGCGTGCTGACTGTATGTTGTGGATATTTTGCAGATTTAGTCATATTTTTGGGGAAATTTTTTACGTGTATATTATATTGCACGTTCTTGTATGTTAAAACTCTGTTGGGTTTTCTTGTATGTTCGGGCTATGTTGTCTTGGGATTTGTTTTATACCAACTCTGTATGTTACCGGTACCCTAAATGAGAGTTAAAGAATAATAACAGAGTAACCTACCAAGCATGTCATAATGGGCAGCTTGGGGGAGGGGGTGTGTCGTAAGTATGGAAATAGTTGTGCACTAAAACCCAATATATCATATAGCAAAAATCTTTACAGAATTAATTATACACATGTCCAAATGGGAAAACAACTTGGAAAAAATGATATACATTCGGCTCACTCTTCTGTCTCATGAAAAAAAATACCCTCTTGGCGCAACTCTTAGCAGAGTTTAAATTGGTAGCGTGCTAAATTTTAAAAAAGTCAGAAACTCTCGGTCACACAAAAATACTTTACTTTAAGAATATATATATATTAAAGAGGACACAAAGTAACAAAGGATCTCTGCTCTATATGATTAAGCTAAAAATGGAAAAACCCCAATAAAATAAGTAAATGTGCTTACCAAATTTAAGAATCAAAAGTCCACACACAATTGTTATTAGCTTTGAACTGAATAACACTTTGCTAGGTGGCAAGGATTCCTCTAGGAACAAATGGTACTGAGTATAAAGACTTCTTCTTCTTCCGTCCTTAGCCACCGACCGTCAAAGCAGTCAGTGGCCATTACGCCTAGTGGCGTCTTAGGGCAACAGCAGATAGGTTTTCTTTGCCATTGTTTCCCATCTCGCCTATTGGCGTCTTTAGGGCAACGGAAAATCAATCCATTTGCTGTTGTTTCCGTAATCGAAGTGACTGGCAAACGGGTGATCAGCCCGTTGGTGAGTATAAAGACATCAGACTTAAATAGCAAGAAAAGATAATAGATGTTCAGCGAGCGTTTTCAGCCCGCTCAAGATAAAACAAAATCAGACTTAAGACCACGGGAAAGCTTCCCCTGGCACCACCAGAGACGGGGAAAGCAACGTAACATTAGCAAGGCTTTTCACTTCTACCTGCGTTCTGGATTAAAAACCAAAGACGGCATAAAATAAAAGGGCAGAAAATTCCCTCGCGCTCACGGGTACTCTGTAACTCAAAGAAAACTGAGACTAGCACTCCCAAGAATCTTTAAATAAAAGACCTTTGGCAGAAATGCCACTATTCCATGTTCAGACGGGTGGACTTAGCTTGGCCCATGCAAGATTGATGGGACTGACGACAGAATTAAGCTATTAACTCTTAGTATCCGGCAAGCCCCGTGAAGTGGCGCGGGTTTAGTACCAATTTTACGGCTCGCCAGTTCAAGTGGCGCGCGACGGTAACGATAGCTAAACTAGCGCGTAAAAACGCGGTTTTAGCTCCCATATAGTAAGAGTTAAGAGCTATAAGTCAGAAAAATGGGCATAGACAAGAAATAGAAAGAAAAACCGGGCAAACCACTCAGACCAAAGTGTCAGACATTTCAATCAAATCATGACAGAGTGGTGGGCATGAGGCTGACTAACCCACCTTGCAGAAACTTTTAAGCCTAAAAAACTTCCAACATGGAGAACAACAAAAACAACATCCAAAAAGCTGTAGACTTTCATAAATAGGTGCTTGTGTAGAATGGAAGGAATAAAATGTTATGACAAGATTACTAATATGGAACTGATAAGAGTGTCTGTTTAATTACAGTTGTTATATATTTTTTAATCAGGTAAATTTCTGGTGTTCACATCACACTTTCACTATAACTTTACGTTCACATCACACTTTCACTTTATGTTCACATCACACATTCACTATAATTCCAAACATCATTATCAGCATCATTGTTCTCTGCACACATGATACATCACCATGTGCAGTTATTCATTTTTGTAACGTTGTGGTGCATTTGAAAGCAGTGCAAACATCTTCGTTCAGTTGGTCTGTTGTTTCATATCTGCATTGGTTGACTTTCTGCTTAATATTACATGAGTTTTGCTCTTTTGCAACCAATGCCAAGTTAAAAAATCCTTGGCATTATCTACATTGTCGCTCCCTGTTTTCCTGTGGCTTATCTGCCATTTTGAAAATTGTGGAGTTGGGAGTCATGAGCTGCAGTTTCTTCCACGGATACTGTATCCTGGCTTGGCATGCATTTAAAGGGTTGGGGGGGGGGGAGGGGGGGGGGGGGGGGGGGGGGGGGGGGGGGTTGTATACAGTGCATTCTTTGCCAAATGTGGGCTCACCAAGTTGGCAAAGCTAAAATGCTGTGCTCTGGTTCTAGGCTCTCTCAAGGAGTTGTCATGTCCTGCACTCATCTTAAGTGTGCAGTGCTATATTCTTAACATGTTTCACCACAAGAGGAATCGTGTTGGGCCGCTCTGGTGTGGATTGTCCGTTTGCCAGGCAAGTCGAAGGGTTGCTTCAAAGCCATGGTTAGAGGTCTCACCCTGGAATTCAAATGAGCAGCATGAATTCCTTTGCATCCCAACCCAGATTGAAGTAGTGCAGGTAGTGAGATTTGGGCTCTGTGGGGGGAGAACTCTAATTTTGTGGTGTGTTTGTATAAAGACTTTTAGGACAACTTTTATATGCTATACTTGTATGTCTTCATACCTTTTTTTTTGTTATTATTTAGAACAACATAATTTTAACTGACATCTCTCTAGGATTTGCAGCACTTCATGCAGCTGATGAAGTTTCCCAGACGCCTGCCGTCAAATCCTTCCGCGTCTGCAGGCCTTGATAAGAGCAACATGTGTACTACAAACCACATTGCACTTATCCCGGCCAGTTGACCAGAAGATTGTCTGCCTCCTAAACGTGGTATGATCCATGTAGTTCCCAACTGTCTTTGTGGAGACCGCTGCTTCCTCAGGTATGGTGTACAAGGCGACTAAAATGAGGTTCTGCATGGTCTGCATGGGACTTGAAACCTCATCATGTGAAACAAATTGCTACAGAAACCACTGCTTACAAGAGCATGTGAATGTTTGGTGATGGCTTCCTGCAAGGGGGACGGGCAGCTGCAGTGGTGCCTCTATGCTGTGTAAGGAGTGAAGAGGACAATGATTATGGTGGTCTGCTCATTGTCAGCATCATGATGAACAGGGGGATAAAAATAAATGGGTCATGCGTCTTACTGTGGCAAAGGACAAACTAGATTGCCTATGTTACAGGCACAAGGCGATACTAGTCTGCACATTGTCATCATGATGTACGAGTGGGATAAAAATAAGTGGGGCATGCGTCTTACTGTGGCTAAGGACAAACTAGATTGTCTATGTTACAGGCACAAGGCTTTCATCAGATGCAAGTCAACAAAAAAACAGAAGAGAACTGGGTAAAATAGTTCGGTTTGGTTTTAAGGACTGTCTTCATTGCACATGGACAACTCCATCAGTGCTCCGATCTTCTCCCTTAGATCACACAGGGAGGATCTCAGCACAGTGCACAAACTCCATAGCACCGGCGAGAATCCCAATGTGTGTATTATAGGAATCACACATTCCATAAATATTTTTGTAGTTGGGTACATTTCTAATTTTTTAAATTTTGCCAGGGCAGCGGCCTTCCAGATAGGCCTACTCTTTACAATTTCCAGCTGCCGTGGGATTTTTAAAATGCACACATGACCTTCTATTTTTTCACCCTTATCCAAGAAGGCTAGCCATCCGATCTCGGGGGGGGGGTTGACATAATTAGGACCACTGGTTCTGAAAAAAATTTCCATAAATTATATTCCCTATACTGGGAATTGAACCTCTGGGTACCTTTAGGATTTGAGGCTGACGCCATATCTCTTAGACACTTAGCCACTCCGACCCTGAAAATAGACAAAAATTAAATAAAACTGATACGGTCTGTAAATGGAAGTAACTGGTGTTGATGTCCTGAACTCCAGAGGTCAAAATGGCCACTGAAATGATGTCCTGAATTCCAGAGGTCAAAATGGCCACTGAAATGGTGTCCTGAACTCCAGAGGTCAAAATGGCCACTGAAATGGTGTCCAAACAACAGTAGTCATGTCAGGTCATGATATGTGCAACTTGTATATATTCTGTTCAAATTGCACTTACCCCGGCCTGTCATTGCTATATTTGCAGGTATGTCATCTACCCAGGTAGCAGATTTCCCTTTGTTATAGTTTTTTTGTATTCTTTATTATACAGTGTTTTATATCTTAGGGAACTTTCAGATTTACTCATGTTTATATTGTGCTACCTGGAAAATCTACAGGATTATTATTTTGTTTTAACTTCATGTAGATTGTTTGATGTTTTCACTTCATGTCAAATATTTGATGTTTTTGCTTCACGTAGCATGTTTGATGTTTTTACTTCACAGAATGTTTTGTTTTCACTTCATATAGACTTACTTACTTACTTAGTCGTTCCCCTTCTACAGTGAGGTGTAGAGGTTTGGAAGAGAGACTATCCTATCGGCTGTTTTCCTCCTGGCCTGGTTCCATTCTAGTCCTTGGTCCTTCAAAGATTGTCTAATGTTGTCCTCCCAGCGGACTCTGGGTCATCCTGGGGGTCTGGATCCATGGCTCTTTGTTTCCCATGCTTGTCGTGGTAGCCGATCTTCTCCCATTCTGCAGACATGGCCAAACCATCTTAGTTGGGACTGTTCTACTTGGGTCTGCAGGGGATGGTATTTTAGGCCTTGACGTATCGTCTGGTTGCGGACCATGTCTCTTCTTGATACTTCAACCACCTTCCTCAGATACCTCATTTCTGAGGTTTGGATCTGGCTTTTATGGGTTGTAGTCATTGCCCATGACTCGCATCCATATGTCAAGACTGGGACATAGGTGGAGCGGTATACAGCCATCTTCGTTTTCTTACCAACCTCTCTCTTGCTGAGGAATCCTCGATTTATGGCCTGAAAAAGTCTCCCAGCTGCTGCTTTTCGAGTGGCCAACTCTTCTTTGATGCCTCCCTTTCGGTCTATAATAGCTCCGAGATATTTAAAGTGGTCGACCTGCTCCAGGACCTGTTCTCCCAGCTTAATCTGATGTCTTCTTTCTTCTCGTGATATCACCATGGATTTTGCTTTAGAGCTACTTATGACCATCCCTCTCTTTTTTCATGTAGACTATATGTTTTAATTTCACGTAGAGTGTTTGATGTTTTCACTTCACATAAATTTATTTGATTGATGTTTTACTTCACATAAAATGTTTGATATTTTAACTTCATGTAAATTGTTTGATGTTTTCACTTCAGCTGGAATGTTCGATGTTTTAACTTCATGTAGGATGTTTGATGTTGTATAGGACTCTTTGAAACTCAGATCTGTTAGCAGACAACATCATTATGTTTTGTTCATCACAATAGATGTACTGCTTCATGTTTGTTTTTTGTGCTGCATCTTTTCCTCCATATTATAAAATTAGGCCAGGTCAGACCATATTTTTTTTTTCATTTTTATTGCATTTCTTTTGTCATTTAAATGGTTTGTCTTTGAAAGTTAATCAAGTTTTTTTTTGATATTTCTTGTTGCAATATAACTGCTCCATACTGTAGTGATGATGGTCTTCTCATGTTTGTCACTATATTTGTTTATCATTCCTGTTCCTTCTCAGCATCGGGCTGTGTTCTGCAGCTCTGCCCAAAAGGTTCTAGTTGCTTTGGGTTCCTCTTCTGCAGCTCTTTATCAGTTTTTGTGTGTGGAGGTTGTCTGTTAAGAACAATTCCTCTGTTGTCTGAATGTTGTCTAGGGTTTTTCTAATTAGTATAGATATTGCCACCAAAAACTCTGGCCATAACTTTTATGGGTAATCGTTCTGATTCGTATTTACTAAATCAACTGTCAGAAATTGTTAACTGTTAATATGTTCAAACTCATAATCCAAACCTTGAATGATCCCTGGAAGACTTCTGTTTTCAAACGACTTTCAATTTTATTTAACACAGAGACTTGCATGAGCGACACATTGCTCTAATAAAGTTTGACATCTTCATTTAAAATATCGATTCTTTCCTTCAATGCACTGTTTATAAATGAGTCCACACATCTGCAAAATTCTTCATGCTATCAAGACTAATCTCTTCGTGCTTCCATAGCATATTCCTAATTTTCATCCATTTATTTTATTCTTGCGAAGTCCTCTGGACATTTTATATCTTCCTTTAATATCCATATTAACTACAATTCAGTGCCTTCTTGCACATTTCCTTTTTAGTCTGCGATTATATATTTTATTCAATATCCATATCTTTGCATGACGGTTATGATAACCTTGACATATCTTCAAACATCTCTTGGCTACTCAAGCCTAATTTTTACCCTGAATTTTACACATCCTGATAAGATGGGTTTGTCCCATAATGAATTAAAATCACACTTGATTTTTGCTTCGAAATCTATAACTTAGACACACTTTGTAAGTAGAATTCTCTACACATAGATAAGTGGACCACGCCACACAAGCCGACACTCTCTGTCTTCCACGTAACTATGCACACTACGTCATGCTTCGTAACCATGTGTAGTTATAGTAAATGATCATAGTTATTTTGTGTTTTGGTGAGGCACATAATGGTGCAGAGCGATCTCTCCAAATATACTTTTCCAGATCGCTTCGCCCCATGATGCGCCCTCAACAGTGTCTAAGTGTCAGAGTTGCTAAAGCATGTACTTCTTGAGGCGAAATGCTTGGTTCAAAACCAGGTTGTTGTCATGCTACGGTCTGTCCGGCTGTAAAAATGGATACCTGACAGCTTTGAGTTGAGAAAGGCAAAGACAGCTAAGAAAACTGGTCACCCCAACCTCATGAAGCAGAAACCTATTATCAGTGGTCTCCCACACTTCAGCCTCCTCCCCTTAACGGCAGGACCTGCTGTGGGACTACCTCAACACTTACTGATCTCTTCCCCTGATCTCTTCCCCTGCAGGTTCAAGTCTGGTGCGTGTCATATATATAAAAAGGGGGCTGCTGTAAAACTGCAAGATAAAGCAAAAAATTGGTGTTGAGCCAGTTAAACAGTAGAACAATGCACTCAAAACATGAGACATACGAGGGTTTACCCTTTTTTAGACAGTCACAGACATAAGAGTAAATGACAAAGGATATGCACATTTAACACATAGAAAAATATCTTTAAAAATGAGCGCCGAGTATGATGGAAAGAAAAAAACAAACGTATAACACAAGGCGGAAAAAAATAACGAAATGTGGAAGTTAAAATATAGAACCTGAAAGAAAGTAGATGCAAAGAATCTAACAAATACGGATGTGAGCAGGAAAATGAAATGGCAAAACAATAAAATAATATAAAACGATTAGTCTGGATCTGTTTTTACAAAGTTGCATGTCAAGTTTATATTATTTCTTTTGTTTTTGTCAGTTTGTTTTCCTTTTTGCATTCTTGTGTATATTTCTTGTCTCTATGTATTGTTTGTAGCTGTTTCTGAAGATGGGTAATTTCCTAAATGCGCCATGTTTTGAGTATGTCTTTCTATTGTATATCTGGCTCAATACCAGTTTTTATTACTTTTGTTGTTGTTGTATATCTCATCTGTTGTATTTGTTGATCTGTTCATGAGGATATTACCTGCCCATTTCCTCTTTAATCTTCAGCTATACTGGTACCCGACCACAGGTTTACATTTGTTATCATGTCTTGTATTTTGATAACGAAGAATGTGACTGTAGTTGTTGTTACTCTATTAACTTTGTACAATGTCTTTACCAAATAGGTCTTAGCCTTTTGTTATTCTGTTGTTGACGGTGAGTGAAGGTTTTGATCAGTGCAGTTTGTTTTCTTGAGAGGCTGTCATATTGCACCATTCCAGGCCTTCGCTCATAGTCTCGCTTCAGCTGATCTGTCTGTTGTCACAAAGTTATCAAGTGTCATATGTTTTGCTTTGTCGATTTTAATGAGTGTTTACATGTTTTTTATATGCTTTTATTCTCTTCTAGCTAATCAACCACTATGTTTACTTACAATTGTATATTAGATTTTGTTAAATTACATTATCCATATAAAGATTTGTGCCAGTATTGTGATATAAGAAATCATAGCGTGAAAGGAAATTAAAATGTAAGTAATTGCATGGAAAGAAAAAGAAATAATTGTTTGGAAGGAAATAAGAAATCTTTGTACAGAAGGAAATAAGAAATTGATCGGCTGAGGTGGAAAAAAAATGATTGAATGTGTGGGCAAATGAAAACATGTAGTGTGGGAGTTGTACTAAGATAAAGAACAAAGAAACGGCCCACTGGAATCATACGTAAAAAGCATCCAAAGTGATTGACCCGATTATAAGTTGAAGTGTAAAAAATTATGCTTCAGTGATGAATTTATGAAAAGCTAGAATTGTTTTGCCTCCAAAGCTGCTGGTAGTTTCTGTGCAATAAAACAATTAATAAAACGACTGCACAATCCTGCAGATGCAAGAAATTTCGATATTTTTAGCATGTTGCGATATTTTTGGCATGTTGCGATATTTTTCACTCCTTTCCAATTGAAGGGTGTGAATTCGTATTGATCCTTGAGTATTGGTGCAACAATTTTGCTGCTGAGTTAAACCACATTCATTTAGTTCTTCTTTAAGAGCTGGTAACCACGAAGTGTTCCCTCTCCTTGCTAGTTTCATTTTTGACATATCTTGCAAGGGTTGAAATTGAAAACCGTGGGAATGTCTCCCATTTTGCCCGATCTTCTCTCAATCCAATGACCAATTAAGCCTATCGCAGAGTTACATTTAGCATTAGAGTTTTTTGTTCGGTTTAGCATTTCTAAATCTAAACCCAACTCTAATCCTAACCCCTAACGACATGGCTGACTTAATTACCCAATCGATAACTATCCGAGCTAGGTTTTTCGAACATAATGTATTTTTCATCTGCAATCATCACTTGCCATACAGCATTACACTAAGCAGATGACCATAAGCATGTGCTGTCATCTACTTCTGTTACTAATAAACTGTAAACATCAATGATTACTCACATTCCTGTGTTACGAATACATACACGTCATTCCATCACAAATAATAACATGCAACACGCTAATTTAACCAAAGTCGTGTAGCTCAATTTTACGATTTCATCGGTTGACGCCTATCCCGACGATGCAGATCAAGAACCATACCGCAAACCTTAACTCTAAACTTACCCCTGTTTCCAACTTATACAAAAATAGTATCATATATCATAGTAACATATTGGACTAAAAACAAATCATAACATATTTATCGCACCCACCTGCAGAATTGATTTCACCACAACTACCTTAGTAATTTACACATAGGATTGTTACACTGTGTCGCATGTTTTGCTGTTTACTGGCTAACATTAACCCCAACTCCACCACTCTCCCCAACTTTTTGATAAAAAATAAGTCCGATTAAAAAAAAACCCCGCAAAATAACATTGTACGATAAAAATCACTAACAATAAACTTTCGTACTCATTATAAATCCATAAATGAATTCTTAATTTGCTTCAAATCCCGAAAAGTAGACATTTGGGCTAAAGACGATATACGTCCAACAGTGTTTAATTTCACCCCTTGCAAAGATTCTTGTATTTTCACCATTCTCAACAAGTTTGTCATCGATTCCAATTTCTTGCATTGCGCTGGAATTTCATGGATTTTGCAAATTCTATCATTGTCAGCTTAAAGCGTGCCTCATACAAAATACGCTTTCGTTTTTAAACTCATTGTATGGCTGTCACAGCGCTATTTCGCAGTGCATCTTAGGTATTGTGTTCAGCGAAAAGTCAGCCGGGCGAGGCCGGGGCTAGCCAACCTGGTGGGTCAGGTGACTGCCGGAAGTCGGCAAATAAGGCGCAAATTTGCAGTCAGAAACTAGCCTTGGTCCGGAGCGGACGGACATTTTCCCTTTGCCTGCAAGATTGCTGTGTGGTTCATATTGTGGACTGTTAATTGAGTGCTTGCCATATTTCGGACCTGGTGGATAAGTACGTTGTAATGCTAGAGCAGTGTATTGTCTAGTTCGTAGTATCTACAGGCCGTAGTTTGATAAAAGATAGATGATTTTGGAGTTTCATTTCCATAGTTTTGCCGCTCAGGTGAGCGATATTCATTGCAGTGGTTTTCAGTATAAGTTGCACTGTCGTGTATGATGCTGATAGATTAAGCTGCTAAGGCAAGTTTACAGTGGCATTTCATTATTGTATTTGATGCGTTTATTGGCCGTGTGAGGCCTTATTGTATTTTGCTTATTATTAAAGGGAAGTTCCTGTTAAAGGTGTTCATTTCTATTGTCAACCATTGTTGTGTGGTATATTCTTGGAAGAACATGCCTTTAGTTATTATTACAAATCCACACTGCAGTGGTGGAACCTGTGGAGTATTCTCCACAATAAATGGTTCTTGACAATGGCACATTTGAGATATTTAAAAAAAAAACTAAATTCGGGTGTGTTTACAACAGCTGTTCATGCCGTGTATGCATGACAGGAAGTACCAAAAGCATGGCAGACATTTTATTGATCATTTGTATCCCTATGGAGTTTATTTTTCTTTATAATTATAACCACAAGTAACAGCCTAATAAAATTGATTTAAACATTTTTGGTTGCAATGAAGAGCAGTGGGCAGTGTGTTCGATACCAACTCATAAAACAGTTCAGAGATGCAGCAGAAAGGGCTAATCGTTATGGTTGGGAATCTTAACACATTAACTACCGCAAGCCGCTGTCAGCGGCTCACAAAATAATCACATTTGGACCGCAAGCCGCTCAGAGCGCCAATCTAATTTTAGTAATAAAACGAATGAAAAAAGTACTGAAACACTCTCTGATCTGGTTCGAGATTTTAAGTTGCCACCGGAAAACAAATTTCCAAAGCATGGTTGTTGTAGAACACTGGAAAATTGATATTATGTTCATATTTTTCAGCGTTTTGGGTTAGTTACCAAATCGTGTAAAACTGTTTACCGTGGCAACTAGTGATAGGACTACAACAAATGCGTGTACATCTCGACTAACGGCTGAATAGGATAGAAACGTGTTTCAACAATTGACTGATAGATCTAGCGACAAGGACAAGAGTTAAAATGGTGTGCACATTGATTGAAATTGTGATTTTGATAGAGATGGGGCGTAAGCAGTTATAAATGTGAAAATATTTCAAGTCCTCGGCCATCGGAGGGCCGTTAAATAGCAACAACCTCTATTAGAGTTACAACCGGTGTTTACTGTAATAGTACATTCATTTATCTTTAAAATGACGTGTAATTCATAAAAACCTGTAAACAATTACGAAAACTACAGCTTACTTTGTGCAAACACCTACAGGATGAAAATGGAAAAAAGATTTAATTCGGCTATAGTGTGTTTTTCAATTCGGAAGTTAATGTGTTAAACCATAACCTTAGTCGTAACCCAAACAACGTTGGTGACTTATAAGGGTGACAACAATGAACACGTCACAATGCTCTTCATTTTAACCCATTTTTAATGTATTACTTAAGACATTTTGTTAAAAATATTTAATGATGCATCAAGTTTATATTTCGAGGATACCAAGTATGCAACGGGGAGGGGAGGGGTCAACACTTATATTTTTTACTCGACTATAAGTTGGGTCCCGATTTTGAAGTCAAAAATTGTTTTGGTAGCTCTTGTGTTTGAAGTCATTTCCTCCACGGCTCTTCGTTCCGCTTCGATTCTTTTGAGGATTTCTGAGTTTTCTTCTGTCAGCTTTGTCACTTTCCTGACATCTGCTGCTGAACTCTTTTCATTTCTTCCAGCATTTCTTTAGCGTTCTGTAGCTCAGTTACGTCTTCACTGTCAATTTGTTTTTTGAGAGTCTGCCTGCTTTTGTTCTCGTCCTGGAGTTTCCGTTTAATTTCTTTTACTTCCGCTTTCATCTGATGTAACTGTCTTCTGTCAAACGTGCGCTGTTTGTCTGCAATATCCGCAGCCACTCTGTGTTTTGCCTCTTTGAAAGGTATGTTTTTGGACACGGCCTCCTTCAAGATGCTCTTTGTTTCCTGAAACACAGGGCAGCCTCGGTACCTTGCCCCGTGGTTTCCGAGGCAGTTTGCACAGGTACGGTTTGTGTTCATAGCTTTGTAGTTGTGGTCCTCCTTCGCCCTGGGGCAGTCGCCATATTGGTGGTTTCCCGCGCAATATAAGCAGACTGCGTCCCACCTGCATGTTTTCTTGGTGTGTGAAAACTGCTGGCAGTTAGAGCACTGCATCACCGGAGGGATATAGGCTTCTGTCTTTTTTGTTGTTGCTTGGAGCATCAGTCTCTCGGGTCTTGTTGATCCTTCTACCGTAACTATCATCAGATTGGTATCTTTCTTGGCCCAGGTTTTTAGCCTTTCGACCTGCGTGATCAGGCGAAGGTCATCGACGAAACATTAGAAAAACTTCTCCCAGCAATAATAGAAAAGGCTCTATTACAAATACAGGAGGGGAGGAGGACACGGGAGTCGGAAGCGAGGAGGGCAAAAGCAAACAAAACCACACAAGCCAGATAGGGAGACAGGATATGAACACGCCACGACATCATAAACAGACAAGCAAAGAAGAGGTAACCAGACAATCAGCTAGTTGTCCTTTTAAGGACCAGTCCTTTTCAGGACTATCCACCTGCTAGCACCGAAGAAACAACACGCTATAACAGCAACATAGACGAACGAACGAACGAACCATTTCCAGGACTAGGAACCTTGATACCAGCGAAGACGTTAACACACTATATACCCCAATATAACCGTTTGTAACCCTTCAGTGGGTTTTGGTTGAACAGGGTATTACAGCAAAATATCAGACGCAAAGGAAAAAGGAAAAAAAGGTCAAAAATGAAAATAAATTCCTCGACTTACACTCGCGTACATACGGTACATACTTTTTTATTTTCATTCACAATTGCACTGTTTGAATATAGCGTGTGTGTAAATATATGTGTGTGTGTATGGATAATGAATCAGCAAGGCTAAGATTGCTGGACATATGCATCAAGCATAAGAGTAGCACAGATGGACGTATAAGAGGAGGGATTAGGCATGTATACAACAGCATTCATAACCTTTATCATTCGCTGAGGGAGATTGGGCACCTATGGGTTTGCCCAGAGTGCAGTGATGTCATTTCTGCACAACAATAAAATTGCCAAAACTTAATAAAGAGCAGACACCAGTGCTGGATGATTGGCACTAGCTGTTCATCTGAATAGGTGGGTGAATTTTACGCTGGGAGCTTCTTGAAAGTCTGTGTCCTGCAGGTTTGTGGTAGTGCAACTTTGTATATTGTGACCTCAAATTGCACTTCCACTGGCCTACTGGCTACAGCCTGTTAATCAGCCAGATCTGAGATTATCAGCGTCAATATTGAGGTCATCATTATTGCCTACTCTTGTCATTCTCCATGGACGGCAGGATAAATGAAAGTCGGGGATGTGCCTTACTCTCCTGAGAGAATTGCCAACATTATGACCATAAGGTCTTCATCAGGGACAAATGAATTAAAACAGGAAGAAAGAGAGCCAGAACTAAGTTCATTTCAGGGCATGGGACCACCATTGCTGATGGTGCCTTATCAGGAAGCCTGCACCAAGCAGTCACTTGCTCTTGCCGTGATTCTTTCTGTGACAATTCGTTTGACATTGTGAGGTTGCCTTGTACGACATGCCGGAGGGTGCATTAGTCATATTATTTCTTTGTTTCTTCAGAGACCCCTGTAAATTACTACGGGCAAAGTTAACTACAACCTTAGAAATGAGGTACCGGGTATCTGAGAAAGGTGGTTGAAGTAACAAGAAGAGACATGGTCCGCAACCAAATGATACGCCAAGGCCTAAAAACTCAAGCCCTGCAGACCCAAGTAGAACAGTCCCAATTAAGATGGTTTGGCCATGTCTGCAGAATGGGAGAAGATCGGCTACCACGACCAGGGATGGGAGGCTAAGGGCCAGGGATCCAGACCTCCAGGACGACCCAGAGCCCGCTGGGAGAACAACATTAAACATTCTCTGTAGAACTGAGAACTAGAATGGAACCAGACCAGGAGGAAGACAGCTGATAGGATAGTGTGACGCTCTATCTTCATGATGTGACGGTTTAGATAGGTGTTTATGTTGTGATGTGAAGGTTTAGATTGATGCCTGTTGCATTGTGAAGTGAAGGTTTAGATTGGTGCCTGTTGTGTTGAGAAGATATCAGTGTTTGGATTGATGCTTGTTGTATTGTGATGTGAACGTTTAGATTGGTGCTTGTTTTGTTGTGAAGGTTTAGATGATGCTTGTTGTGATGTGAAAGTTTAAATTGGTGATTGTATTAATGTCAATGTTTAGATTGATGCCTGTTGTGTTGTGATATCAAGGTTTAGATGGGTGTTTGTGTTGAGATGTCAAGGTTTAGATTTATGCCTGTTTATCACGGGATTGACTCCCCTTGTTCTGTAGTGATGATCCAATAATGGCAAAACCTAGAGTATTTAATGAGGGTCTTCAAAGGTATCTACCTTCGCTCAAGATTACTCCTGGCAGAGTTGTAGATAAAAGGATGATGATGCTTCTATCTCGAGGCAATGTTCTTAAGATAATTCAGAAATCAAGAGCAATGCTGAATTGGACTGCACAATTGTTAACTTTTTATCTGCCTGCCGCCTTTTATGAAGAATTAGTATGTGTTTTAGCTCGTTCAAGCCCCCAACTGATTTAACTCAGTAAAATATTAATAAAATAGCTCTGTTATAAGTATTTAAATTAACTCTTTAACCGTTTGGTTTTTACGTCAAAAAAGTTAGCGTTTAAATCACTACAATTCGAATTTTTTTTGTAAATATATTGTGCTGTATATCAAAATGAAGGGGGAGCCGCGCTGGTGTAATGGCTTCGGCGTTGTACTGGCGACCAGGTGTTCATGGTTCAAACCCGGGCGTCGGCGTTTGAAGAAATGTTTACGTCCGGAAATTTGACTAAATAGCCTGAACGGCTCCTGTGATAAACCCTCTGTGGATGGGAAGGAGCGAAGCTCCTGACCGGGTTGGAAGGAAAGTCCTCAGGTTCCCCAGCCTCGCAATGACATGTCATTGGGCCGAAGGGCTGAAAGCCCAAGTGCCGCTGGTTAAGAAAAAAAAAAAAAAAAAAAAATCAAAATGAAGGGAATTGTATAAACTAGTATGTTAGTTAGAAAGAAATATACAGTAGAACTCCATTTATCCGAACCCCATGGGACCGAGCATCGTTCGGATAATCAAATGTTCGGATAATTGGATTACATAATGTATCGAGTACATGTACACATATTTACTTGTACTGTAATAATAATACCCACACTGTATTAGATCAATGTATCACCAAAATCTTTTATTACACTGCAGTGCATGTACTACTTGTATTAATTATTTTTGTTAAGAAAGAGAAATATCTACCTCACACCAAGTAGAACAGGTCCCAGGCAACGATATACTACTTGGCAGAGTAGGGGTAGATAAAAAGAATGAGAATGCTTTTATGCTGAGAACCAAACTGGAGATAGTATGACGCTCTTTGGATCATCGGTTTGATAAGATAATTTCGTTCAAGCCCCCAACTGATTTAACTCAGTAAAATATTAATAAAATAGCTCTGTTATAAGTATTTAAATTAACTCTTTAACCGTTTGGTTTTTACGTCAAAAAAGTTAGCGTTTAAATCACTACAATTCGAATTTTTTTTGTAAATATATTGTGCTGTATATCAAAATGAAGGGAATTGTATAAACTAGTATGTTAGTTAGAAAGAAATATATTTAGTTCTGTTTAAAGAATATTATAGGTTTCAAAGTGACACATAGTTTAAAAAATGTCATGCTTAAAAAAGATAAATCTTATCTTCAGTGACAAAATATATCCAAAGTAATAGGAACATCTGCTATTATTAATCCTTAAGAAAATAAATCAGCGATAGGACAGCTTATCCATTTTTGAATAAGTTCACAAGCCTGAATGCTTGTAAATCTACGTGGTTGTTGCTGAAAACCAGAGCTACAACCCTCACCTAACATTGTTTACAATTGGCTTCCTTGCCAGCAATGCTAACACTATGTAAATAAATTGCTAAAAAATCACAAAACCACTACACTCATCCGTCATCCACATTAGAAACAGAGGCCAGAACTTATAAAATTAAATACATGAAAACTTCCGGGTCAAACTTTTGTGGAAAGACTTATTCGCATTTTTCAAATGTAAAAGCCACGAAGTTTGGCTTTTGATGGTTAAGGAGTCTGCCATTGAGCCACGGAGTGTGGCTTTGGATGGATAAAGAGTTAATGGTCGGTTATTGTTAACATTTGTAAAAAAATTTAAGGTTGGGGTGAATTTAGATAGGGTCTTTAAAATTTCTTTACCAGCAAACGTCTGATGTGAAAAAAGGTTTTCTGGTTTGGAAATAGAGTGTTCACTTGGCAGCTTAGAATGTGTACTTAGCTGTCAGTAAAATGTTGGTTTCTGCTCCAGCCGATGCTTGTTCTTTGCAGGTTATGAACTGGTTCGCTCTTATCACTGGTCAAGTCTGGTGGTTGCAACATGCCCCTCATAGTATCATGAGGTAATTGTGAAGATGGTCCAGCGTCTGTTAAGACCTGTCTTCTGTAGGTGTCTAGCTTTGACTGCAGGCCACTTATACCACTCACTTTTTCCAGAGATAGCACCACCAATTGGTACCACCGACTAGTATCATGCAATAAGAGAGAAACAAATACCCTCCTGAGTATTGGGTTTCCTGACACAAAATTTGGTGCCCCCCTTCTTCCTTTCATTCCACCATCCAATTTCCCTCAGAACTTTACCCTCTCTGAGCATTAATATTCTTCTTCCTTCTTCTTCCTCGTTTGCCCTGAAAAGGACGGTGGTTGCGTTGTGTCTGTTTACGCCGTAGCTGTGATATCTGCACCTTTCGGTCGACACATCCGACTTCTGCACGGCATTTTTTGGGACCGGGTTTGCCTTCCTTCTTCGATCCATAGTCGCTCAGCCAGACTGCACTGCTGCAGACTGTTTCCAGGACCACCACATGGAGGTGGAGTACAGTCTTGGCCAGCTCTGGTTCGCTGACCCTTAGGAAGATTGTGTAGCGAAACTGTAATTGAAAATTTGTGATTGTCAGATTTTTCAGGGTTCCCACTCGTGCATTTTTGAAGTGGCAACTCTATAGATTACATTGATGAAGAAAAATTTTTGTGATCCAGGGTGGCCAATAACATTTTTTTTTTTTTTGGCATATACCCTGAGATGATAGGAAATTTTTGAAATAATTGTCCATTAATAAGCTTTAATCAAGGGATGATGGTCATATATATATACAAGAGCCCAAGTTTAAGACTTAGGTGAAATATTTTGAAAATATTTTAGACTTTGAAATTTTTTGAAAATTTTTTTTTTTAGACTTTGGAATTTTTTTGGACTTAGAAAATTTTGTAGATTAGTTTTAGATATTGATAGTACTCAAATGTCTCCCTGCGGGATACATTTGCAGGGCCCCGGGATCTATATGTGGCCATGTACACCGTTATTTTTTCGGAAACAGACTATATTTTAACCCAAGCCAAATAAAAAATAAATTGGCATATAAATGACCACCTTCCTAGAAACAGATTATAAAAGTTTACTCTGTAGCATAATATTTTATTGAGGCTAAAAGTGGCGTTCGATATATCAAAAATTAGTCATGTGATTCTTTTGCCCAATGATAGAGCTCAAAAGGTTTTTCCCGGCGGAAAAGAATGCTAGGCCATTTTAGTCTGGATTTCAAGAGCGATGAAGAAAGACGTGTTATGTCTAGCTCAGTGTATTTTTCCTTTGTTCGAAGACAACAAAAAGTGTCAAAGTTATTCAGTATTGTGCATTCTAGGATGATCATGTGGTTGTGTGATTATTGTAATTCTGACATTTTGTAAGTAAGTATAACATTTCATGCCTTCGATTATCAGAGCTCTCAGCCATAGCGGTAAGCAGATGTACGTTCGAAGATCGAACACAAAGAAGCATAATCTAGTAACCTGAAACCTTTGTAAGGAAAAAGGCCATTATATTGGAGAGTATTAAAACTCTGGAAGTACCTAGAAATTAAAGAAAAATGAGAAAATTGAAATAAGAAACAAAATCCACGAGATGAGATTATGTCGTCAAATTTTGGAAATGGATAATAAAATATAGGAACACAGTGTGAACGAGAAGTTCCTATACAGAGAAATGAATATTAAGAAAGATGCAAAGGAAATTTAAAGGGAAGGAGTATGGTGCCTAAGCTAATAATGCATGATGAAATATATGAAATGCAAGATGCTGTACATATGAAAAACCTGAATTTTGTTGTCGTTGAACTCAACATTTGCTGTTTAAAAAAAAAAACCATTAAAAGTTGCACACTTATGAATTGCAGGCTGTTGAAGATTTCATTACCTGTTTGAATTTCCATATTGAGAAAAATAGAATATACTTTACTCTACCCAAAATAATTCACAACATCTGCAATTGAAGGAGAAACCCCACCACAAAAAACCAAAGAACATAGTGGCCACCTACTCCTAATGACTAGTAACATGCTACTCATAATTGGTACCGTTCCCAGTCCACTAAGTCAGACTACAACACTGGGTGCACGGTCACACAACGGGTCGCTGACTGCATTCTCTATTGCTGCATCTTTGGGTCCCAGCATTAATATTAATCCCAGTGAGCGGAAACATCCAATGCAAAATATAGAATTATAAAATGTACAACTTACCCCAAAATCTCTTTTGGGAATACCGACTTCTGGCTCAGAGAAATAGTTACGGCAACTTGTTTAAGATGCCTCTTATACTTGGCCTGAGATATTATTTTGGAAATAGAATCCCACTATGACTTAAGAGTTCAGGTTCTTAGGATTCCGGGCTTTCCGTATTAGCTCATTCCACCCTGTTGTGACTAAAAGCGCCATTACTCATTCCGTAATGACGCGACATAAAGTGGTAAATGCGACCGGCCCATTTAATAAGCGCCTAGCAATGTAATTCTTGTATTGAGCAATATCCGGCAAGAACTAGAAAAAATCTAGAGAGTTCCACTTCCGATACGTTGAAAACCAGATGTTTTTATGTGGTTTCGTTCTGATTATAAAGCCGTTTGAAGTCAGACCAGTGTGTGCGGTGTGTTGAGGCTTTTTTTTAATCAACAATCCACGGCAGAATGGCCTTTCATTGATTGATACCTTGGTTAGGGTTGGGGACCAAATATGTGCCAGACCTCCAGGGTGGAATAGTAAATGACATTAGAGTTTTCCTGGGATACAAGTCCACAAGATGCTCACAGGGTTCGTAGCGACCTGGAAAAACCTTGAAAAACCTGGAAAACGAAAAAAAAAATTCCAGGCCTTGAAAAGCCTGGAAAAATGGCTAAAAATTTTCCGCATATACGAAATCGAAAGTTCGTTACTTTGTGTCCATTTTTTGGTTATTGATGGTATTTTTCGCAACAACAGACGCGACGAGTCTAAAAATAAATCTGCGTTTACGCCATTAACGCAAAGCGCCGAAAACGAAACCGCCGAAAACTTCTGGAAATGGAAGTGCGCAAAGGGAAGTAAAAATTGTAAAGTTACCGTACAATTTTTACTTCCCTTTGCGCAAAGTTACCGTACAATTTTTACTTCCCTTTGCGCATTAAATCCATTTCCAGAAGTTTTCGGCGCTTTGCGTTAACGACGTAAACGCAGATTTATTTTTAGCACTCGTCGTAAGTAATAAATTCATTTATCTCATTTATAAAACCTATTTAAATAAGTCCAGTTTATAGATAGACCTACTGTACTTGCGTCTGTATTTACAATGTAGGCCTATTTACAGTTTAATTTTTAACCATGGCCAAAATTAGCCTATAAGCAAGCGTTTGAACGAAATTTCTTGGTTTACCTCTGCATACGGGAATATATTTGACACAGTTTAAGATGGTCAGGAATAGAAATTGATGGCGATTCCATATCCTATAGCCTACCCTGTTATCAGACCCATGTCCCACTGTTCATTTCACCACAGTTTTTGGAAATAAATATATTTTGAATGCTTTTTTATTATATTTATGATGAAAAGACTTATCCCGTTCTACCTCTGAAGGGTTATAGGCTAATTAGGATAGGCCTAGGCCTACATGTTTTCAATTTCAGATAACATGAATAACCGCCGATACACGAAAGTGGCATCACATCTGTCAAATCACTGTAATTAGGATAAATGAAAATCAGCAATTTTGTGGATAGGCCTATGTTATTTTAAAAAAAAAATTAAATTAAATTTAAAAAAAAATCTAAACAAACAAACGAAACAAAACCCAACAAAAACAGTAAAGATGTGGGGGGGGGGTGTGGGGGGGGGGTTTGTAAAGGTCTCCAGTTAGATATTTAATAGATTTTCACTTATCATAAGTATTACCCTCCCAATTACTATATATATTACCTTTTGTTCTAGTTAAATATTGTTTGACTGTATTATGTATGCGTTTAGAATTTTGAATTGGTAAATATACATAGCTTAGGCCTACTCATAAGTTTATTTGTGTTTTTTTTTTTTTTTCTTTTTTTAAAACTAACACTACTAGGAGACCTACAGATGTGACATCATTTGTGACCAAGGAAAAAAACTCTTGAGAGCTGAGATTATTTGGACTCTTTTTTTTTTTCAGTGAAAAGTCACCATAGTTTTAATTCAAATTTCATACGCAACAAGGGACATATTCTCTTCTGTGGTAGTTTTGATTCAGCCTTCAGCTTTATTTCAAGACCTGAAATTCAGATTGGTGCATTTGGAACAGTAGCGGAAAATAGGAAGCATTTTCCTGTAGCACTGAAGAAAAAAAACAACTCAAATTGAAAAAGACAAATCATCCTGTGTTTTGTGCGACAGAAGATAAGGCATGCCGACAGTCACCTGGCATGATACGAAAAGATTTAACCTTATATCCACTGTTCACTCCAATGATAATATAAACAAGACAGTTAGAAAGACAAATTCTTTAGGGCAGAACAATTCAGAAGCCAGTGCTTGCAGAAAAATACAGCAAAAGTATGGGAGGTGTGGAAACTTCAGCCAACTAGGTGCAAGCTACCCCTACCCACACAGATCCTATTTTTTATATTATTTCTTAGTTGAAACTGCCCTGGTCAATGGGCACATAACCTACAACACTGCCAACTCTACAAAAAAAGATCAAAGCGAAGATCAGGATGTCAGTATGACTCTTATTGAACCTGCTATTCTTCGACGCAATGTGACACCTTCAAAACCACAGGTCACAACAACACGACTTACTGAGCACCACTTCATTGATAAATATGAAAGGGCAAGGTACAAACCAGACTGTAAAGTGTGTAAGGCTGCAGGGAACAGAAGCCAGACTTGCATGTACTGCCCAGATTGCAATGTACCTCTATGCCTGATACCCTGCTTCAAGTTATACCACACAGTCAAGGATTATCAACGTGGAGCGTTGACAAAGACTCTTGCAGAGGCCTACAGCTACAACTTCAACCCCAGTTAATGAAAAAAGCAGCTCAGACTCCAACTAGAGGTACTTAACTACTCAAACATTTACAAACGCTCATTGTCAGATGCCACAGACGCAGAATACATTCAAAAAAAGACAAACACGAAAAATACAGTTTTTTTTATAAACATTTTATTCCAATTTTATTAGCCTTTTATGTTGATATACGTGGTTAATCGTTAAATCAATACGTCAATCAAGCTTATTTTATTCATTACCATCCATGTCACTAACATTTTATTGCGCTGATGTTGAACAAATTCACTAAAAACTTGGAAAAGATGTCTGTTTTTCAATCTTTTATGAATTTTAAAAAAAAAAAAAGTTCTTTTTAAAGAAATCTGCAAACACCCTTGGTAATGGGAGACGGTAATGCTCCGGATTGCTGGTCAGCAAAGTGATAATTATATCTGAGAAAATTAGATGAGGTATTAGAGTTTCCCATTCTCTTATGGGGAAATCCCTAACAAATGCACAAATAAATAGTGTTGTTTACAATCACCATATATGAAATATTATCGATCGTGTTTACACTCACGACTTCAAAATGTCTCCCCAGATTGATATTGCCTGTAATTATCATTACAGGTAACTTCGAGGGAAGTGATTGCATCACTTGTCAGACACTCCTAGTCGCTTGTATTAACACTGAAGCAACACACCCCGATCAACCAGCCTGTACGGAAGTGGGTTGCACAATCGTAAACAAACAGTTTACGCCTGAAGTCAATCTGGCACATTCACTTAAGCGATTACAACAATTAATCCTTGGTCAATGGCACCTTGACCTGACATGAATTGAAGTGTGAAATTTTAAACAGTGACTGGGGCACCGATTTCTATGCTCTGAAAATTAGAAATAAATAGATAATGGCAGAGAGAGAGAGAGAAAATATGCAAAAGAGAACGACCAATTAAGTGACACTGTTGTGATGTGAAAGTTTATATTGATGCCTTTTGTGTATGTGGTGTGAACTTTTAGATTGATGCTTGTTGTATTGTGATATGAAGGTTTAGATTGATGCATCTTTCATTTAAAAAATGTGTTGGCTTCCTATCTACTGATTAAGGAAATAAAGTTGATAGCATTACATAGTAGTCTTTTTTTTCTAGAATCCCCAGGCTAAGGTAGACACAGGGAGATCTAGGAATACACAGAGAAGGGAATTGGAGACAAGACACAAAAGTGATAACGAAGACCACAAATGGTTGTCACAGGACATGAATGTTTGATGTGAATAGGCTGTAGGCCTATGCTCCCCAGGGAACTGATGGGTGATGAATGAATCAAGTCTTTTAGTTGTTGCACTTGTGATATATTCGTAGCAGGTTTGATCACATTGTTCATTTGTATGGTTACTTCCAGGTTGAAAAATGTGGAGACCAACATGGAAACAGCGATGGAGTTTGCTCCCGAGAGTTTTGGTCAAGTCCATATGTTGTATGTTGATTGTAAAGTCAACGGACATCCAGTTAAAGCATTTGTTGACTCAGGTGAGATGTGTAAAGAATTTCAGACATACTGTAAATTACCAGATTCTTACTTTTTTGACTTCTCATCTTTTTTTAATAGCCACTTTTATTTGCGCTCACATGCAGTTTATATATCTGTTGCGCTTCAGATCTTGACGCTGAAAATCTCTTATTTCCACTCATAATAGCGAGTGAAACTTTGAATGTTTTGACCGACATTAATCCTGCAGATGTTATAGAATAACAACAGTTGTAAAAGAAGGTCAAAATAACTCCATTAAAGTAAGAGAAATAGAGAACTGCAAATATCGGAGGCCTTCATATTTGAAAGGGGCGTGCATCAGATGGTGAGCCAAAGTTAATCAAGTGTTTCTACAAACAACTAGGTCAATGAGTCTGTTGTTTACAACACAACGTTAGTAATGACCAACGTTCTCATGGGCTGTACACTAGTTTTATAAACTTAGTATTTGTATATTCATTTAACTCAACACGCAGCAGTGGTTTCATAAAATTATTAATATTCAGTTTTTACTTACAATCATTCTTTTAAAGTAAAGAAAATAACTAATGTTAGGGTTCCAGTTATATTGTTGTTATATATTGTTTTTACTTTAGAATTGATTTCACCCTGTGCTGTCGTGATTTTATATCTGTTCCTGTTTGTTTGCTGGCGATATTCATCTTCTTCATACACTCGCAGACGTCTGCTTGAATATTTTCAAAGAAAGCAGTGGTCATCTTCAGGCTATTTGCATCTCCGTAGAGTTTGTCCACGAATGGTACTGGTAGCGGCCATGTGTGATTTCTATGTTCCTCATTTGCTGGACATATCTGAAGCACATGTTCAGCAGTCAGTTTATCAGTGCCACATTTACATTCAAATGTAGTTCCAATCTTTAGCTTGTTGAGTAGATGATATCTCAAGCTATTGTGGCCCAAGCAGAGTCTGAAGATTACCACTTGTTCTTTTCTGCTGCGCTGGTAATATGTATCATTTTGTGTGTGTCCTGGATGCTATGCATCCCATTTGTTTCTGTGTCAGGTTCTCATACAACTCTTTGCCTCTTCAAAAGTTATGCTTGTATCAGGTTTGTGAGGTTATTTATACTGAATATACTTATATTACTTTATAAGGTTATTTGTACTGAATGTAAATTACTTTGTAAGGTTATTTTTAATGAGTATGTATTACTTTGTAAGGTTATTTTTAATGAGTATGTATTACTTTGTAAGGTTATTTTTAATGAGTATGTATTACTTTATAAGGTTATTTTTAATGAGTATGTATTACTTTGTAAGAGTTTGTATTATATGTGCATTTTTTGTAAAGTTGTTTGTAATGAATTTGTAATACTTTGTACATTTGTAATGAATGTGTATTAATAATGTAAGCTTATTTCTAATGCATTCTGTACCCACAGGTGCTCAGATGACGATCATGAGCCAAGCGTGTGCAGAAAGGTGTCACATTATGAGACTTGTGGACAGGCGTTGGGCTGGTGTTGCCAAGGGTGTTGGTACACAGGCCATCCTCGGCCGGGTGCATCTATGTAAGTCTGAACTATTCTTGTAGTTTATATGCTGCATTATACCACAAGTTTCCAAACTTTTGTCAGTCCCTATACCCCCTCTGGTTGTGAGTAAACCTTCCCATACCCCACTTGTTCAATATAAGATGAAAAAAAATGTGCTAGAGCAAGGTTACGCATCTGCTTGATCTTGGGGTAGATCTGAAAGACATCATTAATTTGTAGATTTGCAAGTGATGCAGGGGATAAAAGAAATTTCTCATCTATGTAAATTTTGCATTAGCTCTTTCCCACCAGCAATAAAAAGTGTGATGTCCCCAGATTTAAAGGCACTTCCCATTCTTGGTGAAAACCCTCAAGCTAACATAGTAAAATTCACTTTGCTCGTGAACTGTGTAAGACAGGAACTTTTTTTTTTTTTTTGAAGTGACGTAAACATTCAGTAAAATACAGTCATGCGCCGCTTAACGTCCACGATACGTTCTGTGAAATAGGATGTTATGTGATTTGGACGTTGTGCGAACATCATACTTTTTAACTTAGCAAAGTTATGTGGGATACTGTAGTGTACCTGTATTGACTAAATAGTCAAGATACTGTACACATACAGTACTATATTTCAGCTAATGTACTGTATCTGGCAAGGTAATACTGTACGGTATATGGGTTAAGTAGAAAAATAATGTAAAATACTGTATACTGTACATAGGCTATTATGTAATCTGAACTTACCACAATTGGAGCTTGCAGGACTAATGTAGAGTTGGGTGAATCTGGAGGCTGTTGCTGGTACAAGATACTGAACTTACACTAAATTACTTTATATACACTGTACAGCTGTATGTACAATATATACTTTTCTTATTTTATTTCTATAAACTAACCTTAGGCTACTTTGTAAACTTTGTTTATGTTTAAACTTTTTAATTTGTTTCCACTTTTTAAACTTTTATGTAAAATACTTTCTTAGCCTATATCACACACAATGTAAGTAAGAGGAGCAGGATCATCCACATCACTGTCCTCAGCTTCCTCCTAGTGTTCCACTGGAAGAGTTTCAGGTCTAATAATTTCCATTGATGAACTGTCACTAACAATGACAATATCATCTCCTATAATGCCTGAAGGACCTGGCTGAGGCTCTTCTTGGGGAGGTGTTGGCCTCTTCAGGAATATGTCAAGTGTTGTTTGCCTAGTTTGCTTTTTCTTCTCTTCATATATTTCTTTATATGCAGCAAACACTGCATGAGCATTCCACTCTATCAATGAAAACTGTTCAGTGTTTGGGTCCATCTCTTCAGCAAACTGTAATGGTCTGCAAATAATTTTGCTAACCCCTTAACAGTGAACCTCTTCTGCGCCTGTTCTTCTTCTCCTTCTGCAGTTTCCTTTTCCCTTGCCTCTTCTTCAGCTACTCTCTCTTGTTCTAGCTCCAGCCACTCTTCATTAGTCAGTTCCTCGGGTACCACCTCTAGGAGTTCTTCAATATCCTCATCGTCTATGTCAAGGTTCAGGCTGTTTGCCATGTCGACATTTCTATTAATCTTTGAAACCTCCTCATCCTTTTCAAAACCTTTAAAATTGTGCACATACCGCTTCAGTACTTTTTTTCCAAATACCATTCATGCATTGTTTGGTCACATCATCCAAGGCCCAAGCAAGGTTCTTTATGCAGTGGTATATGTTGAACTCCTTCCAGAACTGCACCAGAGTCTTGCCAGTGCTGTCAGTTACCTTTTGTTTCACTTCCAAATTGATACTTGTCCTTTGTCTCTTGCTGCTGCTATCACTAGAACTGGTTTTGCTGCGTTTGGGAGTCATGATGCACTTCACGGTAATGTATTTTCGAAAGTTCACATTAAAATAACGATAGTAAGTACAGTACAGTACATACATAGGCCAGTAACATAGGCATTTATTATGACTATCAAGACATATGTACTGTATTAACCCTTTCAGCACCATTATGATGTACGCCGTATGGCATAAATCTTCACAATTTTTGTCGCTGTGCCGTACCGCGTACGTCACGGAAGTAGCGCGATACCTCGTTCCAATTCACCTATATGACGTACGGCATACGTCCTATTTTAAAAGCACCAGAACTCTTCTGTTTACAATCGTATCGGCAATTGCTGGGCATAATCGGATTCAGCATTAAAAAATCTGGCCACTAAGCTTGAAACGAACAAAATATTTTACTGCTAGCGAATACAGTAGAACTGATAAGTGATTTTACCAAAGCGAAAGTACACAAACATGGACGTTGCCGTACCGGCGAACCATAAACATCTTGTGGAAAAAGAGCATGAAAATTCTTGTTTGAGTTGAATTTATTCAACTTGAATGATTCTGACAACTCTTTTTACTGAGATTCTGGTAATCTTTACCTTTAGTGCCGTCGAGTATGTTTAATATGTGTATTTTCGTACCATTTAGAGTTGAGGTTAGGTTTAGGGATACCCTAATTCTAATGCTGACACAATACACATATTATACATACTCGACGGCACTAAATGTAAAGATTACCCAGATTCAGGGTCAGAGTTTGTGTAGTCTGGTTCAGAATATACTTTTAATGGGTTTCCTTTTACAATAAACTGTTTACAGTCAAATTAAAAATATGACCCCAAAAATTACAATTATCCTGTCGTTCAGGGGAACGAACTAAGCTGAAAATGGTGTCGTCATGGGGAATGAAAAACCCGTCGTGGCGAAAGGGTTAAAGGTTATATATGTACTGTACCATTATATGCCTGGCATCGCAATCGCTTTGTATTGTATACAATAGACATGAGATACACGTGTTGCGTGTGGGAAACTGTTGCTTTCACTACGTCCGGTTACGTCCGCTTCGTCCTGTTCTCCGATCGAGATTTCTGAACTCTATTATAACCTTAAAGGACCATGGACGTATATGCGGTCGGACGTTGTCCGAACAGACGTTATGCTGCGCATGACTGTAGTTAGTTTTAATTTTCAATGCTCTATCTATGGAACTGGGTGAGCAAAGTTTACAGCAGAGATAAAAGTTTAGAGTTTACCATGCAAGTGCAAATAAGATAATAAATAAAACATAATTTTTTATAACGAAAACTTAATTCGGTATGTACTGCTTTGTTAGTATCACAACACAGGTTTAATAAATTGACATGGAAAACTTACTTACTTACTTAGTCGTTCCTCTTCTACCGTGAGGTGTAGAGGTTTGGAAGAGAGAGTGCCATACTATCCTATTGGTTGTTTACCTCCAAGCCTGGTTCCATTCTAGTCCTCCTCGGTCCTTCAGAGGTTGTCTAGTGTTGGACTCCCAGCAGACTATGGGTCGTCCTGGAGGTCTAGATCCCTGACTTTTAGTTTCCCATACTTGTCGTAGTAGCTAATCTTCTCCCATTCTGCAGACATGGCCAAACCATCCTCAACCCTGGTTGTAATCCCTTTCTGAAGTTGTCTATGCAGCTCATTTAAGAGAGTTGGCAAGGTCAGTCTTCAGTAAATCTTATTTAAAGGTACTTATGACTCAGCCAGCCCAACAGAAGCCACACTTCTAAGACAGCTAAGTTTATTCTGCTCCCAAGCTGTGAAGTATCATCATATCATTACTCTTCAGTTCTATGTGGAGCATTCAATCAATCAATACCCTTTAGCTCCCCAAGGAGCATAGGCCTTCAACAAACACATGCCAAGTCTTCCTGTCCTGTGCCATCCGCTCAAGTTCTTTCCATGTTTTCCTCATCATTTTCACCTCTGTTTCCAGTTCTCTTCTCCATGTGTTTTTTGGTCTGCCTTTCTTTCCCTGTGGATTCCAGAACAAGGACTGCCTTGTAATGCTATCAACAGGTTTCCTCAATGTGTGTCCTATCCATCGCCAGCGTCTTCTTCTCAACTCCTTGTTCCACTGGCACTTGTCTGGTTCTTGTCATCAATTCCACATTTGTGACTTTGTCATACCATTTCAGTCCTTCTATTCTACGCACGCACTCGTTTATAAAAGTCTGTAGCTTTTTGGTTGTTATTTTTGTTGTTCTCCATGTCTCAGAGCCATACAATAGGACTGACTTGACATTTGAGTTGAAGATTCTTATTTTCGTGTTGGACTTGATTTCTCTTGTTCTCCATAAGTTTCCCAATGCAATGAAAGCTCCACTTGCTTTTTGTATTCTTATTTTGATATCACTGTCTGACCCTCCAACTTTGTCTATATTACTTCCAAGATATGTGTATGATTCTACATCTTTTAGTGGTGTTTCTTCAAGTTCAACCTTGTTATAATTTCTTGCATTTATTCTCATAATCTTTGTCTTTTCCCTGTGTATTTTCAGGCCCACTTGTTGTGGCCTCTCATCGAGAATTTTTATTTTCTCTTGCATCTGATTATGGTTATGGGACAGAAGAGCCAAGTCATCTGCAAAATCCAGATCATCAAGCTGTTTAGTCAGATTGAACTGAATTCCATTTCTGTTGTGTGATGTCGATGTTTTCATGACTCAATCTATTGCTAGTAAGAAAAGAAATGGAGACAAAAGGCATCCCTGTCTCACTCCCGTTCTAATCCTAAACGGTTCTTTAAGTTGTCCTTTATGAAGAACTCTGCATGTTATGTCTTCATAGGTCTTCTTTATTAAGTTAATGATCTTCATGGGAACTCCATAATGCCTCATCAATTTCCAAAGCGATTCTCTGTCTACACTGTCAAATGCCTTTTCATAGTCCACAAATCCGATGTATAGCGGTGAATTCCATTCCAGACTTTGTTCAACTATTATTCTCAATGTGGCTATCTGGTCTGTACAGGATCTATTTTGTCGAAAACCTGCTTGTTCATCTCTCAGTTGCTTGTCTATGGACTCTTTTAATCTCTCAAGGATGATTCTGTTTAATACTTTTCCTGGCACTGATAGTAACATTATTCCTCTATAATTTGTGCACTCTTGTAAATTTCCCTTCTTAGGCAACTTGACCAGATAGCCTTCCTTCCATTCTGCTTGTATTTCCTCTCTCTCCCAGACTTTGCCAAGTAGTTTGTATAATATCTCTGTAGTGGTATCAATATTTGTTTTGATTGCTGGAATGCAATCTGGACCAGCTACTTTTCCATCTTTCAGAAGCTTTATGGCTTTCTTTATTTCTTCTCTACTTGGTCGTTCACAGCTGATTTATAGCTCCTCTTCTGCTGGCTGGATGGTGTGGAGCATTGGCCTTCAGCAAATTCATGCCAATCCTTTCTGACCTGTGCCATCTATTCAGATTATTCCCATGTCTTCTTTGTCTATTTCTTGTCTGTCTTCAGCGTCCTCCATGTTTTCGTTTTTGGAAACCATCTACCTCTGTATCCTGAGCATTTCAGAACAAGAACTGTCTTATAAAGCTGTCAACAGATGTCATCAATGTGTGTCCTATCCAAATTCAGCATTGTCTTCTCTCATTTTTTTCCCCACTAGATGTTGTCTGGAAGTAGTCATTAGTTCTGCATTTGTGGCCTTGTCATACTTTTTCAATCTTTGATGTATGAGAAATGACCTGCACTGTCTCACACTTGACACATCTAACGTGGGGCAAGTATCCACTGCTTTGTGCTTCACAAAAAGGCAGTGGTAGACCCATAGCAGATACTGCTGTAGGGGAGTGAAATGTTAGAGACGTCACTATACTAGATCCAACTTTACGAGGTCGGGGTGACCAATTCCCTTCCTTGCTGCTTATGCCTTTCTTATCTCAACAGCATTTACTGCTGGGTAAGTTGGTGCATGGCGCTACCACGTCTCAATTGTGGAACCCAGTAACTTTGCCGTGAGAGGCAAGTGCTCTAACCACTTCGCCAGCCTGACACTTCAGAAGTATGACAAGAAAAAGCAGAATTATACAAATATTTTCTCTGTGATGTTACTTGATGTGGTCTAAACAATAAAGAACATCAGGGGTTCTTAACATTGATCCACAGGTCAGATACAGATCGGCAATGTCTTTCTTCAGTCATCATTTTCCATACTTGAAAATCAGCCGATGGATATGTTACTGGGCTTGGACATGCTCAAAAGGCATCAGGTTAGTTGTTTCTGAGGTATCTAGTGAATAAGAAACTTTTCAGATTACAACTACGAATTCTAGAATAGAACCTGACTGTGCCGAATGACTACAAGGCAATAATTTAGAGCAATAGTAAAATGTTTGAGGTTTGAATAACAGAGATTACCCATATCAGATTATTTTCAGGCATGTGGTTCGCCTGTAACTGTTGATAGGAAACTCTATACAGAGCGATACAGTAGGAGGCAATCTCCTTTATACTCCCAGTGTCAGCCTCCAGTTGTCTAGTGCAGAGAATTGAACCCACTTCACCTTGGTTGCAGCTTTCAAATTAACTCCTATTTTCAGCCAGGTGGGAGGCAATTGTGAAAGTAACCCCTATGTTGAAAACAAACTTACTGTCCAGAGTTCCATTGCCCGTAGCGGTTGTTCCACAGCCAGCACGATGCCTTTTCTGCAGTTTTGCTGAGCCTCTTAAATGCCCTTGTTTGTGACTGTCCCAACAGTTTCAGTAGATCATACAGTGAGGCAGCCATGGCCTGTTGAAGTGGCGCACAGATTAGACAGACCTAGTGAACTGCACAATATAGTCAAATAGTATTTAACGATCAAATATTAATTTATAACAGTTTTGTGTGGGAATGTAAAGGTCTAGAGAGGTTCTGGTAGTACTTAATACTAATGTCAAATAAGGAGTAAATTAATTATTATCCTAAACTCCCCAGGGTTTCACACACACATAGGCACCCATCTCTTACACCTTATCAAGTATGAAAACAACCATTTTAGGTCAAAGAGTAAAAAAAAACACAAAACGCACAGTTTGGAAATGTTCATGTACTATATTTACTGTTTACAATAATTAGACATGAGGGATTATGTCATAACTGGTATAGGTTCTTGAACAAATCTGGAATTATAGACACTGTGTATTCTAAATGATAGCATTACAAGGCAGTCCTTGCTATGGAATACCTGAGGGTAAGAGATATAGAGGGAGGGTGAAGAGAACTGGAGACAGAGTATTTTTTGTTGTTGTTGCTTGGACGCTATAGGATCTGTTTTAGTACCTTATTTCTATTATTTGTCTGGCATAATAGTCTTCGAAGATAAATGCTTGCGTAGAATAGAAGGACTGAAATGGTATGATAAAGTCACAAATTTGGAATTGATGACAAGAACCATGGAAGTGTCAGTGGAACAAGAGTTGAGAAGAAAATGCTGGCGATGGATAGGACACACATTGAGAAAACCTGTTGATAGCATTACAAGGCAGTCCTTGTTCCGGAATCCCCAGGGAAAAAGGCAGAGGTAGACCAAAAAACACATCGACAAGAGAACTGGAAACAGAGGTGAAAAAGATGATGAAAACATGGAAAGAACTTGAGCGGATGGCACAGGACAGGAAGACTTGGCATGTGTTTGTTGAAGGCCTATGCTCCTCAGGGAGCTAAAAGGGATTGATTGATTGATAATGTCTTCCTGTGTTCCATTAACTGTATTACATCACTATCACCATAATTTTTCAACAGTTTTTGTTTGGTTTCCAAATTACAGTAATTTTGCGCTCCTCTGCAGCTATCCATACACTAAAGTAAAATGTAATAGATACCACATATACTCGAGTATAAGTCAAGAATCTTTTTCCCATTTTGGACCTTAAAAAAACATACCCCGACTTATAGTCGAGTCAAAAAGAAAAGATTTATGAAACCAGTCAGTGTTGCCCACCGCATACTGATATCCTTCAGATATAAACATGCTGCTTCATTAAATGTTTTTATCAAAGTATCTTAGGTAATACATGTTTCAATTCCTATACTGTCACAAATTTCAATGGGAGTATGCTTTGTTGATTAGCCTCCTTCGTTTGTTCTGTCAGCAATACCATTACTTCTTTCACTGGATTCAAGTTTGTCAGAGTCTAAATCGGGCCCTTATTCAATATCCACATTGATTTGGTCACACCCTTAGCGTCCTCATCAAATAACAAGTCACTTCTCAGATCCCAACACTAATATTCAACCATATTGGCTTTTTTTTTTTTAAATCACAGAAAGTCATAATATCAATCGCTTCCTAAAAAATTCAGAATCATTTTAATGTACCAGAAATCTATAACTCGGGTCTTGCTAATTTCAGAGATTTTGTTGCTAATTAGCAAGCACTGATAAAAATAACCAGACGGGCAAACAAACAACCTTTATTTTCAAAGGCTTGAGAATTCTGCACACTGGCCCACTCGACATTCTGCCCTTCTTCTCTCTCATCTTTTACACTTAATTCGTTTATTCTCACATGTATTTTACATATTAGTAAGGCGATTTCAAGTGAGTTTTAAATGGGAATGAGTTAAGCTGAAAGTGGAGAAATTTGCAGGAAGCCAAGGAAATTGACAAAAAAACTCGTTCGACTTATAATTGGGTCATTCATTTTGGATGGTTTTTTTAAGTCCTAAAGTCTAGGGGTCTACTTATAATCAGATTGACCTATACTCAAGTGTATACAGTATATAGAAAACATTGATGACTTTAAAGTTATGAATATATTTTTCTTTCAGTGTGTCATCGATTTAAGAAAAAACCAGTTGGAGATTGGCACGACAGGAACAATAACTCCATTTTTAGGAGAAGCAGATTTACCCGAACATGCCCGTCTTAATCAACCAGGTTCCCTTGGTCAAGATGAAGATCGGGAATTAACAGAGGCACTTTCACGTTCAGTTAACGAAACTGGTAAATGTGGTTGTGAGAGTATGGATGTGTGTATGACTGTATGTTTATACATTGTTGTTTTTCAAAGTAAGTGTCTGTGTGGAGGTTGTTACTTCTTGTGACAGTTGTTGTTGCTGTTTAACTAGGGCTGCTGAGCTTGTCACTCTTGCAGGCAGTGACAAGTTTATTGCATGGCATTTGTCTGCAGTGTAGATCTAGGGTTTTCCTGTCCTGTAGCTTTTCTGCCATTCTGCAACTTGCTGAGTTGCACAGTCATGAACTTCTCTTTCTTTCCTGAGCATTCCTTCCTTGTCATCAGTTCCACATTAGTAATCTTGTCATCACTTCCACAATAGTGATCTTGCTTTTGTGCGACTATTTTCATATACTCCTGACAGTTTCAGTCCATTGCAATTTTTACTATTGCCTATGACAAGTGTTTCGTAAGTAAGTACTAACATTTTACGTTCACTTACTTGGTAAAGTTAATTAATCTAAATATTCATGGTTTTCGTGTTAACACTGCATTTTGTTATTGATATTTTAAAACCCCCTCTCTAAAATTAAATGCATACAAATCAGACATAATGGCTAATTAAAGATGGTCTACGGCTGGGTCATCTAAACATTTACCATCTATAAGGCAAACTTCCTGAGCTTACACGAATTCTGAATCAAAGTTTTCATGTTTTTGGACTTTCGGAAAGTCGTTTAAATGACAAAATATCAGATGATGATATTGCACTACAGGGCTTTAAAACTGTTCAACAAGACAAGTAGAAAGCTAGAAACAGGTATAATAGTATATATTGCCACGTCTATTAGTTATCGTCGCAGAAGCGACTTAGAGACAGCAGAGACCGAGTGCAAATGGTTAGAAGTAAAAATACTGAGCCAGGGACAATTTCTAGTCGGGTAACTTTATAGAAATCCCAGTGCAGGAACCATCTGGTACAAAGATTTCACCATTATGATGGACAAAGTACTTACCACTCCCAAAGAAATTATTCTTCTAGGCGACTTCAACATCGACATGCACAACACAAACCAAACGTGGGAAAACATCATACTATCACACAACGTAAAACAAATAGTCAACCAGCCTACCAGGGTAACAAAAACATCATCCACAACAATTGACCACATCTACGTCACCTGTGCAGAAAACATTATAGAATGCTCTGTTCCTATTGTCGCAGTGAGTGACCACAATCTAATATGTTGCACGTGGTCAAAGAATAAATATAAAGCTCCCAGAAATAAACATATAAGCATTAAATTTAGAAGTTTCAAAAATTTCAACCATGAACTATTTTTACATGATTTGCGAGCTGCACCTCTAACCAGTGTTTACCAGCTTTCTGATCCCGATGACGCCATTGCTCATTGGACACGTATCTTTCATTGTGTGTTTGATAACCACGCACCAACTAAAGAAGTTTGTGTGAAACGACAGATTAAATCTCCTTGGATCACACCAGCAGTGCTAGAAGTCATGATACCAGATTTGCCTTGTGACCTTGGCCAACTGTCAGCATTCTGTGAGAACAAAAGCACAAATACAATCCCATCCGACATTTGGTTTATGGCAGTTAACGAAGTGTATATCTATCTTCTAGGCCTTTAAGAGAATAACTCATCAGGACAATTGACGGAATCAGTAATTGAATACTGCGCTATGCTGCACCAGTTATTAGTGATTCACTAACATACATATACAATCTATGTATCACAAAGATTTTCCGTCGCACTTTAAAGTCGCTAAGGTACGAGGGACGTTCAAGTCAAACCGGGACTTTTTGTTCTGGAAGTACAGGAAGGAATGCTAGCGTGTTGGTACTACTGACAGTAGTAAGTAACAAGTGTGACCTACTCGTATTACCGTTACCGTTAGGTGGCGTACGCATCACGGGTCAGTCCCTGATAATGAAAATGGCGGACAACAGAGTTAGTGCATGCATGGAACAGCGTGTTATAATGAAGTTTCTTGTGAAAGAAGGCGTGAAACCTGCAGAAATTTACAGAAGACTGCAAGCACAGTACGGTGATGAGACACTCAGTCGCAGTAAGGCATTTGAATGGTGTAAACGTTTTAAAGAAGGCCGTGGCGGCTGCCAGCCCACAGCAGTCATTCGTGTGAACATCCAGCGTGTGGAACGCCTGATCCTGGAAAATCGACTCATAACCTGGATGATCGTTTTGGCAGGGAAGGCCAGAATTTTCTGAATCGCTTCATTACATGTGATGAAACCTGGGTGCATCATTTCACTCCGGAATCAAAACGAGCATCCATGCAGTGGAAGCATACGGAATCACCACCACCCAAAAAATTTTGGAACATTGCGTCTGCTGGGAAAGTGATGGCGAGTGTTTTCTGGGACAAATGTGGCATTATTCACGTGGATTTTCTACCCAGTGGTGCCACTATCAACAGTGAAGAGTACTGTCGCATTCTAAGTGATGTGCATAACCATCTGCGGAAAAAAACGGCCTGGTTTGATAATAAAAGGCGTCCTGTTTCTACAGGATAACGCACGACCACATACCGCTCACCGCACCACGTGCAAATTACAGCAACTCGGGTGGGAGGTATTGCCACATCCCCCTTACAGCCCAGACCTCGCTCCGAGCGACTTCCACCTGTTTGGACCCCTGAAAGAGTTCCTGTAAGGTCAGCATTTTAGCACTGATGACGAAGTGAAGCAGGCTGTCCTATGATGGTTCAGGAGTACTGACATATCTTTCTACGCTAAAGCTTTTCAAGCATTAATTAAACGCTGGGATAAGTGTATAAATGTTGCAGGGGATTATATCGAAAAATAAATGGCAATTTCACTCCTACAAATTTGTTTTTTCAGTTTGTACAAACAAAAGTCCCGGTTTGACTTGAACGTTCGTCAAAATCTGGCTTTTCTGTCTTGGGAAGACATTAAAATTCGTCTAATATGTAGTTTCTTACACAATAATCTAAAGCCATCATATCGCTCAAATTATTTTCAAAACTCCTAAGACCGTAAAAATACTGCGCATTCGCTCAGGGTTAACTATACTTGGTCCTCTACTTTTTACCAGATAAATATACATTAACTTAAAACCTTCCACATGAGAAACACATCAAACACTTATCCTGTGACATGTGTTTGCAGATAACTGTTAAAACTGTTTACAAAGTCCTCTACTTTTTTGATAAAAGTTGTAACACACTGTTTGCAGATAAAAGTTTTGTTACAAAAAGATAAGATAATCTGATCAAGTGGATCAACGGAAATCGCATGCTAATAAATATCATTAAAACAAAATGCATGTTAATATCAACTAGACAAAAATTACAAAATTCAGAGAAAACAACACTTCAGATCAACATTGGTACCTCACTAATTGAAAACGTTAATGAACATAAAACTCTAGGTATAGTCGTTGACCACCATCTAAATTGGAACTCACATGTACATGCACTGACCAAGCAAATGGCACAGAAAGTTTACCAGTTAGCTAAAATCAAACATTTCCTAGATGAAGATGCACGAAAATTGTTCTATATATCTCACATACAAGCAAACCTTGACTATTGCTCCACAATCTGGGATGGTTGCTCAATGTCCAACACAAAGAGACTCCGTTCACTACAAAAGCGTGCAGTGCGTCTAGTCTCTGACAACTGCCTAACCCCGTGTGTAGATCTATATAAAAAACTCCAAATACTGCCCTTAAGAAAGTGCCTTCTGTTTAACAAAGCTAAATTTGTTCACAAAATCCTGTTACATAATGCACCAGCATATCTGTGGCCAATGTTCAAATACAATGAAAGATGCAGTCAACGCTTTAACAAATTGCAAGTGCCCAAGCCTAGGCTTGACTTATTCAAGAAAAGCTTAGTGTGCTGCTGCTCATCTTTGGAATTGTCTTCCACATAACCTAAGAAACAACTTCAGTCCCTATTCATACAAACGTAGACTTTTCGAATACTTTATGAGTTCTGATTACATGCCCCCCTAATCAGATTATCTTTTCTTATAATATCAACTGTAGGTTCTAATGAGGATGTTTGTACTTTTCAATATATTTTATGTCATGCTTATAGGTAGTTAATGTTAATATGAGTGTGCTATTTTATTTTACTTTACAACGTTGAATTCCTTGAAATTGATATGTAAAATGCATGTGAGAATAAATGAATTCAGTTTGAAAGGTGAGAGAAAGGAAGGGCAGAATGTCATACAGGCCTGCGTGCCCAATTCTAAACCCTTTGAAAATAAAGTTCGTTCGTTCTACATTGGTGATCTTGTCATCAGTTCTTCATTTAGTGATATTTTCATCAGTTCTACATTGGTGATCTTGTCATCAGTTTCACATTGGTGATCTTGTCATCAGTTCTACATTGGTGATCTTGTCATCAGTTCTTCATTTAGTGATCTTGTCATCAGTTCCACATTGGCGATCTTGTCATCAGTTCCACATTGGTGATCTTGTCATCAGTTCTACATTGGTGATCTTGTCATCAGTTCTTCATTTAGTGATCTTTTCATCAGTTCCACTTTGGTGATCTTGTCATCAGTTCCACATTGGTGATCTTGTCATCAGTTCTACATTGGTGATCTTGTCATCAGTTCTACATTGGTGATCTTGTCATCAGTTCTACATTGGTGATCTTGTCATCAGTTTCACATTGGTGATCTTGTCATCAGTTCCACATTGGTGATCTTGTCATCAGTTCTACATTGGTGATCTTGTCATCAGTTCCACATTGGTGATCTTGTCATCAATTCTACATTGGTGATCTTGTCATCAGTTCTTCATTTAGTGATCTTTTCATCAGTTCTTCATTTAGTGATCTTTTCATCAGTTCCACATTGGTGATCTTGTCATCAGTTTCACATTGGTGATCTTGTCATCAGTTCTACATTGGTGATCTTGTCATCAGTTCTTCATTTAGTGATCTTTTCATCAGTTCCACATTGGTGATCTTGTCATCAGTTCTACATTGGTGATCTTTTCATTAGTTCCACATTGGTGATCTTGTCATCAGTTTCACATTGGTGATCTTGTCATCAGTTCTACATTGGTGATCTTGTCATCAGTTCTTCATTTAGTGATCTTTTCATCAGTTCCACATTGGTGATCTTGTCATCAGTTCTACATTGGTGATCTTGTCATCAGTTCTTCATTTAGTGATCTTTTCATCAGTTCCACTTTGGTGATCTTGTCATCAGTTCCACATTGGTGATCTTGTCATCAGTTCTACATTGGTGATCTTGTCATCAGTTCTACATTGGTGATCTTGTCATCAGTTCTACATTGGTGATCTTGTCATCAGTTTCACATTGGTGATCTTGTCATCAGTTCCACATTGGTGATCTTGTCATCAGTTCTACATTGGTGATCTTGTCATCAGTTCCACATTGGTGATCTTGTCATCAATTCTACATTGGTGATCTTGTCATCAGTTCTTCATTTAGTGATCTTTTCATCAGTTCTTCATTTAGTGATCTTTTCATCAGTTCCACATTGGTGATCTTGTCATCAGTTTCACATTGGTGATCTTGTCATCAGTTCTACATTGGTGATCTTGTCATCAGTTCTTCATTTAGTGATCTTTTCATCAGTTCCACATTGGTGATCTTGTCATCAGTTCTACATTGGTGATCTTTTCATTAGTTCCACATTGGTGATCTTGTCATCAGTTTCACATTGGTGATCTTGTCATCAGTTCTACATTGGTGATCTTGTCATCAGTTCTTCATTTAGTGATCTTTTCATCAGTTCCACATTGGTGATCTTGTCATCAGTTCTACATTGGTGATCTTGTCATCAGTTCCACATTGGTGATCTTGTCATCAGTTCTACATTGGTGATCTTGTCATCAGTTCCACATTGGTGATCTTGTCATCAGTTCCACATTGGTGATCTTGTCATCAGTTCTACATTGGTGATCTTGTCATCAGTTCCACATTGGTGATCTTGTCATCAGTTCCACATTGGTGAATTGTCATCAGTTCTACATTGGTGATCTTTTCATCAGTTCCACATTAGTGATCTTGTCATACCACTGAAATCCTCCTGTTCTGCAAGCACCCATTTATGAATGTCTGTAGCTCTTTGCTTCTTGTTGTTGTTGTCCATGTTTCAGAGCCATACAATAGAGCTGACTTGATATTTTCTTTTTCGTCTTCTTCATACACTCTCAGACATCAACTTAATTATGTTGAAAGAAAGCAGTTGTCAGCTTGAGGCTATTTGTATCTCCATAGATTTTTTCCAAGAATGGTTGGAGTGATGTCCATTTGTGTTTACTCTGTTCCTCAAATGTTGGGCATCTTTGAAGCAGATGTTCAGCAGTCGGTGCCACAGTTGCACTCATCTTAGCTCCTATCTTTAGCTTGGTGGATAGATGGTATCCCAACTTTTCTTTGGCCTGTTCTCTTCTGCTGAGCTTGTAATATGCATCATTATTTTTTTGGTGGCCTGGATACTCTGCTTTGTTCCTGTAACTGCTTCTGATAAAACTCTTTGCCTCTTCGAAAGTTATGCATATATCAGGCTGAGGTAGCTTTCCTTCTTCTATCAGCCTCTTCACTGCCAGGTATGTTGCAAGTAAGAAAGGATCTACTGTACCACATCTCATTTGGATCGCTGACATTGTTTGTGGAGTATTGCTCTTAGGTCATCGAGGTATGCATTTTTCTGGCTCTTCATTGTTGCAAGTACTGACAGTGCAATTAAGAAAGCCACTTGTCTCTGTGTGCTTTCCTCTGTCATTAGAGCCTCTGCTGCAGTTTTCAAGGCCTCTACCTCTGCTCTAAAGTTACTTGAGAATCTTTCTGTTGCCACTGAAGCTTTTTATTTTGGTGTACCAGTGCTTAAGTTCAGAAAGACTTCTCCATCTTCTGTTGCATTTGTTGCTGACCCATCTGTGTATGCATGTGGTCAGGTTGCTTAGGTAATGTTTCTCTATGTATTTTGTGGTTGTAGCCGTTCTCTCTGTTGCTGTCTGGCTGTCCTGTCTGTCAATGCCAGGAATGTTTTCCTATCATTCCATTGATTAACCTTTAGCACGCTGCTGTCGACATATGTTGATGAAGGTAACCAATGCTCTCCATGCTGTTGTCGACATATGTTGACAAGCGGATATTTTCGTTTTCTAGCATTAGAATGTGTGTACATGTGACTTCACCCCCGGATGTTAAGTTTTAAACTTATCTGAGAGAGAGTTAGCTTCCGTTTCCGATCTTTTTTAGTAATGGGTGCATTCGCGTTTATTTTCTGTGAATTTTTTTAAATCTAAATGAATCGGCATCGAACACGCGGCCATTTTCACTCTAATTTTATTGTATTCTGACGCCGTGCGGTGGGGATGAGATTTTTGTCATTATAAGCACTAATATCAGTTCTCAGAATATGGTTGATGACAGAGATGGAAACAAAAGTAGAATGTCATTGCTAGTATGTAAAAGTTTAGGGGTTAGGATTAGATTTATCGGAAAGATTTAGGGTTACGGCCGAATGTCACTGCTGACATGGGCGTTTGTTGCTTTGCTACTGATGATGGGTGTAACGAAAAGATCGTCATTTGATTTGTATTGGTCAAATGACTTTCATTGAGATGCAAGAGATAACTGAGATATGGACACTTCGTTTGTTGGTTATTTTATTATTATTTTTTTTTAATTTTAAAATTTAAAAAAAAATTTTTTTTTTTTTTTTAAATTTGTTTATTGTTTTTTTCGTCTTTCCTTTCCTCTCTTCTTATCACATCTAACATGTACACAAACAAATTTTATATCATCAGATTCTCCATTCATTTATTTATATAAATTCCAAAAATGATAGCAATTGACCAAGAAACACAAAAACTATAGACATTACAAGTCGCCCACTATAAAACGGGGGCTTCTGAAAAAAAATGCAGCTGCAGGGCAAGTTTTCGGGAAAAGAATGCAGCGTGCTAAAGGTTAAAGCACTTGTTTCCAGGCCATATATTCTATAGTACATTGAGTGGTCTGTTAGTCTCCTGAATTTCTCTGCTTATTTCTGGGCCCTGCTATCTTTTCTATCCTCCATTGTTTGGAGGTAGGTCCTCTTTTCGAGTTCTTAAATAGATGTTTACTTCATGCCTCCCACTATGATTCTCATTGCTTGGTTTTGGAGTCTGTTAATTGTATTGGAGTTTAACAACTGCTGTTGCCCATGCTGCAATGCCAAACGTTGACATTTGAGTTGAGGATTCTGAATTTGGTGTTGGGCTTGATTTCTAATGTATTTCTCAGTGCAGTGAAAGCTCCTCTACCCTTTTGTGTTTTTATTATAATATCACTGTCTGTCCCTCCAAGTCTGTCTTTCTTGCTGCCAAGCAAGATATATGTATAAATCTTTTGTAGCAATGTTTCTTAAAGTGCAGTCTTGTTATTGAGTCCTGCAGTTGTAAAATAATGATAATGTAAAGTGGCGATATGAAATAATCTTAATATGGAACTGATCTCATGTTTCTTTCACCTCACAGCTGCCAGTTCGTCAGCTGCCAGTAAACCTGCCGCATCAGGGACATCACAGCCATCACCATCATTATCAGCATCTCCACAATTCTCTGAAGCAGTCGTTACACGCCTCATGTCCAATGGTTTCTCCCGACATGCTGTTTTGGAAGAACTTCGGCGCTCCAATGGCAATGCAGACCAGGCTCTAGCTTCATTGTTTTCTAAGTCATTTACCATGCCTTAAAGGTTGCAGACGTCAGAGTGCAGGCGTGAACTTTCAGACATTCTTATCCACTGTCATCGATAGATCACATTGTTGTATTTTTTATATCATTTTGTGGTGTTGTTGTTTTTGTCATCTCATCAAGGTAGGGGGACCTCCACTGCATATTAAGTCAAAATAGAAGAATGGGAATTTAGGATTAGTCTATTTTCTGATGTGTATAATCTCCTCAGTCTAAATATGTCAGATTTCTAAGTAAGTGTATATTGACTTTGAAAATTGTGTTTATCAAGAAATTGTGCTTTTCCAATAAGGAAAGCTTGTTGTACAAGGTGAATAATATGCAGTTGCTGATTTGGGCTGCATACTCATGACGTAATACAAATTGCCACAGAAACAACTTCTGCATGTGCCTGTGCCTGCTTGATGCAGGTTTCCTGTGAGGGGACCTGCTGTAGTGGTTGTTCCTAGCTCTGTAGTGAAAGGGGAATAAGGAAACCTATGAAGTTGTCAGAACATTGTTTTATGTTGCTAATTTTCTGTTACCGTGCTCAATGTATGCATCAGTAAACATGAGATCTGGCACAGATACTTACCATTGCATGATAAAACTTTTCTCAGATCAGATTTTGGATATATTATCAAAATTTTAATTGTGAAAGTTGTCAAATGTGTTACCATTGTCTTGTACTAACTTTAAAATCCTCTAGCTCTGGATCTACTAAAGTTAGAACAAATCTAATTTGATCAAAGTTTTAAAATGCAGCGGTGAGCTTCCGGTTCAGATTTGGTGCTCATAACATGAAAATTTAAAAAGCCGTAGTGAATTGAAATGCAGACTGTCCTCGGCTTACGTCGGGGTTTCGTTCCCACGTCCTCGTCATTCATAAGTTGGATATAACTTTATATTATATGAACCATAAGGATATGTTAACAATTAACATGGGGGTCAGGTGGCCTCGAACTTTAGAAGTACCGGGTTTGATTCCCTGTAGAGGGAATATAATTTATGGAATTTTTTTCACAGAACCAGTGGTCCTAATGATGTCATACTCCCCCCTGGTGTCCTGGGTAGGGCGATCGGATGCCTAGCTTTCTCGGATACGGGCGAAAAAATAGGTTTCTTATGCAAGTTGCGCACACTAAAAATCCCACGGCAGATGGAAAGCGTAAAGAGTAGGCCATAAAGGCCGCTGCCCTGGCATAATTTTTAAAAATTAGAAACCTACCTACCACAAAAATATTAATAGAATGTGTGATTCCTATAAACACACATTGGTATTCTCGCCGGTGCTACAGAGTTGGTGCACTGTGCTGAGATTATCCTTGTGTGATCTAAGGGAGGAGATCAAAGCACTGATGGAGTTGTCCTGTGCATTGAAGACAGTCCTTAAAACAAAACCAAATAATTAACATGCCTATAAAATTGACTAATTATAAATAATGAATAAATAAAATTTACTACTGAACGTCAGAAGTTGAAAATAATTTTTAAAACATAATGCAATTAATAGGATGGCCATCATAAGCCAGGGACAGTCTGTATAACATTTAAATCCAATATGGTCACCATTTCCATGCAACCACTTGCATTATACCATCAAATACTTTTGTTATGGATAACCATTATTATTGTAAGTTACACCCAAGCATTTTAATTAAACTTCTGCAGTTATTTATGACAAAATGTCACTTTATTGTAGCTCCTCCCCTTAGTGACTAATTAAACCATGGTACCCAAAACTCAGCTGTGAGTGATAATTTTAGTTCAGTTGTAACTTAAACAGGCAGAAGAGGCAGCACTGAGAAATGAACAAAGCACAGTTTATAGAATAACTAAAGCTATCAGTGGAAAACGAGGTGCAAACAACATAACGTTAGTAAGAGACAAGCAAGGAAATCTCATCACCACAGCACGGGCAGGAAACAAGATGGGCAGAGCACTTCAGAGAAACACTGAATAAGGAACCACCAGAGACTCAGCTATGTTCCTAAGGCTGAAAGTGACTTAGACGTAAATACTGACATTCCACGAAAAGAAGAAATCATCACAGCTATCAAAGGGCTAAAAAATGGAAAAGCGCCTGGTCACGACAATCTAAATGCTGAGCTATTCAAGACAGACCCTGAACTAGCAGCAGAACTATTAGAACCACTATTTGCACAAGTCTGGGAAACTGAGACAACAGAGTGCAGTAAAGGAATAATTGTCAAATTGCCCAAGAAGGGCGACCTTGCAGACTGCAACAACTGGAGAGGAATTACCCTCCTCTCAGTTCCCAGCAAAATACTAGGCAGGATAATCATCCAGAGAATTTTAAAAGCAGTTGACCATAAACTGAGAAAAGAACAAGCGGGCTTCAGAAAGAACAGAAGATGTGCTGATCATATATTTGCCCTCAGGAACATTATAGAGCAGTGCTCAGAATGGCAGAGACAGCTGTACATTAACTTTGTTGATTTTGAAAAGGCTTTCGACAGCATACACAGGGACATCCTATGGAAAATTCTGAGGGCTTATGGAATTCCCAGCCGCATTGTTGCTATCATAAAAAGCCTCTATTCTAACTTTACGTGCAGTGTTGGATCGAGTAATGTAACTTTCGAAGTGAAAACAGGAGTACGACAGGGATGCCCCTTATCAACAACATTATTTTTGACAGTCATAGATTGGGTGATGCGCCAGACAACAGAGGGCAGTCCAAGAGGAATTAGATGGACGTTTTCTACATTGGAAGATTTGGAATATGCAGATGACATTGCACTACTCGCGCATTCACATCAACACATTCAAGACAAAACAGATAGACTGAATAAGTATGTCCAGCAGGTTGGCCTGGACATCAATTTGAAGAAGACAGAGGTCATGACACTAAGTGTGGGCAATCCTGAGCCAATAACAGTAAGGAACCAGAAGTTAGAACAGACAGACACATTTACTAACCTAGGAAGCATAGTTAACTCCTGACGGCGAACAAGCAAGGACATTAACAACAGAATGAATAAAGAGAGAACAGCCTTTACTGTTCTCAACAACATTTGGAAGTCTTCCCAGTACAGCACAAACACCAAATGAAGACTGTATGAGGGCTGTGTACTTTCTGTGCTTCTCTATAGTGCGGAATGTTGGAGAGTAACAGAAGGAAATGTCGAAACTGTCCTCCTTCCACACAATCTGCCTAAGGAAAATTCTCAGAATCTTTTGGCCGAATACCATCAGCAACCAAGAATTACTTACTCGGAGTAACCAGAAGGACATGCACACCATCATAGCTGGCAGATGCTGGAGTTGGGTTGGCCACATCCTCAGAAGGGACCCTGATACCATCACAAGAACAGCTATGCTATGGACCCCCGAGGGAAAGCGAAAGAGAGGCCGACCAAAAACAACTTGGTGGAGAACTGTGGAAGCTGAGATGCAAAGAATGAACCACAGTTGAGGCACTGTACGAAGGATGGCCGCCGACCGAGCAAGGTGGAATCAATTTGTTGCTGCCCTACAAGAGCCACCAAGCGTGATTGCCGCTGACTGCTTTGACAGTTGGTGGTTATGGATCAAAGAAGAAGAAGTAACTTAAACATGAAGAATGGATGTCAAAGTTCATTTCTTTGTGTTACTATTATCACCAAGACTTTACACACTTTATTTATCGTCCGTGCGGCATTATTGAGTCACAAGATAAAGAAAAAGAAGCCAGAATCTAAACAGCTGAAGACAGGTTTTCCCTTTTAACCACTTTCATGTAATGTCACCTGAGCATATGTTAGTCGTATTTTAAATCAATGGTAAAAATCTCTGTCTTCTATTAATTGTAGAAAGCAGCAGAAAATTCACACGTAGTTCCTTTTCTTGGTACATTTTAATCTAACAAGTTTTGGCCAGCATTGACGAAGCCAATTTAAATAATAAATAAAAACGGTGTAAAATTAGGGGAAATAATTCTGTTAAAGTAAGTGACATAAAAAACCACGAATATAGATTGTTTCTCATTTTAAGTGGTTGGTGTCGGACAGTGATATGCAGATTCTTCTTCTTTGATCCTTAGCCGCAGACCGTCAAAGCAGTCAGTGGCCATTACGCCTGGTGGTGTCTTGTAGGGCAACAACAAATTGATTCCACTTTGCTCGGTCGGCGGCCATCCTTCGTACAGTGCCCCAACTCTGGTTCATTCTTTGCATCTCAGCCTCCACAGTCCTCCGCCAAGTTGTTTTTTGGTCAGCCTCTCCTTCGTTTTCCTTCAGGGGTCCATAGCATAGCTGTTCTTGTGATGGCATCGGGGTCTCTTCTGAGGACATGGTCAACCCAGCTCCAGCGTCTGCCAGCTATGATGGTGTGCATGTCCTCTTGCTTGCTCCGAGTAAGCAGATCTTGGTTGGTGATGGTATTCGGCCAAAAGATTCGGAGAATTTTTCTTAGGCATGTTGTGTGAAAAGAGGACAATTTCGACATTTCCTTCTCTGTAACTCTCCGCGCCATAGAGAAGCACAGAAAGCACACAGCTCTGATATAATCCTAATTTTGTGCGTTATTTTAGCTGTTTAAACTTATTATTGTATCTTTTATTCAAAGGTGAATTTCACTGGTTGAAAAACTAATATTTAGTTACAACTTAAAATGGTAACACACATTTTAGGAAACCCATCTTTAATGGTGTTACCAAATACGCTTTAAAAAAAAGTGATAAATAATTGTTCTGTATGTCACGTAGAATAAAAGTGGTTGGCTAGTTATCATGAATTAGTATTTCTTGACATCATTCAGGCAATATTTTTTTAGAAGAAATGACGAATTACTGACAACTTATCACCTGTGTACTGCTTTATTCTATCTACACTTTTGGCGAAAATTGACCCGAGGTCATAAATCAAAATTATATTGTTTAACACATTAACTACCGAATTGAAAAACACACTGTGGCCGAATTAAATTTATTTCCCATTTTTATCCTGTAAGTGTTTGCACAAAGTAAGCGGTAGTTTTCGTAATTGTTGACAGATTTTTATGAACTACACGTCATTTTAAAGATAAATGAATGTACTATTACAATAAGCACCATTTGTAACTCTAATAGATGTTGTTATTTAACGTCCCTCCGATGGCCGAGGACTTCCAATATTTTCACAATTATATCTGCTTGTGCCCCATCTCTATCAAAATCAATGTGCACACCGTTTTCACTCTTGTCCTCGTCACTCGATCTATCAGTCAATTGTTGAAACATGTTTCTAGCCTATGCAGCCGTTAGACGAGATGTACAAGCATTTTTTGTGGTCCTATCACTAGTTGCCACGGTAAACAATTTTACACGATTTGGTAACTAACCCAAAACGCTGAAAAACATGAACATAATATCAATTTTCCAATGTTCTACAACAACCATGCTTTTGTAATTTGTTTTCCGGTAGCAACTTAAAATTTTGAACTAGATCAGAAAGTGTTTCAGTACATTTTTCATTCGTTTTATTACTAAAATTAGATCAACGCTCTGAGCGGCTAGCGGCCCAAATGATAGGATTTCAAAAACCGGTCCCACCGGCTTGCGGTAGTTAATGTGTTAACCTTTTACAGTCCACAGCCCTGCTAATATTTCAACCCCCAGCGAAGGGACATAACTCTTTTTCTTAAATATTTCTTATATTAAAAAAATCCAACGGGCTGATCACCCGTTTGCCAGTCACTTTGATTACGGAAACAACGGCGAACGGATTGATTTGTCGTTGCCCTAAAGACGCCATTAGGCGTGATGGGCACAACGGCAGAGAAAATCTATTCGCTGTTGCCCTTAAGACGCCACTAGGCGTAATGGCCACTGACTGCTTTGCCGGTCGTTGGCTAAGGACGGAAGAAGAAGAAGAAGATATTAAAAAAATTATTTATACACTAATATTAGTTCATATAACACAAAAACACATTTATTTGTACAGTAAAATGGACATACTTTAATACCTGTATATTTTAATGTCACATTTAAATGTTTTTCATAGTTAAAAAAATATGTCAAAACCAAAAAATTACTTTATCTTTATGATAGTCTTGCGCTGGAAAGCTTTTATATACATTATTAACAGTTTTTCTTGAAACTGTGAATATCAAACAAATTACGCTACCGTTGAGAACACAATTTACAAGCATAAACTGTCTCTAGAATTCTACAAGTGTCCGTTTTTCCTTAATTCTTGCAGCACTGAACACGACGTTTTTTTTTCTGCTCACGAGTTTGACGGTCCATGCTTGTTGGATGTTGGTTTTAATTACGCTCACACTGAAACAGCATAACCAACCCTTTTCAGCTCTGTTGGTTTATTCATAAGTTCATCGTCTGGTATAAATAAGAAGAAACAAATAATACGCAGCTGCTCATCAGACAAATTATGTTTAGGCCCTGGGAGCTCATACATCTGGAATAATTCCATACAAGTAAATGTGCCTCTATATGTCCATTGTCTACAATTTTACTACCGGTAGTTCCTACATCGATTATCCTACTTTCACTATCGTTGATAACTGGGTCATAGTCCACATCGAAGTAGGATTAATCATTTTACACTACTGGAATAACACAGAAACGTAGATCTAATCCTTCAAAGTTCATTGAAAATCTCTTCCATGACTTGAAGAACCATTTTTCACTGTGTAATTTTTTAAAAATCAAAAAAAAATCAACCACTCGACTTAGAAAAATGCGATCGATATCAAAATAAACTTCGAAACGGCCTCTATCAACCGGAAACACGCAAAATCTCGTACACACGAGAGTTCCATTGTTGCTTAGCAACGAAATAAGCAACCTGTTGCCTGGCACTTTTAGGCGAATCGGCCGGTACGATAAAAGATAAAATACTGGCGCTTTTGGGCAAATTGGACTGGAAAGGGTTAATCTATCATCCTACACAGTATTTTACGGTTACTGCTGTCTCTATGTTCTAGACATGAAGAAAGTAATGTAGACACAAAATTTGGAGAAAGTGATAATGAACACGAAGAGGAAAGAAAGTAATATACGAGGGGCGTTCAGAAAGTAATGCACCACATCGTTTTTCTCAGCTAATAATGAAGATAGCATCATGAAATTTTGCACACTTCAATTATGGCATGTGCCAATTGTATGCACCAAATTGCACCGCAACCGGCCAAATAATACGGCTGCCGTAAACCGTTGAAATGGAGCATGTTAGCAACTTGCGTTATAAACAGTGAATTGTGATAGAATTTCTCGTTGCAGAGAAGGAAACTGTTTTGAACATTCACAAGCGTCTATGTGATGTGTATGGAAGTTTTGCAGTTGACAGGAGTACAGTCAGTCGCTGGGTTCAGAGAATCAGGAAGTGGAGATATGGAGCTGCTTGATCGGCCGCGCTGTGGACGTCCTGCCACAGCCACCAACGCAGAAATGTTGAAATGCGCTGAGGGCATTATTCTTACTGATAGGCAAATCACTACTCAACTATTGGCCTTACAGCTGTCAGTCAGCATTGGTAGTGCAAATGCAGTTATAAAAACTCTCGGGTTTTCTAAGGTTTGCGCAAGATGGGTTCCTCGAAGTCTCACAAATGACCACCAATTGCAAAGGAAAGCAATTTCTTCTGAATTGTTGGAGCGTTTCAATGCTGATGGAGAGGACATTTTGGCTAAGATCGTTACAGGTGATGAAACCTGGGCACATCATTTTGAACCTGAGACAAAAAGGCAGTCAATGGAGTGGCATCATCCACAATCACCACGAAGAAAGAAATTCAAGACAATTCCTTCAGCTGGAAAGGTCATGATCACTGTCTTTTGGGAGATTGAAGGTGTGATTCTTGTGGACGTTATGCCAAGAGGAGAGACAATCAATTATCAAGCTTACATTAAGACATTGAAAAAACTCAATCAACGTTTTCGCAGAGTTCGGCCGCACAAGAATCCAGCAGACCTGCTTCTCCTTCACGACAATGCACGACCTCACACAAGTCTGGCAACATGGGAAGCAATCACCAAATTGGGTTGGACTGTACTACCCCATCCACCCTATAGTCCCGATTTGGCACCATCTGATTTTCATCTATTTGGTCCACGTAAAGATGCACTCCGTGGGACAAGGTTTGAAGATGATTTTGGAGTGATTCATGCAGCGAAGAAATGGCTACATGATCAAGACAAAATCTGGTACGGGCTAGGAATACATGCACTTGTTTCGCGCTGGCATAAAGCCGTACAAGTTGATGGAGATTATGTTGAATAATACCGATGTTTACATGACATATCCATGTATATTGTCTATAAATTTCATGCTTTTCGAATAAACAGCTCCTGAGAAAAACGATGTGGTGCATTACTTTATGAACGCCCCTCGTAATAAGTATTGACCTCGCCTATTTTATGTAATGACTAAAACAGTGTAAAATGAGGGGAAATAACTCTGTTAAAGTATGAGAAATAATGAACTAGTTTTGTTCTCCTTTATGCATTCTCATGTATATTTCTTGTCTCCCATTTGTGACTGTTTCTGAAGAAGGGTAATCTCCAAAACGTTCCATGATTTGAGAGTATCATTCTGTTATATATCTGACTCAATACTAGGAATGGCGTTATTGCCCCGCCAGGCTTGTCCTAAGAGAAAACTATTATGAGCTTGTGCTTGGCAATCTTCTCATGTGGAACAAATTGTACCAGAAAGCACCACTGTAAGAGCACGTGAATGATTAGGTGCAGGCTTTCCTGCAAGGGACCCAGATGCAAGGTTAAGGAGCAGAGAGGAAAATCCTGTAGTTATCAAGTCTATGTTTAAGGGAGGTATCATTGTTGAATTATTTCAGATTATGTATAATGTTGTTATTGTTATAATGAATGGTAATGTTTTTGACAATGACATGGGATTATGTAAACAGCGACAACAACAAATTTGTATTTTCTGTAATTCTGTAATACATTGTCTTTCAAAATATGAAAATATGTTTGTATGTATTTTATTAATAGTATTATTTGAAACTTTCACCTTTGTCCGCATCACAGCGCGTGTTTGGGGAAAGTCCAAACTCAGTGAGGACCAAAGCTATGGTATATAATGCCTGAGTCACCAGAATGCTTCTATATGGCAGCAATATATGACAACCAATGCTAAGTAAGTAAACAGATTCAATAACTTACATCTACAGTGTCTAAGCCACATTTTTGGTATTTCTTGGAAGGACAAAGTGGCAAATGTCGAGGTGCGGTCACGTGCTAACCTTCAAAGCATGTATACGCTGCTTAGACAACGCAGTCTACTCTGGCTTGACTGTGTCTGCTGCATGGAAGATGGTCCCATTCCCAAAGATTCTACCGACAACTGGCAGATGGCAAAAGAACAACAGGAAGACAGCAAGTGAGGTTCAGAGATGTGTGCAAGAGAGATAAATGATGGCTGCGGACATAAATCCAGCAAGTGAGGTTCAGAGATGTGTGCAAGAGAGATAAATGATGGCTGCGGACATAAATCCAGCAAGCTAGGAGGATGAAGTTGCCGATCGCATCAGGTGGTGATTCTCCCTACGGCACCAACTCAGATTAGGCAAAAAAGAAGATCTTACAACAAGCAGACAGGAAAAGAACACACCAAAAGAAACATCAGTCACAATAAGCAGCTGAGAGCTATCATCTCTAGGGCACATCATTCCCATAAGTCAGTCATGGCTGGAGGTGGCTTCTATTTTCAACTTTAGTGTTGTGAAATAACGCTAACTTCCCGAGGCTGTAGATTTTGAAGCCCACTGTTTGTTAGAAGTTCTTTTCTGGTCGTTGTATCTAGTATGTCCAATTTTCTTATCTTGTAACTGACTTTTTATTCCCTGTCCATTCTTTTTCTTGTAATACACATTTTTATATTCTGTTAAAACCCACTTTATATTCCCTCACAAGTCATTTTATCTTTTCTCGCAAACCCACGAACTTACTGTCATATTTTGAATGCTATGGTTTTTAACTTTATATTACAAAGTGCTTTATGTTTGTAAGTAATAAACTTGGGAATCACTAAGTGAATGTATGTCAAATTATTTTTGTTTAAATATGAAAAACAGGGGAACATATAATTTACTTAACTTGTGCAGTCAATATCAAGTGCCATGCTGTGTTAACATGTGAACGTTTCCGTTCTCACAAGTCACTGTCAGCAATGTTGCTTTTTGGCTCCTGTTGATGAATTCCTCCTATTCAGTGCTGTGAGTCCATCTGGTACTTATTTTTTCATATCTGTTTATTGGTCTGTCAGTCTTCCCACCTTTGTTGTCATACATCCCAGTTTCCCTCTTTCTTTAAAGCTGTCAAATAAATGTGTATTGCCTTCTCTTGTCTTTTCAATAAATATAGAGCTTTTATGTCCTCCATCCGCTGGCCAAGACTACATGCCACCCGACATTACATTTCTTTGTTTGTTTGTTGTATTTTCTGCAATCACAGCTCAGTAATTTCTAAGCTTTTTATTTCTTTATTCACTACACATCAGATTGTGCTGGGGAATGAGGTATCTGAGGAAGATGGTTGAAGTAACAAGAAGAGACATGGTCTGCAACCAGATGTTACGTCATGACCACAAAACCCAGTCCCTGCAGACTAGAATGAAACAGTTCCAACTAGAATGATTTGGTAGTGTCTGCAGAATGTGAAAAATCGGTTACCATGACAAATATGGGAAACCAAAAACCAGGAATCCAGACCTCCAGGATGATCCAATGTTCGCTGGAATGGCAACATTACGTTAGTCTCTGAAGGACTGAGGACTAGATTGGAACTAGGCCAGGAGGAATACAGCCGATAGGATAGTTTGGCGTTCTCTTTGGTAAACCTCTACACTCCAGGGTAGAAGAGAAATGACTAAGTAAGTATTCAATGCCCATGCTGGACCAAATTTCGTCAGTTACATCAGAGCACAACTACTGTTAAAAAAGTGAATTCAGTCAACTCAAGTGCAGTGTTAATAAATAACACTTAAGCCCTGAAAAGGACTGCTAGTTTCTGTCAGGTTGCATGGTCAAGTCCAAAAAGGTACTGCAAGAAAACTAATTAACAGAAGTGATAGGCTTAACAGAGATTCTACTTTTTTATTTCTCACGACTGCCTGAAACATAGCTTTGTGTGTCTATTAATATTTATTTACTGTTGACAGGCCTCAGGTGTCCTCTCTTTATTTATTTAAATGTTTATACCATACAAACCTACCCTCTGTCCTGTACTGTTTTCATTCTTCTATCATTTACTAGACACAGTATTAAGGTCTTTGTCTTGTGTAATCTTCGTTCGTCCTGAAAAGGATGTTGGTTGCGTTGTGTCCGTTTACAGCGAAGCTGCGATATTTGCGCCTTTCGGCCGACACATCCGACTTCAACACAGCATTTTTGGGACGGGTTAGCCTTCCCTCTTCGATCCCTACTCACTCAGCCAGACTGCAGTGATGCAGCCTGTTTCCAGGACCACCACTTGGAGGTGGAGTAGGGTCTTGGTCAGCTCATGTTCGCTGACCCTGACGCAAGCAGTCTAGCTATGGGTCGCTGACTGCATTCCTCACTGTTGACGCGTCTTGAGGTCCCCTTGTGTAATCTGATCTATACTGTATAATAGGGTTACTGCAGAAGTGATTGCATCATTAATTAGGCTGGATCGGTCCTAGGTACATATCCGGTGTTACGTAGGGAAAATCTCGCTAATGACCCCTTTCCATGAAGCACCATTTTTGTGGTACCTAGTTGGCAGGGAGGAAAGTATGATTCGTTTCCGTAGCTATGTATGCTGCCGTTCAGAAGGTCCTGCGTTCGACTTCTGTTGTTTTTCTATTGTCTAGTTTTCTACCTACTTATTTCGCACGAGTGCTTGAAACGTACCTTTATGTGTGTATTATTCATTTACTGTTTACAGGCCTCGGGGTTTCCCCTCTATTTATTTTCTGTCAGGTAGCATGGTCTCAGACCCTGAGAAGGACTGTCATACGAACTATAAATATAGGTACCACAAACTACCGCTTCGCCGCGGTCGAAAAATTCTGTTACGGGCAAGCGAGGCCCAGTTTGGGCCCTTTTCAACCTCGCTCTGCCTAGTAATTAATTTGCCTTTTCTAAATAAAAATTATATCTTCTGGTTCCTTGATCTTTCTTCTTTCATAATATGTCAGTTGTAACTCTCTGCGTGTCATTGAAATTGAGTGAGACATCAAAATAAAACCGTTCTTGCGGTGCACTGGCTGACCGGCGCTCAAGAGAGCGAAATTCCCTAAAAGGACCCCACCTCATTCAAAGCGGCAGCGCTAGGTCCTCAAACATGCTACATTCATACGGTTTTCACCAATGAGAAGAGCGGAAACTGGGGTTTACACACATGTAACACAAGTCACAGATCTCTTATAGGAAGATATAGTAAATTCGAAGTGAATGAGAAAGTTTGGATTTTAATACACACCTGGGAGGCTTACCTACACTTGTGTTACACCAAACGAATGAGCAACCATTCTTCTAAAATCTTATCATAGTTTTAAACATGACAGTTATTTGAGGAAAGAGCTCTTGTAGATTTTTCACATTTTTTTACACTGCAGAAGATCGATGGCGTAGCAAGAGAAAGGCAACCAGAACTTTATTATTATTATTATTATTATTCTTATGTGGCTCATCCAGGTGGTGGGGAAATATGGTTGTACGGAATTGTAATTACAGTAATAATGCAATTATGTTCCTTCTATTTAATTGTGGCGAACTGGGAGATCATTGAAGTACCGTAATTCAACTATGTTTTCTGTCTTTAGTTTGCAGGCAGGAAGAGCTGGCACAGAAGGTTGAGATAACGTGAGATCGCTTGGCTACAAAGAAGACGACGCGTGGTTGAAAGCTGCTGTGTTGCGTAGTTTTACACAAATGTACATGGCAGCAGTGTACGGGATAACTGCAGCGTCACTTTCTATTTTTACGTTTGTAAATCATCACTTATTTTTTTTTCCCCTTGCATGAGGTCGCATATTTTTTCCTCGCATGAGGTCGCAATAGCACCCGGCCCCGGTCAAGACCACATGTCCCAACACAAGAAGACCCAATGACAAACTGTGTCACTGTATTGATCCTCTGTGTTCTCACACAAGGGACCTAATGACACATGAATGTCACTGTACCGGTCCCTGTGTCTAGACACATGATCCTAGCCAACGGCCAGATATTAGGGCGTTGGGTTTCACAGTTATTTGCGCTGTACATCATCACTTATATCCGTTGGCTATACGTGAAGACGTGTCAATACAAGGGGCAGTAACTGCCATTTGACTAATAAGTTTTATCGTTTACTTCTGCCTCCTCCAGCACCTAGAGCCCCTCTATATAAAGGGGCTCTACCAGCACCGCTTTAAAGGGTAATCACAGTGCCAGGTATCAGGGGTGCCCAATCTATCAAGAGACAAAACACACATTAAAAGAATCACTAGAAACAAACAAACCATTCTGGCAAATAAAAGAAAGACAAAACAAACGACCATCTCCAAAACTCCCAAGAAAGCATCATTAAGAAACAAATAACCAGTGAAGTGAAAGACATAAAGGAAAAAATCCAGAAAGAAGATAAAATTAAAACACATAAACTGTAAAGAAGATTACAACACAGAAGAGACAGAACAAAACCTCATCCAAACCAGACAGGTACTAGAAGAAATAAAAACAGCACAACGGGCAATAGAGAGAGACCTCAAAACAATAGCAGAGATAAATGAAGAAATCCTTTAAAAAATAAATAGAAAGGGCTATTTTGACGGACGAGAATAAAATGATAAAAAAACCAGGACAACAAAGAAAATATGGAAAAAATTAAGGAAACAATGGAACTACTCCTACCATACCTCGTAGAAAGAGTTACTTACTTAGTCGTTCCCCTTCTACCGTGAGGTGTAGAGGTTTGGAAGAGAGAGCGCCAGACTATCCTATCGGCTGTCTTCCTCCTGGCCTGGTTCCATTCTAGTCCTCGATCCTTCAATGATTGTCTAATGTTGTCCTCCCATCAGACTCAGGGGGTCTGGATCACTGGCTCTTAGTTTCCCATGCTTGCCGTTGTAGCCGATATTCCGAAAGAGTTCGGAGTAAAATGGTTACTTGGAATGATGAGTTTGTGGAGAACATGAGAGATAGTGAGCAAAACCAAAAAAAGTAGATCCCTTATCAAAGAACCTAATAAAAACAATAACATAACTAAGCTAACCATACTAAATGGGGACCACAGACTTTAGAGCTATCAAAGTAGTTCAGTGGAACTGTAGGGGTGCCAGGAGGAACCTGATGTCTCTTATGGGACAGTATTGTCACATAGGTTATGATCATTGAATTGCCTATGTCTTCTTCTTTTTTCTGTCACCCGTATCCTCTATTTTATTATCTCTTTTTACCTTTTTCCTGTATTTTTTCGCATTCATTCGTTCGCGAAAAATATTTATTTTTCCCATTCTTACTTTCGCCAGTTTCGTTTCTCATTTAAAAAACGCATTTCTTGGCTGATAAAGTCAGTAACTTCTTATGTAATTTGTCAGTCCCCGGGATGTGAGCAAATGGTGTCAGAAATTCGCTCTCGAGAGACCGAATGGCAGACATTCGTCTCAGTTTTCCAAGGCACAGAGACGAAAGACCGTGAAACTCGTCTCGATAGACATGGGATGGCAGACTTATCGTCTGACATTTTTTTCACCTGCCACACGGAGTTCTCGGCTGAGCGCTTAGGTAAGGTGCGAGAAAGCAAAGTGTCAGTTGTGGTTCTCAGGATGAGTTCTGGGGGAAGTGTGAAAAACTGCTTCTGCACTCGAGACGAGTTGTCTGAGATCTGCAACTGACACGCGCCCTCTCGGTCAGTAGGTGGCAGTTATTGCCATGCGTCTAAGTTACGTAAGGGTTAGGAGAGACGAGAGATTGCGTAGTTTATGGAACAGGGTAGATCTTTGTCTGGTGTTTCATATATACTGGAGGGAGTTTGAGACTTAATTCACTCAGTAACTTTGCAGTTAGACTAGAACAACCTACGTTCGAGCCCTAAGAATCTCTGTGATAGAAGCAATTAGTTGGTCGAAGTGGTTTTAGTTCTTAGTAGTTCTGTGTTGAGGTAAATCTTAATATATTATATCTAGTATTTTGTGAGTGTTAAAGTGTTAAATCGCTTATTTCATTTTGCTAGTTCTTTTGTGCAGAGTGAATACTTATTAAGTCTGTTATATTCTCTAGTCGATGAGTTACAGTGGAAAGCAGAATAAATTATAATTTCTAGCTTATAAATCAGGTAGCTATAATGAATTTAATTTTACTGCTAAATAATCAGACGAGAACATATTTTACTAAACTAACTTATAAATGCTAGAAGCCTCATGAGTGGTGACGGAATACGCACGTGTTCCTAATTCATAAGGATTGATGATTTTTTAAAAATATAACTTACTTTACGGGAAGTATTAAACTATAAGACAAGCTACGCTTGCAGTTTAAATTATCAGTTATATCCGAGTACATAGTATGTATAATTATTGTATATGTGCTTTTTCCATTTTATATAGTGAATCTGTGGTACCCAAACTTTACCAGCGTTTTAGTACAAGAGACATACCTGTGAGAAACATAAACAGTTTTGTTTAATCTTTTAACCACGTGGGTTTGCAAGTTAACACCTGTCTGACAGTGCTTGTGTCTTCATAAATAGACAGAGTAAAACTCTCACTAACGGGTTTATTTTTTTATAGAGACTAAACTGTTTTATAAGTACTGGGCCTTTGAGCCGGATCAGATTTCTGCACAAACTCTATGTACAAAATTTAGCCAGGGTGGCAATGAACATATTAACGTCAGGAACATTTGACGGAGTTTCGACTAGCGGTGTGGTGACCAAATATAGTCCTTTTCCTGAAAGTAGACACTGATCTGACATTCCTCAATTCTAGAAACCTAAGCTAGCGACACTGTGCCCGTTGTTAACGCTCGTGCCTGGACAAATTTTATGTGACTTAAACAGACATCTAAAACAATAGTATTCCCAAGAGAACGGTCCCGGAAGTGGTGAATTCAACCCGTATTTTTTGGACCTGGGGTTGTCTTGGCGCAAGATTACCATTGAAGATTCTGTATGAACAAGTCCTAAAAATATTGGTTTTTTTGTTCCAGGAGGGGCTATCAAAGCTGTGAGTATGTGCACGGGTGCTCGTCTGAATGAATAGAGCGAACGTAGGTCTGAGTGTGATTTTACCTTTGTACTTTGGCACCCATTGGCTGTCTTAATTTTTTAGTTTCTGCAGAATTGTTGCACATGCTAGTTTTTTTCTTTCTTAGGCTAAATCAGATTATCCAACTCTGTTCATACATTTATGAGAAGAAAAAACAAAACTCTTAGACTAAACCCTATGTATCTGTGACTCTTTGGGGGCTATCACTTTTGTTCCTTTTAACGGGACTGTGGGCTAAACATCGAGGGGAAGGATCTTACTGTGGGTCTATCAATTTTGTAGCATTTTTATTGACTTTATGACTATTTGTATATGCTTTGATGTAATTTCTATGTATTGTGAAGAAATTTTAGATGATAATTAAAATTTCTCTTGGAATTAATAAGCGCGTTGGTCAGCTCGTTCTAGAATATCTATATAATCATTTGTTATAGTTTCCCACGTCTGTGTGTCTACCTGTCGTCACTTGAATGTGCGTGCACGTGAGTGGATATATATATATTTAATGTTTAAGTGTTAGACTGTCTGACTACTTTAGATCTGTCGTAGAAGATAGGTGAGAGAGAGAGAGAGAAGATTTCCCGCTCTCAGAGACAGCCTCTATCACTATTCTACCACCTCACTCGTGGAAATCTATTTGTATTTCTATCTCACACTGTGACTATCACTCATTCCAACCTATTCAGAAGGGACCAACCCAAGTCTTAATTCTCCTATCAAAAATCTACGACAAGTATAAGGAGGCAAAACCCATCTTTGCAATACAAGAAACCCTCTGAACCCCAAACAGAAACTGAACTACCATTGGTACCACAAAGTGATTTTTGTTTGCACAGAAACACCAGAGAAAACAATGTAGTTCTGAAGCCCTTGGTAAATCATGAAATTTGGTACTTTATTTTTTAAAATAGGACAACAAATAAAAAAGTTATAGCATTTTAAAAAGTGTGGGGACTTCGCAACATTGAAAAAGTTACATCACACCAACTTCAGAACACTGCCGTCTTCTTAAATATAATCTTACAACTTTCTCTGACAAACAGCATATAGTCTGGAATATACTGATCACACAAAGAAAACTATAGGACTACATCGTGAATAATTATCAACATATTTGAGACCGAAAATTGCAAATCTGCAAAACACATTACCAAAAAATATAGTTTGTTGAATGAAAGTCAATATTCACAACATCATATTTCAAAAAGTATAAAAGCTACAAGCTTTAAATTTGTACATATTAATCTGCATACTACACAAATATATCTCAATTTTTTTTCAGAGGATTTAAACATCTATTTGTTCTTGTATAATTTTTTTTAATGTGTCCAGAGGCCAATTTGTCGCAGGGGAAGAAAAATATGTGAAAATGAAGAAACATTTTTTTTAAGACACTGTCCATATTTCATTAAAAAAAATGTGTAGGCAATAATTAACAACATCTAAACAATAATTAGCAACATCTAAACGCTATATTTTTTTAAAACAACTGGTTATTAGCATTTAAAAAGACATTTTTTAACTGGAGAAGAATGATCATGGCGCACTCTTTCCCTGCGAGAGGGCAATGACGCTTCACAACCTAAATGCTTCAGAAGTCCAAAATACAATTCTTTGATATTTTCTAATAGTTTAGTGTCCTTATCATTCAATATTAATGTCCTTATCATTCAATATTAATTATCTGTATCTTAACTGAGCCTTAAGATTTCTAAGGGCATTTCGTCCTTTACAAATTTTATCCACATCCTGCTTTGTGGTGCACAGACCCCCTTGGCTTATGATTGTGTTATATAACTCTATTTTCTTCTCTGCATTTTTAATATCTTTCTCTTTTTTCCTCCTATTGTTGTCAGTTATTCGCTGTTTAATTTTTTCTTTGACTGCCCTCTCTGACTCTTTACTCCGTTTTTTCCATTCCAGTCTATGTTTTGGGTTCTTCATCGTCACTCTTGCATTCTCTACTTTTATTTTATCTGCTCCTTCCTCTTCTCCATTTCACTTTTTATCTGTTTGTAGTGTGTTACTTTGTGGTCTGTAGCTTTATGAAAAAAAAAAAAAAGAAGCAGTCTACCTCAAGCCATGTTGCATTCCCATCCTCCTTCCGATAATAAAGTTGTGCAAGGACCTTGTTTGTCAGATTGACTGCTGGCACCTTTGGACGGCAACCCTTCCCAGTCATTAAAAATGGTTTTTCATAGCATCGTAGTAGGAGTCATCTGGAACAATAAAATTCCAGAAGTTATTTTTTTTTAAAACATGTATAGAGTATTAAATTGTCATAGACCTGAAGGGAGGCATCAAAGAAGAGTTGGCTACCCGAAGAGCAGCAGCTGGGAGACTTTTTCAAGCCATAAATTGAGGATTCCCCAGCAAAAGAGAAGTTGGTAAGAAGACGAATATGGCTGTATACCGCTCCACCTATGTCCCAGTCTTGACGTATGGATGCGAGTCATGGGCAATGACTACAACCCACAAAAGCCAGATCCAAACCTTAGAAATGAGGTATCTGAGGAAGATGGTTGAAGTAACAAGAAAAGACATGGTCCGATACGTCAAGGACTAAAACCCCAATCCCTGCAGACCCAAGTAGAACAGTCCCAACTGATATGGTTTGGCCATGTCTGCAGAATGGGGGAAGATCGGCAAGCATGGGAAACTAAGAGCCAGGGATCCAGACCTCCAGGACGACCCAAAGTCTGCTGGGAGGACAACTTTAAACAATCTTTGAAGGACCGAAGACTAGAATGGAACCAAGCCAGGAAGAAGACAGCCAATAGAATAGTATGGCACTCACTCTTACAAACCTCTACACCTCACGGTAGAAGAGGAACGACTAAGTATTCATTCATAACTCTCCATTCCCAAAGGAGCATAGGCCTTTAAAAAACATATGCCAAGTCCTCCTGTCACGTGCTATCATCTCAAGTTCTTTCCACGTTCTCCCTATCCTGTTTCCAGCTCTCTTCTCCATGTGCCTCGGTCTACCTCTGCCTCTCCTGTCCTGGGGGTTCCAGAACAAGGACTGCCCTGTAATGCAATCAACAGGTTTCCTCAGTGTGTGCCCCATCCATCGCCATCGTCCTCCTCTCATCTCTTGTTCCACCGGCACTTGTCTAGTTCTTGTCATGCCTGTAACCTTGTCATACCATTTCAATCCCTCTATTCTACGCAAGCACCCAACCATGTAGCTTTCTGGCCGTTGTCTCTGTTGTTCTCCGTGTCTCTGAACCATACAACAGGACTGACTTCACATTTGAGCCGAAGACTCCCATTTTCGTGCCGGATCCGATTTCTCTCGATCTCCACATATCTCCCAATGAAATGAAAGCTCCTCTTGCTCTCCGCATTCCGATTCTGATATCCCTGTCTGTCCCTCCAACTTTGTCTATACCGCTGCCAAGATATGTGTACGATTCCACATCTTTTATTGGTGCTTCTTCAAGTTCAACCCTGTTATCATTACCTGCATTTATTCGCATTATTTTTGTCTTTTCCCTGTGTATTTTCAGACCCAACTGCTGTGACCTCTCATTGAGTGTTTTCAACCTGTCCTGCATCTGATTACGGTTATGGGACAGAAGAGCCAAGTCATCAGCAAAATCCAGATCATCCAACTGCTTAGTCAGATTCCACTGGATTTCAATTCTGTTGTGTGTTGTCGATGTTCTCATAACCCAGTCTATTGCTAGTAAGAAAAGAAATGGAGACAAGAGGCATCCCTGTCACACTCCCATTCTTATCCCAAACGGTTCTGAAAGCTGTCCTTCGTGAAGAACTCTGCATGTCATGTCTTCATATGTTTTCTTGATTAAATTAATGATCTTCAGGGGAACTCTATAATGCCTCATCAATTTCCAAAGTGATTCTGTCTACACTGTCAAATGCCTTTTCGTAGTCCACAAATCCGATGTATAGTGGTGAATTCCATTCCAGACTTTGTTCAACTATTATTCTCAAAGTGGCTATCTGGTCTGTACATGATCTGTTCTGTCAAAAACCTGCTTGTTCATCTCTCAGTTTCTTGTCTATGGACTCTTAATCTCTCAAGGATAATCCTGTTTAATACTTTTCCTGGCACTGATAGTTACATTATTCTTCTATAATTTGTGCACTCTTGTAATTTCCCTTCTTAGGCAACTTAACCAGATATCCTTCCTCACATTCTGCTGGTATCTCTTCCTTTTCCCAGACTTTACCAAGTAATTTATATAACATCTCTGTAGCCGTGTCGATATCTGCTTTGATGGTCTCTGCTGGAATGTCATCTGGTCCAGCCGCTTTTCCATCTCTTAGAAGCTTTATGTCTTTCTTTATTTCTTCCATCATTGGTCTTTTACAGTTAATTTGTAGCTCTTCTTCTGCTGGCTGGATGTTTTGGGGGTTTTGTGGAGCTGATTTGTTGAGAAGGTCCTCAAAATATTCCGTCCACATCTTCATTTGCTCTTGTATATTGTTGAGCAGTTTTCCATTCTTGTCTTTTATGAGGCAACTTGTTTGATTGTATTTCCCTGTTAGCTTCTTTGTGCTGTTAAATCTCACATTTCCTTTGGCTGCAACATCTTCTGCCTCTCTTGCCAACTCCTCAGTATACTCCTCTTGTCTCTATTGATACTTCTTTTTACTTTTTTGTTTGCTTTTGTGTACACTTCTTGAGCCTTGGCTTTGGAACTTCTGGTTTTGCTTGTGTTTAAATCTGCTATCTTGTTTTTTCTGTCTTTTATCTTGTGACAGAGATTATGTAACATAGAGTACCTATATCTACACGTCTTTGCTTCCGCCTGGATTGCACCTTGCTTCCATATGAGTTAAGCACATTTTGCAAATGCAGAACCTTCGTACTTTCATATCTCTCAAACTCATAATTGTAAGCCACGCTTATTTTTTTTCTTTTCTCTATTGTCTTACAGGCACTAGGAATGTTTAAAATCTAACCATTGAAATATTGACAGATCAGCCTATGATGCATGTAGTGAGAAAAGGGGGAGATAAGCTAATGAAGTAAATCAAGGGTGATTATTCAAAAGTCGTACTTTGTTAGTTACTTCGGTCAGGGGAGATAATCAATCTTAGTTATCCCCCCACATCAATTCCTTCGTGAACGTAATTAAACTGCGGACGAGACATGATCAAAGAGACCATTCGCTTGTTGCCAGAGTCTGCAAGGCGGGAAAGGTGGCAATTTTAACTTTGATTCGCAGATCGAACGAAGAAATACCCGAAATCTGGGCGAAGGTGTCAAAACTAGCTAGTGCGAGTGAATTTCTACCATTTTAATATATATATCTCTGCCTTTAATTAAAATCCATTATTCAGTACCCACAGATTTATTTCAGAACATCTAGCTTCGATTCTAGAACCATTTGTATTAATGTAGTTTCTTAGTTTTCTTTGGAGATTGTTTTAATTTCTGTGTTTGCGGTAAATATTATACTAGAAGTTTGAGTGATTTCTTTGTTAAGTCCAACATTATATTTCACTTAGATTTTCTGGGTAGAGTGATTTACTGGTTAAGGTCCGTCAATTATATTTCACTAGGATTTTATTGTGGGTTAATTGACTAGCAGAATTAAAATAATCTATAGCAAAATTGTTCCAGCTGTAGCGTTAATCTAACTAACTGATATTAACCAGTAAGAGATATTTTAATCGACAAGTAAACGCACTATTCATTATGACTACTGACGAAATATATATGTATTTCTAATTCACGATGATTAATTGTGTAAATGATTAGAATTTATTTCACGGGGGTTTTAAACGATAAGATAAGCTCTAAGCTTGTAGTTCTAATTAAAGTTAAATAACCAATGTGGATAATAATATTGTATTTTACGCGGGTTAGGATAGGTTTGAGAATACTATATTGTGGTTAAGTATTTTGTATTTTTTCTTCCTATATCTAGTATTGGGTCACATACCCAAAACCTACCAGCGGCTTCCATATAAATCTGAGAATAACGGATCCAAGTCCAAATGAACATTCTGATATAATACTGGGTCTTCAAGGTGAACCTGTCTGGCCTCTTGTTTACACCCAGAATGAGACAGAGTACCAACCAAAAGAATATTAAGAATAACTTTTAACTGGGCCTATAGCTATCCAGATTTCTTTTTCCCAATTTAGGTTACATTCAGCCCGTTGTGGCGACATAATCAAACATTAAATTAACATTTCCTGACGTTCGACCATTTGTGGTGTGGCAATGAATTTTATACTGAGAGAATTTACCGACCTGACATTCCTTTATGTAAAATGGAAATCTCAAGCTACTGACACTGTGAGCACGGTTAATTTTCTTACCTGGACTAATTAATGTGACATAAATAGAAATCCTAATAAAAGTAACGAAGTAAACGTTCCCCTGAGAAGTGAATTTAATCAGTCTTTGAGGAGCTGGGGTTTACCTTGCCAAAATAACTAGATTTGCTGTGTGTGTCCTAAAGATTGTTCCAGACGTTGCTAATCAACAATTAGGTAAGAACGAATGAACAATGCCACAGTTGTATGGAAAGAGAGAAAGCAGGAATGAGTAATTCTTTTATCGTATAATCCATGTACTCACATTGTTTATTTCTTACTTTGTTTTGCTAATACTGTTCATTTCAGAATAGAATTAACTTAGAAACTCTGTTCTTTACAGTATAGTAAAAATCCTATACCACAAGGGCTAATCCTTTTGACCTTTTGGGGGGTAAATTAATTTCTTCTTGTGGGATCTCCTTTCAACAGAGGGACTGGCACTTACGTGTCTATTTCTGTATTAATTCTTAACCTTTGTGTTTATTTTATGATATTTTGCATATACGGTAGCTGTTGTGAAGTTTTCCTTTATGATAAATAAAAGTAACATAAAACTTATTACCTGTGTCGGTCAGCTAGTCCCAATACCCATACTCCATTACTATAGTTTTTCACGTTTGTGCGTCTAATTGTCGTCACTTATCCGTGTGTGTGTATGTGAGTGGTGGATATACATATATAATTTATGTGTATGTGTATATATATATATATATATATATATATATATATATAGATATATATATATATATATATATATATATATATATATATATATCATCATCTCATCTCAACCCGTAACCCATCATGGGTCGTAGGGGTGCCATGGTGGAAGCATCAGCAGACAGGGTCCTCCACTGCTCTCTATCCTCAGCAATGCGTACACGTGTGGAAAAACCGTGTCCTGCCCATTCTTTGATGTTATCAGCCCAGGATTTTCTTTGCCTTCCTCTTCTCCGTTTCCCTGGAGGATCGTTTTCGAAAGGGAGTCATGACGAGTTACATGCCCAAACCAGGCAAGCTTTCGACGTTTCACTACTGACAAAAGTGGTTATTGGTGGCCTGCATAGGTTTTTATCTTCTCTCTAACATACACATTTGTTTTGTGCTCTTTATAGCAAATGCGCAAAATTCTTCTATAACATTTATGCTCGAAAGCCTTGATCCTTCGCCCCATATCTGCAGTGAGTGTCCAGCCCTCTCACCCATACAAGAGAATAGATAATACGAGTGATTTGTATAATTTGATCTTCAAATATATATTAATAAAAGTATATATTAATATATACATATTAATATAGAAAGGGTACACAACGGGCTGATCACCCGTTTGCCAGTCACTTCGATTACGGAAACAACAGCAAATGGGTTGATTTGCCGTTGCCCTAAAGACGCCACTAGGCGTGATGGGAAACAATGGCAAAGAAAACCTATCTGCTGTTGCCCTAAGACGCCACTAGGTGTAATGGCCACTGACTGCTTTGACGGTTGGTGGCTAAGGACGGAAGAAGAAGAAGAAGAAGAATATAGAAAGGGAACTGAACAACTAATTTTAGTCATAACCGATAGGCTGGACTTGAGTAGCTTCTCAAATCCAGGGAGAGACTGCCTTTTCCCAACTCACTAGTGAAAATCTATCTGTTTACCTTATCTCGCACTGAGTCATCACCTTTATCAGTTCTATTCGGACGGGACTTAACATTGTTCTTAATCACCTATCGGAAATTTACGACATATCTTATTGATGGTTTCTGTTGTTATCCATGCTTGTTGTTGTCGTTCCCTTTTCCCCAGTATTTCTTCACATGTCTCATTCCATACAGATTTTATTTGCTGCCAATAGTCTTCTGTATTCACTACATCTTCTACCTGTTGGAGCACTTGGAATTTGTTGGATATTGTGACTGCGAATTTGTCTCTTTTTCTTGATTTCTTAGATGTCCTACTCAATACTCAGAGGATATTCGTTTCTCTTCTGTTACCATGCTAGTTAGTGGTACCAGTGAGGGTACTAATCTCTGGAACAAAGTGAGGGTAGAAGTGGCCTGACGTCGAGCTAGACACCATCATCAGAGGGTCTTAGAGACGCTGGACCAGCATTGCAGTTACTCCCTGATCTTACATGGAACGTGCTGCGCCTTTAACCTTGACCAGAGACGCGAGAACTCCAGTGACCTATCTGCACAGAACCCAAAAACCCAACGGGAGAAGAAACTACCATTTGCAGCCAAGTCAAACCTAAAAGCTGCCAAGTGACTTCTTACATAAAACACCCTACCAGCACATGATGATGAGTATTTTCTGTTAAAGATTATTCAATTTTATAAACTGTTAAAACTGAGTTGGTTATTAAATTTGTTATTTGTAAATATAAAAATTTAACGTCGATTTAGTCATTTTGAATGTACTGCATGTTTGTCTCAGTCAATTTACTAAATACACTCTAAACAGACCGCGGCAGCGTTGTGGTTAGTGCACTGGCTTCCTAGATCGGTGGTCCATGGTTCGAACCCAAGTTGAGGTGGGATTTTTTAGACCGCAAACGGCTCCTGGGTCGACCCAACCTCACAAATTGGGTACCAGAGCAACTCTGGGAAGGTTAAGGCGGCTGGCGTGATGCTGACCACATCACCCTTAGTGTGCCTATGATCAAGAAAATACGGGCCTTACACCATATTGAGGTGAAGACAGGAGTACGACAGGGATGCCCCTTATCAACCACTCTATTTTTAACAGTCATAGACTGGGTGATGCGCCAGACAACAGAGAGCAGTCCAAGAGGAATAAGATGGACTACATTTTCTACATTGGAAGATCTGGAATATGCAGATGACATTGCACTACTAGCACATTCACATCAACACATCCAGGAAAAAACGGATAGACTTAATAAGTTTAGCCAGCAGGTGGGCTTGAACATCAATTTAAAGAAGTCAGAGGTCATGACGCTCAATGTGACCAACCCTGAGCCCATATCAGTAAGGAATCAGCAACTGGTACAGACAGACACCTTCACATACCTAGGATGCATAGTAACACCAGACGGCGGGGCAGGCAAAGACATCAACATCAGAATGAATAAGGCAAGAACAGCCTTTTTTAGCCTAAACAACATCTGGAAGTCCTCTCAATACAGCATAAGCACAAAATTAAGATTATATCAGAGCTGTGTGCTTTCTGTGCTTCTCTATGGTGCAGAATGCTGGAGAGTTACAGAGAAGGAAATGTCGAAATTGTCCTCTTTTCACACAACATGCCTAAGAAAAATTCACCGAATACCATCACCAACCAAGATCTGCTTACTCGGAGCAAGCAAGAGGACATGCACACCATCATAGCTGGCAGACGCTGGAGCTGGGTTGGCCATGTCCTCAGAAGAGACCCCGATGCCATCACAAGAACAGCTATGCTTTGGACCCCTGAAGGAAAACGAAAGAGAGGCCGACCAAAAACAACCTGGCGGAGGACTGTGGAGGCTGAGATGCAAAGAACGAACCAGAGTTGGGGCACTGTACGAAGGATGGCCGCCGACCGAGCAAGGTGGAATCAATTTGTTGTTGCCCTACATGACGCCACTAGGCGTGATGGCCACTGACTGCTTTGACGGTCGGCGGCTAAGGATCAAAGAAGAAGAAAGACCATATTCCCAATATGCCTCAATGGGCGTGTAACGGGATCCTTTACCTTTACCTTACTCTAAACAGAGCTATAATAATAAGAGGAATCTTGCTGGATTTACACCAGCTGGGGGCTTAATATTTGCTTAATTCTTCACATAAGGCGGCGGATTAGATAAGTTAACAATTGACCTGCCCAACGCAACATTGTTCTTGACTTCTGAAATATCTTATGATCACTACCTTGAAGTAGAAGCATCATTATTCTTCTATCTACAACTCTGCCAAGAGTAATCTTGGGCGAAGGTAGACATCTTTGAAGACCCAGATTAGATACTCTTGAGTGTTGGCCAATGTTCGAGCACTAATGCAAAGCAGGGGAGGCAACTCCGTGACAAGCAATCAGTAAAAACACTTTTAAAAAAATAGTCGACGAAACTGTCAAGAGTATCCAGTGAGCTGAGTGTTGTGTACATTTAATGTCCTCAACAGGCATTAACATATAAATGCAGGCCCAGGTCTTGCATCTGTTAATTATATGTACACACCAACTCTGTTGTGAGTATTATAGTTTATTGCGCACGAGAACGCACAATTTTGATATTGGTAAATTAGCGCGTTTTGTTGCCAGAGAGGCAGATGACGTATCTCGCTTATGGCAGAAGACAGTTTCTTTTCCAGACTGGGAGTCTGATGTTTTAGTCCTTGATTCGGACTTATTATGGGGGGCAAAGTCTTACAGACAGGGGGTATGATGTGCTGGTGTTGTTGGTAGTGGGTTTCCCCCCTTGCTTCACCCTAGGCCTAGTGAATTCTTGTTCATGAAAGGAGCGACCATTGCGGTGTTAGTCTCTTGGCCTAGCAAAACCTCTCATACCCCAAGATCGTTGTGCGTGGTGAAGAGCCACACCCTCCTCGAGGTAGTCCTGGTAACTGAGGGTGCGAATCCTCAGGCTAAACACAACGGATCTAGAGGAGCAAACCTCGATAATAAAACCGGTGCACTACACCGTACACGCCCTCTGTGGGTGGGAAGGAGCCAGATGGATACTGAACAAGTCTTGGGAGTGGGAACGAGTGTGGACTGCTCCCTGAAGATCGGAACCCATCGTACAGGCACAAAGACTCAGGACGTGACGACCCTATTGCCTTCAACTCTTGGTCACATGCCTAGAGCCTCGGAGAACTCGGCGTAACCAGCAGGCAATTTGGTGGCGGGGAAAGAGCACTGTGAGCCCTACCTTGGCTACGTATCACAAGGAGACGCAGAAACACCCCCTTTATCTCCCCCAGAGCTGGCACAGTACACTTCTGGCTTTTACCCGGGGCGGTAGGAAATCTACAGGCACCCCAGCATCACAATGCCATGAAGATGACAAAGTTGGAATATACTAACTCAAACCTGGCAGAGCAAGTCCTCCATCAGATGCGGCCGATGCTGGGCCCACTGGCGCGTGGACAAGTCCCGATCCCCATCGAGACTTGCCCGGGGAGCCCACCCCGGCTCAAAAAAGCAGAGAAGGTCACTCTCCAAACCTCCGATGTCTTGCGGGCAGTGTTAGGATGTGCAAGAACATGGACAGGAAGACTCCACAACTTCCCCACTGAAGACACGCCCACAACGACCGTTGCCTCAATTGGCTGTGTGTGGTGTACCCGGAAACGGGGCCTCCCAGTACTGAGGCACAGTTAAGTCCCCGTTAAGTCCCCGATGTCACTTATCGGTGCAGAGTTGAGAGAGATGGCTGAGCATCACAATCCCCCCTGTGTTGCAGCATGATGAGAACCCAGCATTGCACACTGAGATTGGGGGATCACTTGGGCACCAGACTTAATACTGGCTCTTGACTGGATGGCCGCATGCAGGAGATTTCTACAATGGAGGGTTGGCAGGTGGTGGGTATCTGGAAGTGGCTCTGTGCAGGACGTGAGGATTCCTTGGGAGAGCCCAGAACCAGAGCACAGCATTGTGCAAGCTCTGCATAGTTGGAGAGCCCCCTGGATGACGCGGAATGCACAGTGTGCTACCCCACCTATCCCCAACTGCTAACTTAGAACCAGAAGTGGGGTCCTCTGTATGCGTGCCAGGCCAGGATAAAATGCCTGGGAAAGAGACTGGAGCTCAGAACTCCCTAACTCAAAGTTGCAGGATGGCAGAAAAGCCATGGGAAAGACAGGGCTATTTTGAAGATAACGCAACCATATTTTCACCATACGAGCTCGGACGCCGCCTCGGTAAACAAGGTCCGCGCAGAGCAGTGACACCCCCAGGCTGCTTGCGAATAGTCTACTACTGGGAACATAAACAGATTAGGGATGAGCCCACTCTCCCGTTGAACAGGTGCTAAAGTCATAGATACTGGGCCAGAAGGCGCACCGGAAACAACAGTATCACGCAACTCGCTTTTTTTTCTATGAGTACACCGTCAAATAAATCTCGTACTGGTGCTCGCCCTGTGGAGCTCCACCAGGCAGGTGCAGTGCCGGGCTCTGAGCCTCGACAGAGCCCACCCTCAGCTACTGGAGGATCCTCTAGACCGTCTTGTGGAGTCAGCAGACGGCGGAGGAGAACTACTGACCAAAACAAAACAGAAAAAGAGAAACCCAGAGTGCCACTTGTCATGATGCACTGGAATGCAGAGGGAGTGAACAGCAAGCAGGCTGGATACAGCAAAAAGACAGAGCTAGAAAACATCTTGTATGAGAAGCAAGTCAGTGTTTGCTGTATCCAAGAGACTCACTTGAAAGCAGATCAAACCTTTAAAATAAGGGGATATCAATGCTTCAGATCCGAGAGAAAAGATAGACGAAAAGGTGGAGTACTTACTCTTGTAAGGAATAACATTCCTGCACACGAAAGGAAAACCTACATGGATGGAGCAGAATATCAGCTGTTGCAGATAAAGGTAGACAAGATGGAAATAGAACTCCTGAACTATTACTGTCCGAACAACAAACCCCTGAGTCTCAGCTCTATACAGGTACCAGCCACCAACTTTATAGCAGTTGGAGACTTTAATAGCCACTCCCAGAGCTGGGGCTATAACCATCTGGATCACAGAGGTGAAGAGGTTGAAACTTGGCAAGATGATCACTCCCTAATCCTAGTCAATAATGCCACAGATACTCCTACCTTCTACTCCAGAGGATGGCACACAACTTCAACACCAGATCTTGCCTTCTCCACACCAGATATAGCTGGATCTATTAGTAGAGAAGTAGGAGACCAACTAGGGGGAAGCGACCATCGCCCAATCTTTCTTACTGTCCAGAGTGCAACTCTCAGTACAGGCCCAGCCATTACAAGATGGAACTACAAAAAAGCCAACTTGGGTTTATTCAGGCATCAGGTGAACACGCTGCTGTCTACCCTCAAGGTACAGAACAGAGACATTAATGAAGTGGTAAAAGACTTCAACAGATGCATACTACAAGCTGCAAAATAAACCATTCCCAAAGGATGCCGGCGTAACTACATACCATACTGGTCCAGCACACTCCAAGAACGTCAGGAAGCTATGGACAGGGCTAGAAAGGACGCAGAGTCTCAGCCTTCACTTGAAACTCACAACAAATGGAAAAAGGCTGTAGCAGAGTTTCAGAGAACAAAGCTAGAAGAAAAACGGAAAAGCTGGAGAACTAAAACGGCATCGCGGAACCTTGAGAAAGACGGCAGGAAACTTTGGAGATTAGTCAAGTCTCTAAATGAAGAGCGTTCCTCACCTAGGCAGACTATCACATTGGATGAAGGTGGCAAACTTTTCAGAGGAAAACAAGCTGCAGACTTGTTTGCTAGAAGATACAGTTCAGAAAGCAACTTACCCATTAACATAGATCATCAGAGAGAGATAAGAAAAGAAATACTGGCAACCATGGGACAGACAGATACTCCTGCCCCAATGAGGGAACCCATCACACTAGGAGAACTACAGAAGGCTATTTCCAAGCTTAAGTTTCAAAAGTCACCTGGCCCAGACAAAATCAGCAACGAAATGCTAGTAAATCTGAGCTCAGCAGCAAAGACAAAACTGCTTGAGATATTCAACCACAGCTGGTTGAAGGGAACGGTACCCCAAGTATGGAGAGAAGCCATCACAATACCCATACTAAAGAAAGGGAAATTTAAGACCGAGGCTGCAAGTTACCGGCCAATCAGTCTCACAAGCTGTGTTGGGAAGACTATGGAGCGAATAGTCAACCACAGATTGAAATGGTATTTAGAGTCTGAGCAGATCCTGGTGCCGGAACAAGCTGGATTTAGAGAATGCTACAGTATAGAAGACCAAGTTACTTACTTGTCTCAAGCAATAGAAGATGCCTTCCAGGAGAAGAAAAAGGTCCTAACGATCTGGGTCGACTTCAAGCAGGCCTTTGACAAGGTGTGGAAAGATGGCCTAATTGCAAAACTTAGGAGAAGTGGAATCCAAGGCAACATGATGAAATGGATCCAGTCATACTTGCATAACAGGAGAACTAGAGTCACTCTTGACGGTCTGCAGAGCAGAAAAGTGTTGCTCCATCAGGGGGTACCTCATGGAGGAGTAATTTCCCCAACACTCTTCCTTGTTTACATCAATGACCTGGTGAAAGATCTCCCTGCAGGAGTTAAAGCTGCCTTATATGCAGATGACCTAGTACTCTGGTGCGCTGATGAAAATGTCACCACAGCAAATTATAGAATGCAGCGGACAGCAGACATGCTAGTGTCATGGGCAGAGAAATGGCTTATCACAATAAACACAGACAAAACCTTCACAACACTGTTCTCCCTCGCCCCCAAGGACAAATCAGCTAACATACACCTAGGGACAACCGTGATCAAGGAAGAAAGCTACCCCACCTATCTTGGGGTGACATTTGACCAAAGGCTTACATGGAATAAGCATATTGAAAATGCAGAAGGAAAGGCCCGAAGACGACTAGGCATACTCAGAAAATTAGCAGGTACCAACTGGGGAGCAAATGAACGAAATCTAAAGAAGATTTATAATGGAGTAATAAGACCACACTTAGAGTTTAGCTCAGCAGCATGGTCATCAGCTGCTAACTCACATCTGCAGTCTATGGACAAGGTGCAAAATCAAGCTCTCAGGCTCATTACAGGAGCCATGAAAACTACACCAATATCAGAGATGCAGAAGGTTGCTGGATTACAGACATTGTCCCATAGAAGAGACACAAAAACCATGATCCAGATGGAAAAGTACAACAGTATGCCAATGCACCCAATGAAGGCAAGACTAGATGATCTGGCATTGGGACGTCTAAAGCGTAGCAGCTTTGTGCATCGGGGGAAAAGACTTATAAGACAGCATCAAGAAGACCCATCCATGAAGACAACACCACTGAAGCCCACCCTATACCATGTACCATGGGAGCAGGCCAGCAGTGCCCTCCAAATTAATACATCAGTCAGTGGTCTCACAAGTGGATGTGAGTATAATGATCTGCAAAAACGAACTGCTACATTGAGTATGATCCAAGAAAACTATCCCGATCAATCATGGATACATGCCTATACAGATGGATCAGCAACTAATGCTGTTAGGAATGGAGGTGCCGGTATCTTTATCTCATATCCTGACAACCACTATGAGACTAGGCACATTCCCACTGGTAAATTCTGTTCCAACTATACAGCTGAGGTTCAAGCTCTAGAGCAAGCTGCAAATATGATTTATAACACCAACTCTGACTGCCACCAGGTAGTCATCCTCACAGATGCACTGTCTGTCCTGCAAGCTCTCAAAGGTGGTAAACTCCCGCATCTGAGAAATGAACTAAACAAGGTAGCTGCCAAAAAAGAGAACCATACTTCAGTGGGTACCATCTCATTGTGGTGTACCCGGAAATGAAAAGGCAGATAAACTTGCAAAAAAAGGGAGGAGAATGTGAACAAGAAGATAATGAAGTCACATACTTTGAGAAAAAGAGAGCTATCCAGACTATCAGAAGAGAACAGAACCAACCCAAAGACGACTATCACACTCTCGACCGGCAGGGACAGATAACTATTTTTCGACTCAGGAAAGGGCATAACAAACTGAATAAACACATGCACAAGCTACGATTGTCTGCTTCACCACTGTGCACATGTGGATTAAACGAACAAACTGCTGAGCATGTTCTACAGGACTGTCCTCTGTATGACCAGTTAAGAAAGATATACTGGCCCAATGACTCAACACTAAACTCAAAGCTATATGGAGTTAAAGAGGAACTTCAAACAACAGTCGAATTCATCATGAGAACTCGTCTGACGGTGTAATCATCAAAGATGCGATCGCAAGAAGAAGAAGAAGGACTTATTATACCGTACTTGCTTGATGACTGGCTCACTGCAATTCAAATCATAGCCCTTAAGTCATCCAAGCCATGTAATAGATTTTATTAATCGATAAATTTTGTGCGAGTCATTTCGTCTTCTTTCGTTCGTTGACCTCCAGCTGGTACCCATTCGATATTAGTATCAGAAAGGATCGAAGTCACAACGTCTATACATAGGAAGCTGTGTTCAAAGTATGAACATTGTTTATATTATGAATGGAATCTGCGCTATGGCATATTTATATAGCCGTCTTGAGAGTTTCGGCTTGTAACAGAGGTGATTCAAATATATTATTATTATCAGTCTATACGTCAAGGATGTCGTCCATAGACCTATGTTAAATTATTATAATCTGATTGATCACGAGGCCAGTAAAAATAGGAACGTACTTATGCGAGAGACCTCAGATGCAAGAAGACATAATGGGGATCTCACAGCCATTGTCAAGGTCAAAAGGACATTCAAATGCCACCCTTTTAACCTAACTGCCTCATCGTGAATATGTACTTTATATCAATGCAATATGATCAGTCCTAAATTGATGATGGAATCCTGTTGCGGATCCATCCATATAGATATTTCAAGAATGAATATTACGCCATGTTTTACCGTCCTGTTCCGTGTTGATCGTCCTTCGTCAGAAGTAACTGTTTCGTATTGCAACCGAGTCTCGTCAATAAATTGCATGAACTTTTTCATCCAACGACTTGAGTATTAACGTATTGGCCTGTTTGGCGTGCCTCTTGTTGGAGTGTTGAATTGAAGAAGATATATCAACTTTGACATTATACATTCGCGTAAAGGTGTGGTGGTGAGGCTGCAGAAAACGAGAAAAAAAAATTAAATTTGAGGCTGCAGAAAACGAGAAAAAAATGAGAATTGAAATGGAACAAAAACAATTTAAGGCTGCAGAGAACGAGAAAAAAATGAGAATTGAAATGGAAAGTAAGCAAAGGGAAATGGAAGAGAGGAAATTTATAGCTCAGGAGAATGCAAGAAAATTTCAGCTTGAGACTGAGGAAAATGAAAGGAAACGACAGCATGATCTAAAACTTGCCGATTTAGAACATGATAGAATTAGATTAGCTCATGAGGTTAATACCCAAAAGACTCATGAAGGTCAAGCTTCATCTAAACATGAAAATTTTAGGGAAGTTAACTTAAAATTACCAAAATTCAATCCACCATCCGATGATGTGATTTTCTTCCTAGACAGGTTTGAAGCTACATGTAGATCCTATAACTTGGATAAAACACAATATTGTACCCATTTATCTAGGCTACTTACAGGCGAAGCTATGGCGGTCTACCATATGACTAGTGCTAATGATAAAAAATAATTATGATGCTCTTAGAGCCGCTCTTCTTAAGAAGTATCAAATGTCTGAAAATGAATACAGGGTACGTTTTAAAACTATTCTACCACAATCAGGAAAGAACTTTAATGACTTTCTTTCTCAGATACGGCTCACCTTGGAAAGATGGATCGAATTGTCCAAGGTAGAAAAATCTTATGACGGTCTTTTTGATTTATTGCTACGCGATAAAGTTTTATCGTCAGTAAATCCAGCATTTCTTTCCTTTTTACATGAACGTAAACCTACTAATAATAAAGAAATGGAGGAAAATTGCAAAAAATTTCTGTACCGCACATCCAAGCATGGATGTTAGTAATGCCCAGATTAAGAATGAATTACCTGTTGCTTTTGCTATGCAACATAATAACTTTTCACGTCATCGTTTATTAAGTAACGACAGAACCTTTAATAAGGGAAATAACGAGAATTTCTACTCTAGTAATTTTTATAAGGGGAAACAATTCTAACAATCTTCTCCATATAATGTTTCTTGGGGCCAATCTCACAGATCACAAGATTTTGATAAAAATAATTATGGAAATAATCAAGGAAACAATTATAAACAAAATTGGCGATCCAATTTGCAGTATTCTTACAATAGACATGGTTCTTTGAATAGATCATTTGGTCAAAGACATAACATTAATAACAATAATTGGCGTACTGGCCAAGATTTTAACTCCAACAGTAATAGTAATCATGGCAATTTTAAAGATAATAGTCAAAATCGATCGCGGCGGAGAGATAGATCTTCGAGCGTTAGACCTCGTCATCAGTCTAATGTTGCTTTACTTGATGCACAAACTAACAAAGAACAAGATAACAATGTTAATACACATAATGCCATGTCATGTTCTCTTGATTTTGTGCAGGTTAAAGCTTGTTTCGAGTGCACAACGCTATTCCAGCCCAAGGCGATCACGACGCTGCGGTGCGGACATATTTTGCCAAGTCTCCCAGCTGTCTGTACAGCCACTTCTGCGTCGGTACACAAGGGACAAGGATGCCTTAAATTTAATAAAGGATATGTTAATTCTATACCTTGCTCTATTCTATTTGACTCAGGTTGCAGCACAATTGGAGTCGGGAATTCGTTGGTCCACCCATCCTGTGCTACGGGCAATACTGTCAAATGTGTCACATTTGGCGGCACTGTGGAAACCTTTCCGACAGCTATTATTGATCTTAATACACCTTTCTTTTCAGGGAAGATCCACGCATGCCTTCTTCAGAATCCAATTAGTGATGTTATACTGGGTTGCATACATGGATGTTAGTACCCCACAGCAAATTGCTGAATGGGAAGAGCGACATATTCAGGCTGCAAATGCAGTAGTTGCCAGAGCGCAAGCTACTGATATGTTGCGTAATACACCTTCTGAACCTACGGTCAATGCCAATAATGATGATGATACTCCAATTTCACGGGAGTTGTTTGCTACTTTGCAAAAGAACGATGATTCTTTAAAAAAAAATTTTCAATTTGTTAACAAAAATAATGCCAACAACAAAAATTCAAAATCTAGACATAATTTTGCTATTAAAAATGGTATTTTAGTGAGAATGATACGGGAAAATGACTCATCTTTACGTTCTCAGATCCTAGTACCGTCTTCTATGAGAGCTTGCATATTGCGTCACGCACACGACTCTCAATGCGCGGGCCATATGGGGTTTTCTCGAACCAAATCTAGAGTGCTATCTGCATTCTATTGGCCTGGAATTCATAACGATGTAACTATATATTGTCGTTCCTGCATGACATGTCAGGAAGTTAAAGTACGGGGTCCATATCATGCGGCTCCTATTCAAGCTGCGGACATCCCTATTAGACCATTTGATAAAATGGCTATTGACATCATTGGTCCTATGCTACCATCTGCCAGAGGACATACACATATTCTTACATGTATTGATATGTGTACACGTTGGCCTGAGGCCATACCTCTGAAAAACACTTCATCTGCTAGTGTAGCAGAGGCATTAATGTTGATCTTTTTGCGCATTGGTTTTCCGCGTAAGATCTTATCGGATCATGGTGTCCAATTTATTTCTGAATCCATGTCTCAGGTTATGAAGACGTTAGGTATATATAGATCTCTTAGTTCAATCTACCACGCGATGTCTAAGGGTTTAATTGAGCGTCAGAATAGGACACTCAAGCAGTTGTTGGGTAAGATTACTCAGGATCACCCTCAGGATTGGGACCGAGTCCTACCCGCTGCTCTCTTTGCGTATCGCGAAGTGCAAAACGAAGCCACTGGTTTCTCTCCATTCCAGCTCGTTTTTGGCATACAACCACGCGGACCAATGTCGTTAATTCACGACTTGCTTATTGAAGAGAATATGGAAGAGGAAACTCAATCCTCCCATGAGTATGTGATCTCTTTGAGAAAGAGAATCATAGATGCATGTAGATTAGCTACCGCATCATCCGAACGGGCTAAAGAAAAAGCTCGTCTCTTTGCAAACAAGTATAGACGTCTTCGCCAGCTTCTTCCTGGTGACGAAGCATTTATTTTACTACCTTCTCATAACAATCGTCTACTAATTACCTGGAGAGGTCCTTTTAGGATCATCTCGAGAATATCCGATGTTGACTACATCGTCGATATCAATGGCAAACATAAAACCTTCCACATTAATATGTTGAAGGAATTTTACTCACGTCCTGACTATCTTCAGTCAGTATTTCAAGCAACTGACGATCCTACTCCTCCTATTCAACACTATACAAACTTGACTGTTATTCAAGAAGAAGAATCTTCTTTTCAGGATGTACAATTACCTATACCAGTTGTACCACTTCATTCAACTGAAAATTGGAGTAATGTGACTATTTCTTCTGGTCTTTCTGCTGATCAACGTCAGCAAGTCTCTTCAATTCTTCGATCGTATGAGGATGTTCTTACTGACATCTCAGGTCATACGGCAGTTATCCAACATGATATTCTCGTAACTGACGATACACCTATTCGAAACCGTCCATACCCTATCCCTTTACACTTTCGTGCTAAGATTGATAAGGAATTGGATGACATGCTTCAATTAAATATAATTGAACCTTCTACATCACCATATTCTTTGTCTATGGTGATTATCAGACAAAAAGATAACAATATTCGTCTTTGTGTAGACTACAAAAAATTAAACAAAGTCACACAATTCGACGCTGAACCGTAACCACTTTTAGAGGATATATTGGTCAAATTAGCTAATTCTAATTTCTTCTCTAAATTTGACCTGTCTAAGGGATATTGGCAAGTCCCTCTGACACCAAAAGCAAAGACACTCACTGCTTTCGCTACTCCTCGGGGCCTATTCCAATGGAATTTTATGCCATTTGGGTTAGTGAACGCTTCTGCCACTTTCGTGCGCATGATGCGCCGCATTCTGTCTCATCGTTCCGATGTCATTACATACATCGATGACATTTGTCTTTTTAGCAACTCATGGGATGAGCACATTCAGGGATTAAAAGCATTACTGTCCACATTACGGGATTATACCTTAACAGCTAAGCCATCGAAGGCATTTGTCGGTTTTCACAACATTTCTTTTTTGGGTCACCGTGTTGGTCATGGCATGTTATACACAGAGGACAGTAATGTCTCTAAAATCCTCAACATCAGAGCACCAAAGACTAAGAAACAAGTAAGATCCTTGTTAGGACTAATACAAGTTTACGGTAAATTTATCCCTCATTTATCGACCGTCACTGCTCCTTTCTCTTCTTTGTTGAGGAAGGGAACAGCTAATGTGATTTGGTGGTCTGACGAACATCAAATCGCGTTAGACTCAATTAAAATTTTTTTTTTCAATGATCCAATTTAAAGGTTACCTAACCCAAACCTTATTTTTATTCTGCGTAGTGATGCGTCTTCATACGGAATCGCCGACGTATTAATGCAAGAATACTCAGGCACCTTACATTCTGTGATGTACGTATCGAGGAAATTAACAGCATCTGAACAGAATTACTCGGTTCTGGATAAAGAACTTTTAGCTTTGGTTTGGTCAATTACCAAGCTGCAACGATACTTGCTAGGTTCTCATTTTATTGTGGAGACTGATCAAAAAGCCCTAACGGCTCTTAATACGAAAGATGTGAAGTCTTCAAAATCAACGAGGTATGCTATTGCCTTACAGCCCTATAGCTTTTTGATTCGGTCGATACCTGGATCGCAAAATGTTTTCGCTGACTGTTTGTCACGCTGTCCAAGCAAACCAAGCGAGTCAAAACGACCTACAGAAATCGAAACCTCTTCACAGACAGTCATTCAATTGAAATGTGATGATCAGTGAACTTTGATTACTTGTCAGTAGTATAGTAGGCGCAACTTAGGTCGAATTCAGGTGGCGCGCAGGTGGCGCGTGACTTTTTGTATAAGGAAATACGGTGGCGCGCAGGTGGCGCGCAGGTGGCGCGTGACTTTTTATATAAGGAAATACGGTGGCGCGCAGGTGGCGCGGCAGGTTGCGCGTGACTTTTTATATAAGGAAATACGGTGGTGCCCAGGAGGCACGATATGACTTATATAGAGATATATTTTAGCCGGGGTATCTGACGAGCAGCGTCCTGGTAGTGTGTTTTTACAGACAATATTGAGACAACACTTATACGATATATATATATTTACAACAGTTAGACGTATATTTAGACAGACAATATTTAGACAATAGGAAGGCGATATATTACAAAAGTTAGATATAGGTAACAAAAGAATTTAGTTAATATATTTTATTCTTTTAAAATAATGTCAAGTTAAAGCACTAGTCTCAGCCGCTTGGTAGGTTTCTTCTTCGTCTTCGGTGGTAGATTAGAGACATCGGTCAGGGGGTTGTCTGCGGTGGGGGCTGACGTACAAGGGTTGGTGTTAGAAAACCAACTCGGTTCTGGGGATACTGGACAGCTGGAGTTGATGTACTGGTCAAACGTGTTACTGGAGGCTGTAGTAGGTCTCTGCTTCTTCGATGGTAGATTAGAGATATAGGCCAGGGGGTTGTCTGTGGTGTTAGGAAACCAACTCGGGTCTGGGGAAATTGGCTGGTAACAGTTGGAGTTGATGTAGTCGTCAAACGTGTTAGTGGTACAGGTAGTAGGATAGGTATCCGTGCTTGGTGGCTTTAGTCGGTCAAATTCGGCGAGGATTTCACTCTGTAACGTCAACAAATGTTCAAACTCGGATCGAGTTAAAGTAATGCCGGTTTTGGTAGGAAACTTGAGTTAGGATTCACCAAAGTATTTTCGCACGTGTAGTAAAGGTTGACCTCGGTAAACACTTACAGACGCGGCCTTCAGACCACTAGACAAAGGTTTAAGCATTTCATCACAACTTTTGATGTAGACCCAGTTGGTGGGAACAGTGGAAGTCATCTTAAGTGAGGTGTAAGTATCTGTCGTTATCATACCACCGCGTTAGTAAAGTATGAATTTGAGTGCTTTGGTCTTCCAAGTGTCTGTTTATATGCAGGAATACCAGTTTAATCTGTTTTCTGAAACGTAACCAATCTTGTGCTAGCCACGGCGTGATTAGTCGAAAAACTAATCGATCGTTGACGCGTTGTCGCTGTGAGTAAACTTGCGTTAGCCAGGTTTTGATTAGTCGAACAACCAATCGATCGTTGTATCGTTGTCGATGTGACCAAACTTGCTGCGCGCTGGCATTGTAAGTGTATGACTCATGGACGTATTGGCGTAAGGAAAAATCCGATAAAAGGGCGGGTAAAACCTTATAGAGAAAAATACACATACGTGTCTATTGATCTCTTCCTTTGTCTATGAACGAAAAACAGTCTTGTGGTTCGCTAGCCAGGGTCTGACTAGTCGAAAAACTAATCGATCGTTGGCGTGTTGTCTAGCCGAAAAGGGTAGTAGGACGCGTTGCATAGTACCACCACGCGCTTTGACCAAGATGAAATAAATGGCGTAGAGACCACAAACATTGGTAACTACATCTTGTAAATGTCTAGCGTTGTAGTTAACAGGTCGGTTAGAGTTTCTGGTTATAAAATTAACCAGGTCCGGGAGTGTAGGCGGTAGTCCGAAAGAATCAAAATATTCAAAAGTCCCAAGTCCATTATAATATAGAGCGACCCAGTGGTCACCGGGGCGATAGCTAGGGTCAGTGTTGATGACGAAAGCAGCCGTCTGACTCGGATCGATACGTAGAGGTAATTGGTCACGAGGTAAAACTTTAACGAGCCCAGTTCGTTTAACAAATATATCCGACAGGAGGATGGTCCGTATCTCGTGTGTATTCATCGTCTAAGTGGTGTAGTCTGTCAAAACTTGGCGCGATTTCGAGATCTCCAAGATCGAGTCTTGCTCGGCGTAGACGAGGACCTGTAATGGTTCGGGCGTGACCTCGGAGAATTTAAGTTCTACTGAGACAGGACCCGACTTGGCCATCTCAAACTGGTCATCGTCCAGTAGACAGGGGGGAGATCAAAAGCGTATAATGCGTACCCATTCTTAAAATGTCTATACTCGAGGTCGTTGCCGGCGTCTTTGCCAACCAGTCCCATAGCTAGATTCGTCGCGAAGAAGGCTCTCACGTACTGGTTGTGTTCATAATCCACGGACAAAGGCTTGCCACTGACTGTTCTACCGTCCGCGCTGACATTCAAATATATCAGACCAAAGGTAGCGAAATTGAACGGATTAGCCGTATACGACCCGTTAAAAGCGGTCGAAGTGACCAGGCCAATCACGATCCGTGTAGGTGTTTGACTGAGAAACAGATTATCCTGCATGTGCGATAGCATACCTCTAGGAATAGAGAAATATTTTAGCACAACTTGTTTCAAAGGGTACTTGGCATTACCTCGCAACAAGGCTTTCTCGTGGGCTAGAGAGACGGCTGGGTTTAATTTGGCTTTCCGGACAGCCAGGGCCGCATAAGTTATAATAGATTTATAACCACCGGCGGGGTCGTTTCCCAGCACGTTGAAGGCATCTTTAGACGGCGTGAGTTTTACTTTAACGGTCACACCGTTTAACAGATAGCGATCCTGGGCGAAGATATCTGAATGTAACCGACCCATCATATCAATGTCCTGAGAACCAGCCGCTATATGTCAACGCAGTCTTAGTCCGTTGTTATTATCACCACTTGTCTCCGAAATAAAGTTTGGTGTGTCTTTGTAAAACAGAGCCGCTGTCATATGGCCTCGTTTGGCTTCCTCCCCGTAATTCAACGTGGCTTCCAGGTAAGCTCTATAAGGGTAGGTGTTCTCACTGGGTGTAATCAGCGTGTCGTTCAGGGAAACGTCGACTTGGGAGAATAAACTGTGCAGGTAATAGTTGATCGGGGCCACCTGTGCATCAGTGGGTAATGTGCCGCCATTAGCTAACGTAATTTTGGCGCGCACGTGCAGAAAAGTATTGAACAAATCTAGATAATCTTCACCGTTCCCCGATATTACACATTCCACCGGACTCCGGGTGCTAAGGCAGCCAACGGATGTATCTCCACAAATTGTCCCTCTTCTACGGCTGTCTGCATTGGTGGTACGCTAAACAAATCTAGACCACTGTGAAGACATTCGCACGAGCTGGGGTGAATAAGCGCCATCATTCAAATATATCAGAGTACTGTCGCTTCTTCTGGTGGGAATGAGAAGGGCGAGCTCGGTTACTTCGTTTTATTCTCTTCGGCTCACCAGTTGGGGCAGCTCTCGTTTTTCTTTTTCTGCTACGACCGCTACCCGATTGGTTAGTGGTGAGGTGGTCAACGGCTCCCTGTAATAAACGCTGACCAGATTCTTTGGCTCGTTCACGAAATGACTCACCAATATTTCTGCCGGCTAACGCATCGCTCGCGACCTGTAGACCGGTGCCAAGCCCTTCTCTGAGTAAAGCTTTGCCTCCAGTTTTTAACCACGGGAGAACCATACGACCGAGCCCGCCGAAAAAACTACCCAAGCCATGACCTCTTTGACTTCTGCCTCCAATAAACACTGGCATCCCGTGGCCAGCTTGGTTGCAGTAAAACTCCTCATACATTTTGGGGTTTCATCGGATGGGTACATGTCTGACCATTTTTGTCTATTCAAAATCAAACCGTCTGTGAGTTCGGAAGTGTAGTGTCAACACCAAAGCTCCGCTCGTGAATGGGATAGTCTTACCCTGGTCATTAATTAAAAGGATTTCCACAGCGTCAAACGAAAAACTGCTTAGGGGTACGTAGTATGGTTTGTCGTAAATCCTAAAAACGGAAGCGTTAGTCCTGTCCAAAATAGGGACAATCCGTAACAAAGGGACAGAGGCATCTCCAACCGGTCTCGCCGCTACGAGGTCGCAGTACACGTATACATTTTTCATGTCGCTATCCATTTGTACTTCAGTCTCGCCTCGTAGTATTGGGTCGATGTCTGTGGCGAGCGAGGTGGGAAAGCCTAACATGTGTTTCAACGTCTCGCTAATTCTAACTTCAACCTCCGGATCATACAGATTCAAGGTGGTCTTATTATTGTTATAGTGGAATCTAACTCGGGCTTTTTCATCCACATCCGTGTCTAAAAGCAAACGATTCAACTCGTCGATCAGCGTGTCGGGTGACGTGTATAGACCGGCGGATAACGTGAGTAGTATAGACTCATCGTCTTTGTTGGGAAAGTAATGTATCCATACGTCATCCTCTAGCACATTAAAATAACTTTTGGGAAATTGAATCTCAACCAAACCAACCTCGTAACGCGAAGTCAAGTCTATAGTCTGTGGCAATTTGACGAAAAAGTGACCGGCGTTATTGTTTGGGTATATTTTCATCGAGGCTTTGCTGGGTAAAGTCACGTAAAAACTCATCCTATCTTAGGGTTAGGTAACATGTAACCCAGACAACTGCTCATTATGGCGATCCAAAACTTATCGCCCGGGCCCTCTGCGTTGCTCCGACTCAGATTGAATAACGAGACCCCGATGACGACATATATAACGATCATCTGACAGATGAAAACGATCTCTAGTCGCGGGACTAGTTTCCAAAAAAGGCCAGACCGAGGTTCTCGTGGCTTTGGGCGGGGGTGACCGCAAAACTGGGGTGCTCACTTCTTCTTCTATCTCCATCAGTCTCGATATCTCACTAGTTGTTTAGCGGAAATCCAGCTGTTGAATGACGAGTTATAACCGAACCATTTGACTAAATACTCTTTTACACCCCTGACACCTCGCCGTTCTTGCAAAATGGACTCGATTCGATAAACTATCTTGTCACCGACCCGCTGCAGCTCTTCTTGATAAAAAGAACCTTTCAATTCCTCACCCGAATCATCTTTAAGGACGTATGTGATCGGTCTTGTTTGGTTTAGTCGGCTGACCGTAAACAGTTCTTCTGTCCACGCCGGCGTATAACCCTTTTTAAAAGTTTGTCTGGCTTGGGCGATCCGCACGCGATCACCGGCTTTAAAATAGACTTTTCTGCCGATGACGTTAGGGGTCGAATACAACGTATGCCACACCTCTTCTTGATTGCTCGGGGTAACTTCTGCCGGTGCCATCTTAATACTCCGATGATACGAATTATTGTAGTTGTGGACCAGTTGTTCTATCACATCGACGTAGCGAAGACTGTTGGTTTTGGTAAAGTAACGCCACGTTTTTTCTTTGAGGGTTCGATTAAACCTCTCGACTATAGCTGCCTTGGTATCTTCATTTTCCGTAGTGAAGAAATGGACACCTTCGTCTTTAAGAAACTTTAAGAATGTTTTGTTGACGAACTCACTGCCTTTGTCTGTTTGAAAATTTATTGGTTTGCGACTGTTAAAAATTGTCTTAACCGCTGCTACTAAAGCTTTCCCAGTTTTGTTTTTCAAGGGAACAGCCCAAGCGAATTTACTAAACACATCGATACATGTTACTAGATAGGAAAACCCATCGTTGAATTTTTTAAAACCTCGCAAGTCAATTAGATCAGCCTGGAACTGTTCGTCGATACCACCCGAGATGGCCACGCTTCTTGTAAATTTTCTACGCACCGGTTTGTGTAAGGTGTAGGTATCCTAATGACCTAACCACTCTTCAATTATTTTACGAGTAAATTTGAAACTACGTTGTAGGGCGCCGACTCCCCCATACGACCCGGGTCGTTTTGGTTCATAATAATGTTGTTTTAAAATCTTATTCACTTCTTTGGCCATGCTTCCAACTTTGGAGTCTTTTTCCTTCTTCTGAGCGAATACGACGATGTTTCTCGCAATTTACTGGCAACCACTTTTTTCGATTAGTGGGTGTGACTTGTTCGGGTGGGGACTGAAGAGTTTTGTCCACAATCTCGTCTTTAAGTACAGTGGGTTGCTCGATGGGAGGCTTCGACTCGTTAAGTGGAGACTTAATGTCCACGAGACCTAGAGGTTCGTGACTGTACTGTTCTAGTCGATTCAAATAACGCTGCAGTGTTCGTTGATATAATCTAGCTTTGTCACCCACTGGCAGATCTTCTCGATCCAAGACTAGTTGCATTTGAGTGTCCAATTCTCCCAAGTTATCTCTTAGGGCGTCGGGGGGTCTATAAGGTTTTTGAGCCTCTAACAAACGAGGGTCCATCAAAATCATTTTCTTGGCCATCTTAATATGGTTAGTAGTGGAGTTAACAACGCACTTAAGAATCCACTAGTCTGTAAAAATTGTTTTCTTCTTTTGAGCGACAATTACTTCTTGGTGAGCTCTCTCAGGGTGTTTTTGTAACGACGCATACGCCTCTTCTGAGGGGGTGTCAGTGTAACGTTACCTTTTAATACGTTGTGACAACATTCACAGAGTGTTCCTGCCAGATCGGGTGACGCTGTTTTCATAACAGCCTTGATGACTGGGGTTTTGGCCGTACCTAGAAACTTTAACATTTCAGCATGCCTTATCACTTTTTCCCCCATCTCGTTATTTTGGTACTTATACGATTTGTTGTTCGTGTGGAAATATGTGGGTACGAAGTCGCAAAGCGTCTGGTGTTGTTTGACGAAGGTCGATTAGCAAATAACCATGTGGGGCCGACGTCGCGTCTTTAAAACTTTCTTGGACATAGGCAGTCCGACCTGGGTACATCTGTTTGGCTAGATTAACAATCTGAGATCCATCGCGTGGATTTTTGAAAAGTACTATATAATAAAAATTCAAACTAATGGTACTGTGTTCTTTGTTCTTACCAAATAAATTTTGCACAATATATATTACACTTATATTTTTATGATGGCTCCCTTTTGTGAATAATTTAGTTACTCTATCATCCGTCTCACTCATGAGATCATCTATAACTAACAGGCGTTTCTTATCACCTGTCCACTGGTCAATGTCCGGTAGTCCTTCAATAAACTGAACTCCAGGCATCGAATTATACATAGCTTGCCATTCTCCTTAACACCATAGAATTTCGTCAGGTACAGGTGTCATCATATCTCGGATATGTTTCAAGAAACGCTGTAAAAAACAGTTTTGCCAGAACCGGTTGGCCCCGCAATCAAACTAGTAAAGGGATGAGGCCAGCGCGGGTCCATAGCTAACAATGATAGATTACACTTACACACAGTTATTTTATATCTAAGACCCTACAAGATTGAGAACCCCTGTTTTCAACAACGTGAGAACCACTCTAAAAACGGTACTCAGTCACAAGACTACCATTCACACCAAATATAAGTGGTTGTTATTCATTCTTTGTCAACACACTATAACATGTGTTTTTTTTTAAAGGTTGTTTTTTAAAGATATCCTTTTTTGGTACCATGTTAAGTTATATACTCTCACACTAACAAAACACTGTCACACACAACGTTTGATAATATATATATTTTTACATACAACATTAACCAAACTCTAACAGACAAACAAATTCGCACTGGGGATAGTTATAACTAAAAAGCATAGTTCTACTTTGTAAATCTTTGTTTGCTCGTAAAAAACTTGACTTCAACGGTACAAGTTAATTATGCGTGAACAGATGTGGGTAATTAAAGTTCTTGTCTTTGATGTTGATGTCGATAACGGGTGGAGACATGGAACAAAGCCTTGAATTCTGAACATTTGATTGCACACGTGCGGCGCATCTGCGCTAGGCTTTTTGTGAATGAAATTGGCTTTGTTCAAATGTAGAAAGCTATTAAATATTTCCGACCAGGGAATAATTAATTATCCTTGACCAGAACTGTGTGCAATTAAAACAGCATGTAACGAAAATAATTGATACCGGGTGGTCACATGGAAGAAAGTCGCGTGCGTGATCTCTGAAGTTATTGCATGCGCACGTGCGCACATCTGTGCTAGGTTTTTTATAAATGCACTCCTCTGTTCAAATGTAAAAAAGCCATTTTCCGATCGGAGACTAATTAATTATGGGTGCAATTAAACGTCGTGTAACGCTGATTCGATTCTCCCTTTCAAAAACGTTCTGCCAACGTTTTTATCGATCAAATCACCTCGAAAACCTTGCGTGCGTGTGTGTGTGTGTGTATGCACGTGCGCAGACTATTTTCTGAAACAGTGTCTCTACACAACAACTGATCTGTGACTGACAAGAAAAAAATTCATCCGCTCGGACTACTTTTTTATCAAACCTCTTGTCTTAATATCAAGACAAAGTCTGTAGAACGCTCATTCCTGTAACAAAACTTCGACCAGTAAAGACCTCCAGTCGTTTTGAAAAATCAAAACTTCTGAAAAAACAATTGTTTTAAAGACCAGACCAAAGCAAGATCACAACGAAACGTATGTTTCTTTTATATTTATAGTCGTCTGTATTTTATGTTAAATATCTGTTATTTTTCTATTTAAAAATTGTATGGTTGTGTCTTTTTTTGTTTTTCGATAGGCGTATTTCTTAACAATCAGAGACTGGAAAAATAACCTACACAAAGTTTTTTATTTCTAAATATGTGTGTGTATTCGTTCTTCGGTAGGAAGTGTTGCTAAAAGTTAATCTTTTTCACATTATTTGTATATACTAATACTAGCGGGTGCTTTAAAAATATTTTTATTTGTATATGCTTTTGTTAAGATGTTAAATTCTTACACGTCATTTTAAAACATGTGTATATGTTTTAGCTAAGTTAAGACTTAACCGACTTATTTTTTTTTATTGTATATACACTAGGAAAAGTCTTGTTTCTGAAAAATTGTCTTAGTTTAAAACTTATCTGCGTTTCTTGCCTATTGTTAAGCAAGTACTTTGTTCATTTTCTGCAAACAGGTTGACTCATCATCGATATTACACCACAACTTGTAATACTGTCTGATAAAAACAATCTAAACTTGCAGAGACTAATTGTCTATTTCAAATACTTGTTTGGTTGTGGCGCAAAGACGGGTGGGTAGATCGATAAATTGATTTGGTTCCAACTCGCTACAACACGCGCGCGCGCGAGGGGTATTTCTGTGTGTTAACAGCGCAAATAATTAAAGACAGAAACTGTCTGATAACTTACTTACTTACTTAGTCGTTCCCCTTCTACCGTGAGGTGTAGAGGTTTGGAAGAGAGAGCGCCAGACCATTCTATCAGCTGTCTTCTTCCTGGCCTGGTTCCATTCTAGTCCTCGGTCCTTCAAAGATTGTCTAATGTTGTCCTCCCAGCGGACTCTGGGTCGTCCTGGAGGTCTGGATCCCTGGCTCTTTGTTTAGCTGTCTGATAACACAAATATTAATAAACACTATATTACATAAAACAAATAAATAAATAAACAAATACATATTACAATAAAAGACACCGAGGTTGTAGAAAAATCTCATAATAACTACAAATAACTAACATGTTAAAAACATATTACATTAAAAACTTAGATCTTCGTTATTTAAAAAAAAGGCGTGCAGTGTTTATTTCCCTATTTAACAAAAATATAAACTCGGGTGTTTGTCTTTTTGTTTGTGTCTTTGTTTTTTTTATTTGTTCGGTATTTGTGTTTGTATCTGTTGTCGTTAGAAAACCTAAATTATTTATTTTTCTATAAAAATAAATATTTGTATATAGCTGTCTGTTCTCTTTAGTAATTTACAATATATATATATAACATTTATGTATTAAAACAATGTATATATCCACTAGACAGTGTTTAAAGACATGGGGAATGAACGATATGTTCGTTTTTAGTTCTTGTGTAAAAGTAAAAACCACACCCTGACTATAAGTCTTATTTATTCTCTCTCTCTTTCTCTCTCTCTCTCTTTCTCTCTCTCTCTCTCTCTCTCTCAGTTTGTTATATTTTTATTTATTTGTGACTAACTTCTTTTTGTTCCTGTTCTCTTCAACAGATGGAGTTACCTCAAAACAAGAGCTGCCGGGATGTTTGTTCTGAATGCAATCGCTCTTTCACTCGTAACCGCGATCTAACCAGACATTATGAGACAGTGCATGCTGAGCAGCGACACGCCTGCCGTGTCTGTCCTCAAGTACTTACCAGCCCTGCGGAGCTACAACGACACATAGAACTGGAGCATGGACCTGTCGCTCCTCGAACAGAGACAGTGGTACAAACAAATCAGTGGGACACAGAACAACATGTGTCCGGTGCGGCAAGACCTTCTCCCGCCGTGATGCTCTATCGCGTCACAGCAAGACCGTCCATTCTATGACTTTGTTTAGTTGTGAGGTCTGCGGGAAGGACTTTTCTCGTATTGACAATCTTCGCGTCCACATAAATCAAAAACATACCTCTGTCCCTACCCAGCTTTCGACCTCAACACAGAACCCAGCAGCAGCAGGCACCACAGCAACACCAGCGAACCCACAGACATTACTTCCAGGTGATACAGCAACAACAGCGAACCCGCAGACAGCATCATCATCAGGCACCACATCAACAGCAGTGAATCCACAGATATCAACATCATCTGTTGCAGCAGGCGCCACAGACTCGCCGAGAACAGCTTCGAGTTCCAGATTATCTTCATCAGCGCCCACTACTTCTTCAACAAGTCCCATCCCATCGTCCTATTCAAAAGCTGCAGGCCAGATTAACCCACTCAAACGACCCATGGTCAGTCCCCAACAAGCCCCTACCAAAAAACCTCGCTTGTCCTCTGACTACGACAGCTTACAAGACTTACCGAATGATATTTGAGAAAAATATTCACAGAATTGGAATGCAATCAAGACACATCACAAAATTAATAAATATCTATCCGTCTTCACTTTCTTTCATAATAGCCAAAAAATAGACTGGCTCTCTCTTTTGCTCCCTGTCTTCGCACAACAGACAAAACGATTCAAGATTAACTTCAGTCACCAGACAGTTTTGAGACACAGAGAAACACAAGACCTTCGCTTTTTCCATGCCTCACATAATAATGCTTGTGTTTTAGAACAGCCACACCTAGTCAACAACATTACAGATTTCAAATCTTGTGTCTCAAACTTACACGACAGCGACATTATCACAAACGCACAGTTAAACAGACCAAATACAAAATATTTTGTCGAAACAATTCCAGCCACCTCTTTCTATATATATCACATCCAAGATTATCCACTCGGCTGCTGCCTACACGAAATACCATCCTTCGTCTCAGATAATAACCACATCATTACATTACAACACGATTCACGCTCAAAACCTTACAGTGATAACTTTTGCTTTTTTAGATGTTTAGCCGTTTTTAGGGGTGCGCGCGTTAAGGATGTTAGAAAACCCACGCGCCGGCTCGTAGAACAATGGCAAACACACAGGGACTAGCGTCCCTCATCGATTTCCCCGTAGTTAGTTTAATTGATATTCCCGCGTTAGAAAAATGTTTTAAAGTAAATATTGACGTATTCGAATTTGACGACGCGCAAACCCTGACCCCCAAACTTAGAGGTAGTGATAGTTATAAAGAAACTTTGCGTCTGTTAATGTTTAAAAATCATTTTATGTATATTGCAGATATTGTTAGGGCCAGTCATTCCTTTTCGTGTCCGAAATGCGGTAAGTTGTGGAAGATTTTTAGGGACATGGAGAAACATGAGAGGACCTGTACCGGTGATAAGAGAAAGGAAATATTTAAGGGTGGAGTTTATACCCCGCCAGATACCATTTGGGAATTAATCTCGGCGCAGGGTATAGATGTCGACACAAAATTCGTCTTTCCCTACCGGGCCACTTTTGACTATGAGTGTTATTTCGATAACGCTGTAGGGCCCAGTGGTAGCGCAACTACCTACACAGCCAAAACGGGCCCCTGTCTTGTTTGGAGGCCTCTAACGTCCCCGGCTTTGAAGACCCTGTGTGTTTTATCACAACGGGGGATCCACAAGCTTTGGTGAACAGAATGATCGGGCATCTGACCAACATTGCCGAGGCCTCTTACGCTCTTTTGCGTCAGCGTTTTGACGAGGTTTATACTCAACTCGGCGATTTAGATGGTATCATTGAGAGACTAGATGAGTATTTGCACGAGCTGCCTGTGCTAGGTTTCAACTCGGGAAAGTATGACGTCAATGTGATGAAACCCTATCTCATCAAATATTTCCTTGACCAAGATTTCAAGTATTTAGCAAGAGAAATAATAACTTTATGTGTATCGCCACCCCACAACTAAAGTTTTTAGACATCATCAACTACTTAGCCCCGGGTTTTAGCTATAGCAAGTACTTAGCCGCGTATAAAGTAACAGAAACCAAAGGTTTTTTCTGTTATGAGTACATAACAGATTTAGCAAAATTAGACGAAACGGCGCTACCACCCCACACGGCATTCTTTTCCGCCCTTAAAAACACTAATATTTCTAGCGATGAATACGCCGAGTGTCAGAGAGTGTGGGTCGATAACCGCATGACCACGTTGCGCGACTTTCTGACATGGTACAATAATAAAGACGTAGTCGCCTTCCTAGCGGCGTTAGAACAACAGGTTAGTTTTTATGCGGGGTTAGGTGTAGATATGTTTAAAGATGCGATCTCGGTTCCCGGTGTCACGTTAAAATACCTATTTAAAACCCTCCCGTCCAACATCTCGTTTTCTTTATGTTCGAAGCGGAAGGCAGATTTGCACGAGACGTTGCGCCAAAACATAGTCGGGGGACCTTCCATTATTTTTCATAGGCTTCACGAACAAGGTCAAACGTGCATTAAAGGGGGCAAAACGGTTCAATGCATTAAAGGCTTTGACGCCAACGCCCTTTATTTGTGGGCGATAATGCAGAAAATGCCCACTGACTTTCCTGTTCGAAGAAACAGGGAGGATGGTTTCAGGTACCACAAGCTCCATAATTATGCCTCGACTTGTTGAGCTGGGTGTCGCACGCGAGTAATGTGACTTTAAAAACCCAGTTTAACGGCCGTGAGATGTCGCTGGGTCATAGACACATTAGGGTAGATGGTTGGGACAAAGACTCTCGCACCTGTGACGGGGGCACCAGTCTTGCCCCCTAAGTATGTACCCGTTTTACATACTGGGTAAAGTTTATTTTATATTTTTATCTTTTCTCTTTTTCCTTTTAATAAGTGTTTCTGAAGAGTCATAAAACGAGAATACTGGTTTGGTTCACCAGAGGTATAGATTCTCTTCGATAATTTACGTGACCCAGGTTTTTATTGATTCGGTTTCCTTGGACTTTGTGTGACATATAATGTAGTACTCTTTCATCAGAAAGCATCCAAACTGAATGAAGAACTTTAAATAAAATTCAACGGTCCAATGATGTCCAACATAATCCATGATAGAAATTCCAACGATAACTTTATTTTACAAGTCTTCAAATTTTCACAGACGATTTGATCATATAATTATAGTGTCGGTTGCAGATTAAAATGTCCTACTCTATTATATTACGTTGGAAACTGGTACCAAAGAGTATTTGGTATTATTCCAGTTTCGTATGTAGCTGTTGTGTAATGCAGAATGTCATCGTCAAAACCAACTAAGAAGCTGGTGTGTTTTGAACGATGGGAGAGTGGAAGACAATTAGGGAGCTAATCTCCAAAATAATATGTTCCAAAAGCCTATTCTAACAATGTTCGATCTTAAACACAAATGACTGTTTGTCATTGTCGTATATCAAATCGAGCGAATTCATAATATATCAAATCAAGCGAATGCATAATATATCAAATCTAGCGAATTCATACCATTTCTGCATCAAAGCAAGAAATACACTGTCCAATGTCAGGGGATAAACTAGCTTGAGTCTATCTGAGTCTACTTCAACATCGGTCTGTCTCAAAATCACGACCATCTCGTTGCAAGGTCAGTAGCTAAAGACTTCTAAACATTAGTCTTCATAACGGATGTCTTTTATTCCAATGAATCTATTGGCTAAAACCACTGGTTACAATTATTTGTGCACCATTTATGTATATGTCATCGTTACTGCACTAGTAACGTTAACGGCATCTTGTCGTCATTTCCTATAACTGTCTTTTGTGTCTATGTTAAGTTTCTTTTGTTTTATAGGTTAATTATGAATTACGTCATCAGTCTCTGTTGTCTCTTATGTTAGATAGAATTGAGGGTATCTTTTATATAATGACGTCATCAATCCATCCACATATGTCCCCATGCCATAAAAATGTATCTCAAGAGACATTTTCCGGTACCATCAGTCGGTCTATCTATGTAGCATCTTAATTTTAGAGTAATAATAATAATAAAACACTTCATATCGTGCATGTATGGGGAAAACCTAAGAGCGAATGTCTGAAAACTCGGCATTGGTTGAAGTATCACATAGAACAGGCCGTAAATGTGGCAAGGACCTCTTCATTTGGTTTAAATCCTGATGAAGGACTTGTAGAAAGACCACATAGGCATCAACTGTTCGGCTTCACAACACGATGAAGAGCCCAAGGTCTCTTAAAGCTGGATCAGTTTCAGTAAGGTTTTTGAGTGATGAGTAATAACGTAGTCGTGGAGTCAGATATCTCCCTTACAAACTAGAATCTAGTTGAATCACGATGTATGAAATTTGTTGTAGCTCCGCAAAGGTTTATGTAAAGGGGAAACGTTTCTGCCAAAATGCAAGTTACAGTTTGTCAGCTAATAATGACATGAGCTGGGATAAAAGCATGCCCTTATCCACGTGGGGTGAAACATTGCGAGGAACTTGAACTGTAGGTGTGAGATGTGAAGGATTATCAATAATCATGTCTACATCACACGAGAGGCGTGAGGAATTCGTTTGTCTTCTACGTTTTTTAGGTTTGACATATATTTGATCTTGCGAAAATTTCGGAAGCTTGGTTACAGGGATGGAATCGGAAAATGAAGAATCGTATCTCCGTTTATCTGCTAATTTTCGCGTTTCGTTCATGTCCATCAAGGTGGTATCCGAAGCTGTAGTCACTGAATCGTTTTCTGAAACTACGGGTTTGGAGCAATCGATATCGGATGGTGTTGATAGTGTAGATTGAGGAAATTCAAGATTCATACTTGTTTCATTATGTTCGATTCTTTCATCATCAGCAATACGTTCTTGTCTTGAAATGAGACGCTGTCTAAGTTCTTGTAGGGGAACATTATCTTCACTTGATGACGAACTTCTACAATCTTTAGCTCTTTGAATCGCATGATCCAAACGATGTGGTACAATTTCTGACTCTGAGTAAGAATGTTCTGATGTGTCCACTGCATCCGAAGAAGATGAAGAAGAAGATGGAGGTTGGGCTAACGTAGATAAACGAGTTGGTCTCTGGAACTTCGTCTCTGGTATATCAAGCGGTGCTCTAATCATTCTCATATCGCTGAGTTTACAAATTTTACACGTTCCTACATATTCTATGATATCTTTTATCATAGTTGGCCAATAGTATCTCTTTGTAATGACGTCGAGGGTTTTATCGCGTCCGAAGTGACCATTGTCATCGTGAAATTGTTTCAATATAGTTGGTACCAATAATGTGGGGATACATTTCTGCAGTAATCCATTTTCTCTAGGACTGACATGATATAAAATATTGTCTTCAGGTAATATCACATAGTCTCTCTTTTCTTTCGGATTGGTACGTACTTGTACTATAATCTTGGTTAATGCTTCGTCTTTCAGTTGTTCCTTTTTGAAGATTAGACTCTGTTCAAAATCTCTAGATTCATCGCCATCATCAGTTCTCGAGTTCTCCGTAGGTTGTGTTTTCTGTTCTTGACTATCAGGAGGCCCAGTGTCTTGACTATGTTGGATGAAGTCAATGGCGGAGATTTCTGAATTCGACCTAAGTTGCGCCAGCAACACCAGTGAACCCACAGACATTACTTCCAAGTGCCACAGCAAAAACAGCGAACCCGCAGACAGCATCATCATCAGGCACCACATTAACAGTAGTGAATCCACAGATATCAACATCATCTGTTGCAGCAGGCGCCACAGACTCGCCGAGAACAGCTTCGAGTTCCAGATTATCTTTATCAGCGCCCACTACTTCTTCAACAAGTCCCATCCCATCGTCCTATTCAAAAGCTGCAGGCCAGATTAATCCACTCAAACGACCCATGGTCAGTCCTCACCAAGCCCCCACCAAAAAACCTCGCTTGTCCTCTGACTACGACAGCTTACAAGACTTACCGAATGATATTTGAGAAAAATATTCACAGAATTGGAATGCAATCAAGACACATCACAAAATTAATAAATATCTATCCGTCTTCACTTTCTTTCATAATAGCCAAAGAATAGACTGGCTCTCTCTTTTGCTCCCTGTCTTCGCACAACAGACAAAACGATTCAAGATCAACTTCAGTCACCCCACAGTTTTGAGACACAGAGAAACACAAGACCTTCGCTTTTTCCATGCCTCACATAATAATGCTTGTGTTTTAGAACAGCCACACTTAGTCAACAACATTCATTATCATCATCTCAACCCGTAACCCATCATGGGTCGTAGGGGTGCCATGGTGGAAGCATCAGCAGACAGGGTCCTCCACTGCTCTCTATCCTCAGCAATGCGTACGAGTGTGGAAAAACAGTGTCCTGCCCATTCTTTGATGTTATCAACCCAGGATTTTCTTTGCATTCCTCTTCTCCGTTTACCTTCGACTGTTCCCTGGATAATCGTTTTCGAAAGGGAGTCATGACGAGTTACCTGCCCAAACCAAGCAAGCTTTTGACGTTTCACTACTGAAAAAAGTGGTTCTTGGTGGCCTGCATAGGTGTTTATCTTCTCTCTAACATACACATTTGTTTTGTGCTCTTTATAGCAAATGCGCAAAATTCTTCTATAACATTTATGCTCAAAAGCCTGAATCCTTCGCTCCATATCTGCAGTGAGTGTTCAGCCCTCACACCCATATAAGAGAATAAATAATACAAGTGATTTGTATAATTTGATCTTCACAGGAAAACTGATGTTACTTTTCCAGATCACATTCAACCTTGTCATGGCAGATGAGGCCATCTCAAGTCTTGTCTTGATTTCTTTAATTGATCTTCCATCACTACATATAGTGGACCCGAGATATTTAAAGGTGTTAACTTCTTCTAACGTTTGCCCATTTAACGTAATGTTGGTCGGAACATGTTCCTTATGACTATTCACCAATATCTTGCTTTTTTCTATATTAATTTCCATCCCATACGTTCTTGTTACTTTCTCCAGTCTAGAGGTAAGGTCTTGAAGTTCTGATTCTGTTCCAGCTATAAGATCGATATCATCAGCAAAACGTAGATTGCAAAGAGGTCGGCCTCCAATCGATATGGTTGTTTTATAATCGTAAAGAGCCTCCTGCATAATATGTTCTATATATATATATTAAAGAGCACTGGAGACAGGATACATCTCTGGCGAACTCCTACAGTTGTTTTGAAAAAATTCTCCAATGTCATTGCTTGCAAAAACAGCACTGCTTGCGTCCTTGTATAGTGCTTCAATGATATCTATAATGTTGGTATCAAAATTGAATTTTCTCATTATTTGCCATAAGCCTTCATGCCAGACTCGATCGAAGGCTTTTGTGAAATCGATGAAGTTATGGTATAAATCGTGTTGATGCTGGAGATGTTTTTCGATCAATAATCTAATATTGAAGATTTGTTCTGATGTACTTTTTGGTCTAAAGCCAGCCTGTTCCTCGGACAAGATTTCTTCAACAACATTACAGATTTCAAATCTTTTGTCTCAAACTTACACGACAGCGACATTATCACAAACGCACAGTTAAACAGACCAAATACAAAATATTTTGTCGAAACAATTCCAGCCACCTCTTTCTATATATATCACATCCAATATTATCCAGTCGGCTGCTGCTTACACGAAATACCATCCTTCATCTCAGATAATAACCACTTCATTACATTACAACACGATTCACGCTCAAAACCTTACAGTGATAACTTTTGCTTTTTTAGATGTTTAGCCGTTTTTAGGGGTGCGCGCGTTAAGGATGTTAGAAAACCCACGCGCCGGCTCGTAGAACAATGGCAAACACAGCAGGGACTAGCGTCCCTCATCGATTTCCCCGTAGTTAGTTTAATTGATATTCCCGCGTTAGAAAAATGTTTTAAAGTAAATATTGACGTATTCGAATTTGACGACGCGCAAACCCTGACCCCCAAACTTAGAGGTAGTGATAGTTATAAAGAAACTTTGCGTCTGTTAATGTTTAAAAATCATTTTATGTATATTGCAGATATTGATAGGGCCAGTCATTCTTTTTCGTGTCCGAAATGCAGTAAGTTGTGGAAGATTTTTAGGGACATGGAGAAACATGAGAGGACCTGTACCGGTGATAAGAGAAAGGAAATATTTAAGGGTGGAGTTTATACCCCGCCAGATACCATTTGGGAATTAATCTCGGCGCAGGGTATAGATGTCGACACAAAATTCGTCTTTCCCTACCGGGCCACTTTTGACTATGCGTGTTATTTCGATAACGCTGTAGGGCCCAGTGGTAGCGCAACTACCTACACAGCCAAAACGGGCCCCTGTCTTGTTTGGAGGCCTCTAATGTCCCCAGCTTTGAAGACCCCGTGTGTTTTATCACAACGGGGGATCCACAAGCTTTGGTGAACAGAATGATCGGGCATCTGACCAACATTGCCGAGGCCTCTTACGCTCTTTTGCGTCAGCGTTTTGACGAGGTGTATACTCAACTCGGCGATTTAGATGGTATCATTGAGAGACTAGATGAGTATTTGCACGAGCTGCCTGTGCTAGGTTTCAACTCGGGAAAGTATGACGTCAATGTGATGAAACCCTATCTCATCAAATATTTCCTTGACCAAGATATCAAGTATTTAGTCAAGAGAAATAATAACTTTATGTGTATCGCCACCCCGCAATTAAAGTTTTTAGACATCATCAACTACTTAGCCCCGGGTTTTAGCTATAGCAAGTACTTAGCCGCGTATAAATAAACAGAAACCAAAGGTTTTTTCTGTTATGAGTACATAACAGATTTAGCAAAATTAGACGAAACGGCGCTACCACCCCACACGGCATTTTTTTCCGCCCTTAAAAACACTAATATTTCTAGCGAGAGTACGCCGAGTGTCAGAGAGTGTGGGTCGATAACCGCATGACCACCTTGCGCGACTTTCTGACATGGTACAATAATAAAGACGTAGTCACCTTCCTAGCGGCGTTAGAACAACAGGTTAGTTTTTATGCGGGGTTAGGTGTAGATATGTTTAAAGATGCGATCTCGGTGCCCGGTGTCACGTTAAAATACCTATTTAAAACCCTCCCGTCCAACATCTCGTTTTCTTTATGTTCGAAGCGGGAGGCAGATTTGCACGAGACGTTGCGCCAAAACATAGTCGGGGGACCTTCCATTATCTTTCATAGGCTCCACGAACAAGGTCAAACGTGCATTAGAGGGGGCAAAACGGTTCAATGCATTAAAGGCTTTGACGCCAATGCCCTTTATTTGTGGGCGATAATGTAGAAAATGCCCACTGACTTTCCTGTTCGAAGAAACAGGGAGGATGGTTTCAGGAACCACAAGCTCCATAAATATACCGTGCAGTGCCGCGACTGGTTGAGCTGGGTGTCGCACACGAGTAATGTGACCTTAAAAACCCAGTTTAACGGCCGTGAGATGTCGCTGGGTCATAGACACATTAGGGTAGATGGTTGGGACAAAGAATCTCGCACCGTCTACCAGTTCTATGGGTGCCTGTTCCACGGTCACCCTAACTGCCCACTAACCACCGGTCGTGACGTTAACCCAGTCAGTAAAAAATCGTTGGCTGAGTTGTACGAAAAGACACGGGAGATTTCTGCCTATTTGATGAACGAGAGCGACGTTACTGTGGTAAAGTGGGATGTTATAAATATTTATAGGGGACTTAGTGTACTGACTGAGATCAGCTGTGAAGGTATCTATATCTAATAAGAGTAGTGTATTATAGATAACCTTACTTACTGCCACATATGTATACCTCAGTCAGAATTATTCTGGAATAGTGTGATGACTACGTTATATGTCTAGGGTATGTGTATGATGAAGTGTAAGTCATAACAACAACAGACAGATAAACAATTTGATTTATTCCACCACACTTGACAACACTGTGACACTCACATACATAAAACACTCTAAGAGGATATCTTAAAGGAGTCACTGATAACTTTTCAAATAACAATATGTATTCAGTGCTGTCATGAATGTATATGTGTCCTGATTCAAATACAAAGGGAACCAGGAATCACAATCAATTTTAATTACAAGTTATATGTACAGAATTTATTAATATGATTCTTGTAGTGTCATATATTATTAATGGTATCCTATGTGTGTCAGTTGTGTAGTGGTAATATGAGGTAATACTGGTTTTGTTTTGTTCAAGCTCTGTTGGTATTTGTCATCATGACTTCAATAGTTTGTTTCTATTGGAACTAGTATTGGAGATGTTCTCAGTTCCTGGTATTAAAACAATTAAATTCCCCTCTTAATTTTAGTTTACAATGTCATTTTAAGATGGGGGTACATAATGTTGAGCTCCATGGCCACACTCTCTTATCTTGCGTGATGACTGCAGTAAAAGACTCCTCTGCTCGATTACTTTAATGAGTTCTGGAGCCACCCCACTGGTTGCTATATGGACCAGGGAGTATGCTGTCCACCTCTGGCTTCAACAAAGCTCTGACCAGGTGCTGCTCAATAACTTTAAGACCACGGTCCCTGAAACAAGAAGGTTGTACCTTCTACGTCAGAACTAATTTATACTCCATTTCTACACTGAGCACAATACATCACAAACATTGAGTTCAGAGCGTTAGGCCAACTGTCAGCTTCATCTGAAATACTTTATACCAGTATTTCCCTCCCTAATGGTTACTACGCCTCTGCAATTCCAGCATTATTTCTTTCTAGTTAATAATCTAGGTGTCAGTGTACTGTTTGGCCATTCCATGCAGTTTTACTTTCCTCCGACACCTTCTGTTCAGGCTGGAGCACTATAGGCTTTACATCATGTTCGCTACTGAACCACACATATATACAGACATAAATTATCAATTTACATTCAATTTTCATTAAAAGATATTGAATCTTTCAAGCTTACCACAATTCATGGAAATAATAAACAGTTTCGTTGACTGGCAATGAATATAGCACAACTCCGATCTGCCGATGTCCCAGGCTTTATTTTATAATAAAATATACACTGGTGCTCAACGCACTGCTTCTTAGTAGGTTTATTACAAGATGTGGCAATGAACAGACGCTCTGAATTGAGTATATTCGCAGCTCTACCCAATCAAACCATGTCTACACATCTTTTCAAAAAAGTACTCCTTTTCACGTTTCCCCTGACAACACAAGATAGTATTTATAGTCCGACCAATCGTGTTTAGTCTTTCATTTGTTGCGCTCCAATCAAATAGGAGTTAACATGGTAGGCTATTTCCGTAACGTAATGTTTTTTTCAAACACGTTATAAAAAAATTTTATGAGCAGAAATGATTTCATGCTGTCAGGCACCCCCACTATTTTATTTTGGCCATAACTTGGTAATTCCTAGACTATTTGCGTAACGTTTTACATATTCTTTGTCAGCAAACCCTAAGGAACCCAAATATACGAATTTAATGGAGCCAATATGCATTTTCTTCTAGGATAGTCGTGCTGTTACTACCTTCTCACTTCCAAACTTGAGGGTGTCTGGGTACTGTCATGTTTTCAAACGTAAACCGGTATAATGTCATAATTCCCAATAAGCGTTTTTCAGGATTTTAAAACCTAACTCTGGTATGGGTAGTGAATTTTATCACTGTCGATTTGAAATAAAGTTAGTGCATGTGGCCTTACACGCGTGATGGCAGCAATTGTGTATCGCGCGACGCGTGTTTAGCGTTGCACGTGTCCCTGCTTTCTGCCTCTCGCTTCTCTCTATCCTTTAGTTCATCTGTCTTTTAGTTACGCCGTGTATAAAATGGAATGAATGAAATATTAAATTTAGGTCATTGATCAGCTTGCGTATCTCAAGGTTTTTCCAAGAAATACAGTACACGTTTCATTGAAGAAAGCGTGCAGCGACACAGTAGGCTTTTACTATCAACGTGAAAGCGTTACAATTTGCCGACGAAGTAGAAAACAAGGGGGATTTCGAGTACAGTCATTGTGACAGCACTGTTCTTTACCATTCTTCTTTCCTTTTATTAAATTTATTTGTTAGGCTTTGCATTTACGTTTTAATTTATATATGGGGATTAGAATAATTCACGACATCTCCCCTCTTAAAACAGACATTATATGTCAGTCCTTTATTCTATATACACATAGAGAAAATTTATTATTATTTCTGGGGTTTACGGTGATTCTCATCACACGGATGGCGGCTTAAAAAATCCGCTCCCAAATTTGTTTTTCCAGATATATACTCAATGCTAAAATTATAGGGAGCCAAAAGCAAGGACCATCGGAGTAACCTAGAGCTCTCATGCCTAGCCTGGGCTAGAAACGATAAAGGTTTGTGATCCGTTTGCAACTTAAATGCCTTCCCATACAGATAAATATTGAATTTCTTTATTGCCCATATTACTGCAAGACATTCTTTTTCGCTAGTTGAGTAGTTGATTTCAGCTTTATTCAATTTTCTGCTAGCATATGCCACTGGGCTTAATTTCCCATCCAATGCATCTGATTTCTGTAGTAGAGTTGCACCCAACCCAATATTACTGGCATCCGTCCTTACTATGAATTCTTGACTTAAGTCAGGTAATTTCAAAATGGGTTTACTTGTGAGCTTTTCCTTCAATTCTTGGTAAGTCATTTCACATTGTAGTGTCCATGTAATGCGATCTGGATGTCCTTTACGTGTCAATTCAGTTAACGGTGCACATATGGAATTAAAGTTTTTGATATACTTCTGGTAGAAACCACATAATGAGACAAAGGATCTCACGTCCTTGTTGGTTTGTGGTCTCGGGGCTTTCTTTAGTTTCTCTAAATTCTTTGGGTCAGGGGTCATGTTTCCCTGATAAACTGTGTGTCCCAAAAATTCCAATTCTTTACATCCAACGCAACATTTGGTTGGTCGGGCTGTTAAATTTGCTTCCCTAAGTCGATCAAACAGCATCTTCAGAGAGTCAATGTGTTCCTCAAATGTTTCTGTTGCTATAAGGATATCATCCATGAAATTTGTTATACATGGATTATTCAGAGGGTCCAATAATTTTCTCATCATTCTAGAGAAGACACTAGGCGCATTCTTCAATCCAAATGGCAATCTATTAAACTCATAGTGTCCTTCTGAGGTACTAAAAGCTAGGTATGGTCTAACCTCAGGCTTTACTGGAATCTGATAGTATCCTTTACTCAGATCCACTTTTGAGAAATATTTAGCTTTATTTAGTCTGGCAAACAGCTGATTTGTATCCGGCAATGGATCCACCTGTCCTTCTGTAATAGCATTCAGTCTCCTGTAATCTATACAGAGTCTATGTTCTCCAGAGGGCTTCCTTAAGAGTACAACACCGGAACTATATGAGGATTCACTGTGTGAAATAATTCCTTCCTTCAATAGATAGTCTATCTCTTCCTTCAAAGCTTTCTCCTTAGCAAACGGAATCGAATATGGTTTCATACAGACAGGTGTGGGGTCTATCAGTTTCGTATCATATTCCAATAGGTTTGTATGCCCTGGTCGGTCTGTTAACACCTCTGCATGATTATTTAGAACCTGTTGCACTCTCTCTTTCTGAGTTTTTGTTAAATGTGTACTGATTTTCACCTGTGCTGCTGTCTCACAGGGGTGTAATGGATATTCAAATGATGAAAGAGGTTCCTTTTTCATCTCCATGGCGATGGACAAGGTCAACAAGTGTGTCTCTTCCTGATGTTCTCTTTCCAAATATTTCTTCAGGAGATTCACATGATAGATTTTTTCTTTCCCCTTCTTATCTATCTTATAATTTGTTCTAGACACCTTCTCTAAAACTGTATATGGACCTTGCCATCCAATCTGTAACTTATTCTGACTCCCGGGGAGAAGAAGCAGTACCTTTTCTCCCACAGCCAAATCTCTGTCTTTCGCCTTCCTGTTATAATAGGCAGCATGTTTCTTCCTGGCTTGTTTAAAATTTTCATTGGCAAGTTTCCAGCCAGTTTTTAAACGAGTGGTCAGCTCATTCACATATTGGTATGAAGATGTAATGTTTTCCTCTGCCTTTTCATCAGTCCACGTTCTTAACAAAGCTTCGAGTGGACCTTTTATTGGCCTTCCAAACAATAATGTTGCCGGGGCCATACCGGTTGAACTATGGGGTACCTCCCGATAAGCAAAGAGGGCGGCGTGCAGGTACTGGTCCCATGTATCTGGTTTTTCGTGTGCCAACTTTCTCAGGATCGACATCAACGTGCCGTTAAATCTTTCCACTTGGCCGTTCCCTTGGGGATGGTACACACTACAATGGAAGTGTTTGGCCTGGAAGATCCTGAAAACTTCTTCAGTTAGTTTCCCCTTGAACTGAGAGCCATTATAAGTCAAGATTTGATTAGGAAAGCCTAACCTTGTGAAAATTGTGAGCAATGCCTCTGCCACATGTTTAGAATCAATCGATGACAGGGCTACTGCCTCTCCCCACATAGAACAAGTGTCCACCAGAGTCAGAATGTAGCTGTTCCTTCTCTTGGTTCGGGTGAGAGGTCCCACAAGATCCACGGCAACTCTCTCAAAGGGTGTTCCGACTATGGGCATTTCCCCCAGAGTTGCTGGTGCAGTCCAATGTTTAGGTGCTACTCGTTGGCACTCTGGACAGGATTTTACATATCGTTTGATATCTTCAGTTATTCATGGCCAGAAATAATGACAAGCTATTCGCTGTCCTGTTGCGCTGATTCCCATATGACCACTGAAGGGAATCGCATGCCCTAGTTCCAACACTTTAGTCCTATATGAAGTGGGAAGGACCAGCTGTCCGTGACCATTGGATTCAGATCCAGCCTTCCTATATATCAGTTTGTTCTTCATATAAAACTCTCCCTTGCCTGGAGGTGTATGAGATTTGGGCAACTTCTTGAAACATGGCTTGAGTGTTTTGTCCTCAGCCTGTGCCTTCCTCATCTCATCTGGATGAGTATTTATTGGATTATCCTCCTCCTTTTTAGACTGTGATCTGGTCTGCACTGTTGCCAATATCACAGGTCTCTTGGGATTCCCCAAGAAGACATATCTACACCCCAATATCAGAGGGTAGATTGGCTCATTTATCACTGCTGCTTTTATGATTCCTTCCACATATCGCGTTTTCACTTTTATTCGGGCGACGGGAAGTGTCATGGTAGCTACATCCTTGGTTGCAGTTTGAATCTCCACTGTTTCTGTGGTGTATTGATCGGCCTGCACCAGATGAGAACTCACAACGGAATCGTAATCTAAACCGGTATCATATAAACACCGTATAGTGACACCATTACAGATGACATCTTCACACACTGGGGGGTGGTATGGTTCCTGTAGTTCTTCAGGTTTGACCTTCTTTTCCTTTTTCCCCGATGTCATAGCAGCACAATGAGGAGGTTTCCTTCTACAATGGTCAGTGTCATGATTGTTCATCTTACAATTTTTACACCACCTTTTTCCTTGGTTGAAAGATTTTCTTTCATCATATTTCCTTTCATCGAATTGTGGGGTTTTATTTTTATTTTCATACCGTGGCCTATCAAACTGGTGCTTACCTTTGTTTTGATCCCTAGGATCAAATTTATTAAAGTTCTGTGGTGCCCTAAAGTTATCCACTTGTTTCTTTTTATTACCTGTTACCTCTGCTTGAGCTGCTTGATACCTTTCAGCAACATTTAGCAACTCACCCAGCCTCTCTGCACCTTGTTCCATGAGAAACTTTCTCAGGTCTGGAGCCATGGACTCTCTTAATTGCTCTATAAGGACCATTTCCTTAAGATCTTGGGTTTTCCCCAGAGAAGTCCATTTCTCCAAGTATGTCTCTATTCGTGCAGAGAACTGGTGATAGGTTTCACCTGACAGTAGTTTAGCATTCCTAAATTTTTTCCTATAAAATTCTGCATTCTTTTCATATCTTAACAAAAGAGCCTGCTTTAGCATGTCATAATTTTCCTGATCACCTCTGCTCATTTTTGCAAAAACTTCATAAGCTGCCCCACGAAGTCCCTGAGATAAATTTAAGCTCCACCTTTCTCTCTCTAACCCATATGTGGTAGCTAATAGTTCATACCTATTTAGATAGCTCTCTATATCATCGTCTTTCTCAACAAAATGATCTAAATGAAAATTCATAGCTGAGGTTGAGGCTCCCTGGCTAGCAGTGGCATCAGAGGCAAAGGGACTGGCACCATTTTCAGGAGCATGGCCCTGAAACTCAAACTCCCTTAGTCGTAACTCATGTTCCCTTTGTAATCTCTTCTCCTCCTTTTCTGCTTCCCTCTCTGCAGCTAATCTCTTTTCTTCTCTTTCTGCAGCTAATTTCTTTTCTTCTCTTTCTGCAGCTAATTTCTTCTCTTCCCTTTCTGCAGCCAATCTTTTGTCTTCTCTTTCTGCCTCCAATTTCTTAGCCTCAGCCTCAATCTGCAACCTCTTAATCTCTTTTTCAGCTTCTATTCTCTTATCTTCGGCCAATCTTTCAGATTCTAATTTTCTTTCGGCCTCTTTTTCTAATCTTCTTTCTTCCCGTTCAATATATTTGTCACATTCAGCAGTGACATAAGAAATCATAATTTGCCCGTCCATTCCTAACTCTTTCGCAGTCTGTACAGCAGCAGATCGAAATTTTGCCAGGTCGGCCATTGTCTAACAGATAAATGTCTAAACAATTTTATCTATGACTAATTAACTCAAGACAACACAGGCACTGTGAGCTCAACCTTATTTATTTTCACCCAAGGATACCTTTTAATTCTTATTATTCCCTGAAGTGAATTACCCCCAATATTTGTAATAGGGAAAGATTCAAAATCCCGAGGGCGAGACCCCAATATATGTGGTAAAGTGGGATGTTATAAATATTTATAGGGGACTTAGTGTACTGACTGAGATCAGCTGTGAAGGTATCTATATCTAATAAGAGTAGTGTATTATAGATAACCTTACTTACTGCCACATATGTATACCTCAGTCAGAATTATTCTGGAATAGTGTGATGACTACGTTATATGTCTAGGGTATGTGTATGATGAAGTGTAAGTCATAACAACAACAGACAGATAAACAATTTGATTTATTCCACCACACTTGACAACACTGTGACACTCACATACATAAAACACTCTAAGAGGATATCTTAAAGGAGTCACTGATAACTTTTCAAATAACAATATGTATTCAGTGCTGTCATGAATGTATATGTGTCCTGATTCAAATACAAAGGGAACCAGGAATCACAATCAATTTTAATTACAAGTTATATGTACAGAATTTATTAATATGATTCTTGTAGTGTCATATATTATTAATGGTATCCTATGTGTGTCAGTTGTGTAGTGGTAATATGAGGTAATACTGGTTTTGTTTTGTTCAAGCTCTGTTGGTATTTGTCATCATGACTTCAATAGTTTGTTTCTATTGGAACTAGTATACAATTAAATTCCCCTCTTAATTTTAGTTTACAATGTCATTTTAAGATGGGGGTACATAATGTTGAGCTCCATGGCCACACTCTCTTATCTTGCGTGATGACTGCAGTAAAAGACTCCTCTGCTCGATTACTTTAATGAGTTCTGGAGCCACCCCACTGGTTGCTATATGGACCAGGGAGTATGCTGTCCACCTCTGGCTTCAGCAAAGCTCTGACCAGGTGCTGCTCAATAACTTTAAGACCACGGTCCCTGAAACAAGAAGGTTGTACCTTCTACGTCAGAACTAATTTATACTCCATTTCTACACTGAGCACAATACATCACAAACATTGAGTTCAGAGCGTTAGGCCAACTGTCAGCTTCATCTGAAATACTTTATACCAGTATTTCCCTCCCTAATGGTTACTACGCCTCTGCAATTCCAGCATTATTTCTTTCTAGTTAATAATCTAGGTGTCAGTGTACTGTTTGGCCATTCCATGCAGTTTTACTTTCCTCCGACACCTTCTGTTCAGGCTGGAGCACTATAGGCTTTACATCATGTTCGCTACTGAACCACACATATATACAGACATAAATTATCAATTTACATTCAATTTTCATTAAAAGATATTGAATCTTTCAAGCTTACCACAATTCATGGAAATAATAAACAGTTTCGTTGACTGGCAATGAATATAGCACAACTCCGATCTGCCGATGTCCCAGGCTTTATTTTATAAAAAATATACACTGGTGCTCAACGCACTGCTTCTTAGTAGGTTTATTACAAGATGTGGCAATGAACAGACGCTCTGAATTGAGTATATTCGCAGCTCTACCCAATCAAACCATGTCTACACATCTTTTCAAAAAAGTACTCCTTTTCACGTTTCCCCTGACAACACAAGATAGTATTTATAGTCCGACCAATCGTGTTTAGTCTTTCATTTGTTGCGCTCCAATCAAATAGGAGTTAACATGGTAGGCTATTTCCGTAACGTAATGTTTTTTCAAACACGTTATAAAAAAATTTTATGAGCAGAAATGATTTCATGCTGTCAGGCACCCCCACTATTTTATTTTGGCCATAACTTGGTAATTCCTAGACTATTTGCGTAACGTTTTACATATTCTTTGTCAGCAAACCCTAAGGAACCCAAATATACGAATTTAATGGAGCCAATATGCATTTTCTTCTAGGATAGTCGTGCTGTTACTACCTTCTCACTTCCAAACTTGAGGGTGTCTGGGTACTGTCATGTTTTCAAACGTAAACCGGTATAATGTCATAATTCCCAATAAGCGTTTTTTCAGGATTTTAAAACCTAACTCTGGTATGGGTAGTGAATTTTATCACTGTCGATTTGAAATAAAGTTAGTGCATGTGGCCTTACACGCGTGATGGCAGCAATTGTGTATCGCGCGACGCGTGTTTAGTGTTGCACGTGTCCCTGCTTTCTGCCTCTCCCTTCTCTCTATCCTTTAGTCCATCTGTCTTTTAGTTACGCCGTGTATAAAATGGAATGAATGAAATATTAAATTTAGGTCATTGATCAGCTTGCGTATCTCAAGGTTTTTCCAAGAAATACAGTACACGTTTCATTGAAGAAAGCGTGCAGCGACACAGTAGGCTTTTACTATCAACGTGGGAGCCGCGCTAGCGTAGTGGTTACAACACCGCTCTGGCGACCGGGTGATACAGGATCAAACCCGGGCGACGGCATTTGAGGATTTTTCGTCGACCGGGATTTGGACTGGATTAACTCGAGACCTGGCGAGGACATTTGAAGGAGTGTCGTCGACCAGGGACTGGCGGCTCCTGAGCCGACCCAGCTGCAATGGGTACCTCCGAAATCGGCGAGTATTTGCCTGAATGGCGAGGGACACCTGTCTCTGTACAAGAAATAAAGGGATACTCACGTAAAATCAATGTCAGGTTAGACATAAAAATAATAACCTGAGATTTCGCCTCGAGTATTAGCGGGCGAACGCAAAAAAAAAAAAAAAAAAAAAAAAAAACTATCAACGTGAAAGCGTTACAATTTGCCGACGAAGTAGAAAACAAGGGGGATTTCGAGTACAGTCATTGTGACAGCACTGTTCTTTACCATTCTTCTTTCCTTTTATTAAATTTATTTGTTAGGCTTTGCATTTACGTTTTAATTTATATATGGGGATTAGAATAATTCACGACAGTTACCTTGGTCGAAATGTGAGAGTGCGAGTGGCAAACGTTGAAGGAAGACGAGCCATCAATCGGTCGCTTTCTGCGCACCACCTTCCCAACCCGGAAACCACCTTATACCAAATGTCGGTACCCGCTAGCAGAAGAAAATATTCTCGCCTCTGTGCTAGACGAAACCTTGTTTGGCCTAGTCGAGTGTGACATTCATGTCCCCGACTCCCTAAAGGAACATTTCTCGGAGATGACGCCCATTTTTAAGAATGTCGACGTCACGAAAGATGATATTGGGCCTTTCATGCGGGAATACGCCGAAAAGCACAAACTCCTGACTACACCCAGAAAGACGTTGATCGGGAGTTATGTGGGAAAAATGATTCTGTTGGCGACGCCTTTACTTCGGTGGTACCTGACCAAAGGCTTAGAAGTCACCTGTATTTACCAGGTGATTGAGTATACGCCCGCGACGTGTTTCAAGCAGTTTGGGGACACTGTTTCAGACGCGCGTCGCCAGGGTGATACTGATCCTGCCTACGCAATTACCAGCGAAACCATGAAATTGCTAGGTAACGCCGCCTATGGTAAAACGTTGACCAATAAGGCGAAGCACGTAAAGGTTTCGTACACGACGGGCGAGGGTACCTCTAAATTAATAAACTGCCCACGCTTTAGGAAAATGAGTTTAGTGACGGACGATGTTTTTGAAGTAGAGATGGCAAAAAAGAAAATTAGTTGGGACCTGCCCGCGCAGATAGGTTTTTTTCGTTTATCAATATGCTAAATTGAGAATATTAGAGTTTTACTATGACTGTCTAGATAAATATGTAGATAGATCAGACTTTCAGTGGTGCGAGACAGACACCGACAGTCTTTACTTGGCCCTTAGTTCAGACAACTTAGCGGACGTTGTTAAGCCCGCTATGCGACAGGAGTTTTATAGCTCCTATGACCAGTGGTTCCCCGTGGAAGTATGCCCCGACCATAGAGCCGACTTTGTAGCTAGTGAGGGTAAGACGCGGGTAGTTTGTCAGAAATGCCGCGATCAGAAATTATACGACAAACGGACACCGGGCCTTTTTAAATTAGAGTACGAAGGCAGAGGGATGGTTTCCCTCTGTAGCAAGACGTATCACTGTTTTGGTGATTATGACAAGACAACAACAAAAGGCTTGAACAAACACCACAACACCATCGACAAAAACACATTTTTAGACGTCCTCAACACACAACAAGCACAGGGCGGGAAAAATATCGGGTTCCGAACACACAACTCTGCCATATACACCTACGAGCAACACCGCAACTCTTTGTCTTACTTTTACATCAAACGACAGGTGCATCCCGACAACTTCACCACATCACCCCTCAACATCTAAACTCTCTGTACCCAACACAGATACAAACCAAATACTATCTCTCTATCCACAATCTCTCTTCCGCTATGCACACACAATATAATACACACTCTGTCCTATTTTTTACGATGACAATGACGACAATGTGACGACACATATCCCTCTAGGTCTGGTCTGCAGTTGTACCCCGGTGCTATATTTATTAAAAAAAACCTTTGTTATCTGTAAATATTGTATAAAAACTACACCAATCTGTGATCATATTATTTGAAAACACAACTCTTACCAGTGTATGTTCATATATGTTATTTTGAATACCTCCCATCTTCCAATATAAATATATAAGAATTGTACCTTGTTAATATATACTCATATAATGTTAAAAAAAACTGTACATGTGTGATCCTATGTGTTATTTGCCAATTATACAATACCACTATGTGTTATATGAAAAATAAAATATATTAACTAACCTCTTTGTTACCCATGTCTATATACCTGTTGTAATATATGTCTATATCGTCTAACTGTTGTAATATATCGTATAACTGTTGTAACATAAATATCGTCTTCCTATTCTAAATATATCGCCTTCCTATTGTCTAAATATTGTCTGTCTAAATATACGTCTAACTGTTGTAAATATATATCGTATAACTGTTGTCTCAATATTGTCTGTAAAAACACACTACCAGGACGCTGCTCGTCAGATATCCCGGCTAAAATATATCTCTATATAAAAGTCATATCGTGCCTCTTGCGCGCCACCGTATTTCCTTATATAAAAAGTCACGCGCCACCTGCGCGCCACCTGAATTCGACCTAAGTTGCGCCTACTATACTACTCTTGTCGAACTTCTACGCAGGCTTCGTATGGAAATGGATTACTCATACTTTTATGACTATAAGGAAATACTCAGTGTCTTTATTGAACATAACTTTTGTTGTCATTTTCTTGGAAAGAATACACTGTAGACATTTATCAACATCATTGTAATGCGATGGATGAACATGCTACAATACTCGATGTTTTGGAAAGTAACTTTTCAGCGTGATTGGAATCTATATAACTGATTTTCGGATATTATTAACTGTTTTCTATATAACAGTGACACTGATTAACATTGTTAGAAATTAAAAGAATTCGGAATTAGTGACAATTTTAATATATGAACAATATTGTTTAGTTAGAATCAATTTAATATACTTAATTAGTTGAATATTTAACATTCACTAACTATAATAGTTTGTATATGATTCTTTATACTAGTAATTGCCACTCATAGAGTATTATTTTAACACTCATAGGTGATGAGTGCATCTTACTGATTGTAGAAACATTAGGGGGTGTTGTTCACTTCACGTGTTTGATTATGCATGTTATTCACTTGACTTGTTTTATTTTCAATTTTTGGTCATTTCTGACGTATTTTCATCTTATTCATTTAAAATCATGTGTTGATTTTTTTTTTGGATTTTTGGTTTGATGTTTTAAAATTCTTGTGATTTTTATTTCAATTAATCTTCATACTTTCTTTCTCTTAATTTTACCACTTCGTACCAAAGTCGGTCGATGGTGGATGTGGGCTTTAATGCATACTCTGGTTTAGTTGAGTTGATTTACATTTCATATTTAGTTTCTTTTTATTGATTAATATAATGATTATGTTAAATTTCATATATGAGTTTGTAAATTTGACTCACCTCTCCGAGTTACTTAACGTAGAAAAAAAAAATTAATATAATTAATTTTTTTTTAAGGGAAGGGGATAAGGAAGCTGTTGCGTACATTTAATGTCCTCGACAAGCATTAACATATAAATGCAGGCCCAGGTCTTGCATCTGTTAATTATATGTACACACCAACTCTGTTGTGAGTATTATAGTTTATTGCGCACGAGAACGCACAATTTTGATATTGGTAAATTAGCGCGTTTTGTTGCCAGAGAGGCAGATGACGTATCTCGCTTATGGCAGAAGACAGAGTTTCTTCTCCAGACTGGGAGTCTGATGTTTTAGTCATTGATTCGGACTTATTATACTTGCTTGATGACTGGCTTACTGCAATTCAAGTCAAAGCCCTTAAGTCATCCAAGCCAGGTAATAGATTTTATTAATCGATAAATTTTGTGCGAGTCATTTCGTCTTCCTTCGTTCGTTGACCTCCAGCTGGTACCCATTCGATATTAGTATCAGAAAAGATCGTAGTCACAACGTCTATACATAGGAAGCTTTGAAGGTGTTCAAAGTATGAACATTGTTTATATTATGAATGGAATCTGCGCTATGGCATATTTATAGCAGCCGTCTTGAGAGTTTCGGCTTGTAACAGAGGTGATTCAAATATATTATTATTATCAGTCTATACGTCAAGGATGTCGTCCATAGACCTATGTTAAATTATTATAATCTGATTGATCATGAGGCCAGTAAAGTTAGGAACGTACTTATGCGAGAGACCTCAGATGCAAGAAGACATAATGGGGATCTCACAGCCATTGTCAAGGTCAAAAGGACAATCAAATGCCACCCTTTTAACCTAACTGCCTCATCGTGAATATGTACTTTATATTAATGCAATATGATCAGTCCTAAATTGATGATGGAATCCATTTGCGGATCCATCCATATAGATATTTCAAGAATGAATATTACGCAATGTTTTACCGTCCTGTTCCGTGTTGATCGTCCTTCGTCAGAAGTAACTGTTTCGTATTGTCAACCGAGTCACGTCAATAAATTGCATGAACTTTTTCATCCAACGACTTGAGTATTAACGTATTGGCCTGTTTGGCGTGCCTCTTGTTGGAGTGTTGAATTGAAGAAGATATATCAACTTTGACATTATACATTTGCGTAAAGGTGTGGTGGTAACCCTCCTTATTCACCACTGCAAGTAAAGACATCTATCAGGGGAAATAAACAGTTACAGCTGGTATCTTATTGTTAGTCATTGAAAGCAACCACAGCGTGATACAAGAGAGAAGTAATACTGCCATTGTGCGCAATTAAGCTTCATAACAGCTGCCGTCGGCGTAGTACTACGTGAACTGAAGGTATGTCTATTAGGCTTACACAATACATTAGTGTTTAAACAATTAATGTGAATTTACAAATTGATGTATGAACGTTAAGCTTACAAAATACATTCCTTTTAATAAAAATGTATTGTTCATGTACACATTTATATATATTCTGTTGTTGACTTTTCATGTCTATATTCTTGCTGTATGCTTATATGAAGATTAGTTTCACCACAGATATAACCACAATCCCATACAGCATTGGTGTAGATAGAGTCCTTGTCAACTGGTATTCACTAGCAGATAAAGCAGTATCAGCCCATTTCAGAGCTTGGCTTTTAATGCTGGGCTCAAGAGTTTGCCCATTCCCTTTCCCCCTTTCTTTATTCGCTGGGCACCTTTTGTTTATGTGGTGTGAAGATTGAAATGTATTATAATGTTTTATATCATGCACGACATACCCCCCTTGACGGACATACCACAGCCTCAAGACAATGTTGTCGTAAATGAGGATTCTGATTACAGTGGGCAGTCTTCATATGAGAGGGCTTCTTTACTGAAGCAGGTACCATACACTGAGCTTAGTTTGTTCCAGGTTCAATCAGTGTGTACCATGTGACACTAAAGAAGGGTGAAACATGAACAGTAGACCACCACTGTTACCTGGCCTCAGCAATGTGACTTCGAGGACCAGGAGTCGTAACCAGTTCAACGAGCGTGTAATGAATAAAACAGTGGACCACCACTGTTACCTGGCCTCAGCAATGTGACTTCGAGGACCAGGAGTCGTAACCAGTTCAACAAGCGTATACATACATAAAACAGTGGACCATCACTGTTACCTGGCCTCAGCAATGTGACTTCGAGGACCAGGAGTCGTAACCAGTTCAACCAGCGTGTACATACATAAAACAGTGGACCATCCCGGTTACCTGGCCTCATTAATGTGACTTCAAGGACCAGGAGTCGTAACCAGTTCAACCAGCGTGTACAAACATAAAACAGTGGACCATCCCTGTTACCTGGCCTCAGCAATGTGACTTCAAGGACCAGGAGTCGTAACCAGTTCAACCAGCGTGTACATACATAAAACAGTGGACCATCCCTGTTACCTGGCCTCAGCATTGACTACGTTAGTCTTATTCACGTGCTAACAAGTTAAGTCCACCTAACTGAGGACAAACCACTAAATTTATAAATTCGTGTGTAATGACACAAATTATTTACAGACAATAACTTTTTTTTACTGAATCGCACTGTGTTATTTTTTTGTTGTAAAGTATACCAGATACAATGTATTTCTTAATTATATTTAATTAATCATTAAAATACCCAGATTTAATTTTATACCTGAAGTTACTGAATTTATTTCCACTGTTAAGCATTTTAAAGTAATCTTAAAGTAATCTTAAAGCGGTAAGGATTAATTTCGAGCCACATTCACATCCCCTAGGAGTATGGATAGGTCCAGCAAAAAGGTTAACTACCTGACTTTATCTTGTGCTACCCTTACCATGAAATCACCATTCTGGGAACTACTATATTACCTCAACGAATTCATCATCCATCTCGCCACACATGACTGATTCACACCAGTTCCTGCAGATTCGAAGCTTCTATAATGTTTTCCATTCATACCGTAGCCAACCAATTTAGACCTGCCAAAGAATGGACTGAGAGTCAAACACATCACAATGACTGCCTTTGTTAATGAAGTTTCAGACATCCACCTTAAGGCTACAGTAGCGATCTTTACCTTCATTCTCAAGCTGGAAGTTGTTACCTTGTAAGCCTTGTTATGTTCAGCGATGATTCCGGCATTTACTTTATCACAGACATCCCATCCTGATTTCTCACCACGGATCACAGACTCATCAATATACACAATGGCATCATAATCTCCGGCATGGTCATTTATCAGGTTTGTTCTGCAAATGTCTTTACTGTATCATTTCTGTCGATATTCCGACAGTATGGCTCATCTATTCTAAAAGAGCCGTTCTCATTAGCAACCATCGAAGTTTCTTGTTGATGTTAATTTGAAATATCTTAGATATTCAACATGTTAAAGATTTGAACAGCTTAAATGCACGCCTTCTTTTCAGATTGTTATCCCGTGCTACTGTCCATTCATCGGTTACTACTTTGTTTGTAAATGAAGCCTTTGATCTCTGTTCTGTCTATCCCTACGTTCATTTTATTTTTGGTTGAACTACCTGTCTTGGCTTCTTGATCTGCTTTTTTTTATTCCCTTCGATGCCAGTATGTGAAGGTACTCACGTTATTAAAACTGAACATCCTGTGATATATATACATATATTAGCTAGCAATATGTATCTTCCGCTATATCTGGTCTAAAGACAAGTGGTAATTTACTTACTTACTTACTTACTTACTTACTTACTTAGTCGTTCCCCTTCTACCGTGAGGTGTAGAGGTTTGGAAGAGAGAGCGCCAGACCATTCTATCAGCTGTCTTCTTCCTGGCCTGGTTCCATTCTAGTCCTCGGTCCTTCAAAGATTGTCTAATGTTGTCCTCCCTGCGGACTCTGGGTCGTCCTGGAGGTCTGGATCCCTGGCTCTTTGTTTCCCATGCTTGTCGTGGTAGCCGATCTTCTCCCATTCTGCAGACATGGCCAAACCATCTTAGTTGGGACTATTCTATTTGGGTCTGCAGCGGGTGGGATTTTAGGCCTTGACGGATCGTCTGGTTGCGGACCATGTCTCTTCTTGTTACTTCAACCACCTTCCTCAGATACCTCATTTCTGAGGTTTGGATCTGGCTTTTGTGGGTTGTAGTCATTGCCCATGACTCGCATCCATATGTCAAGACTGAGACATAGATGGAGCGGTATACAGCCATCTTCGTTTTCTTACCAACCTCTTTCTTGCTGAGGAATCCTCGATTTATGGCCTGAAAAAGTCTCCCTGCTGCTGCTTTTCGAGTGGCCAACTCTTCTTTGATGCCTCCCTTTCGGTCTGTAATAGCTCCGAGATATTTAAAGTGGTCGACCTGCTCCAGGACCTGTTCTCCCAACTTAATCTGATGTTTTCTTTCTTCTCGTATATCACCATGGATTTTGTTTTAGAGCTGCTTATGACCATCCCTCTCTTCTCCAGCTCTTCCTTCCAGACTTGCAGGTTGGATTGGAGATGTGCCTCTGATTTAGCAATCAGGGCACCATCATCAGCAAATGCCAGCTCCGAAATATAGACCTGTCTCATTTTCCAGTACCCCACTGAATACTTTCTTGTTCTTTCCTTACATGCGTTGATGACATCGTCCATAAGGAGTATGAAGAGGTAAGGTGATAGGATATCACCTTGTTTTACACCAGTGGTGGTCCTGAACTCTTCTGACTTATGGTTTGCTGTCCTCACATAATTTCTGCAAGACTTGTAGAAGCTCTGTATAGCATGAATCAGAGGTGCTGGAATATTCTTCCTTGCCAAACAGTCCCAAAGTTTGCTCCAGGGGACCCTGTCAAACGCCTTTTCCAGATCTATGAAACAAAGATGGATCTCACTCGTATACTCAAGGGCCTTTTCACTCAGCTGTCTGAGTGTGAAGATTAGGTCTTGAGTACTTCGGTTTGCTCGGAATCCGCACTGGACCTCATCCAATAAGTGGTAATTTCATAAGCGAAAATCGGCAATTGGGCATGCTTTCTAAATTTATAGACGCTATCGAAAGGTAACCTCATAGCAGATACTGAAGTAGAGGTGTTAGAGATTTTACTACATAATTCCAGATTTGCGAGGTGGGGTTATTAGTTCAATTTCTCACTGCATTCGCCTTCCCATGCTCACGGGAGTCAGGTGCCCATTTACAGCTGGGTAAAAATGAGCGTGACGGCACTAAGTTTTGATCCCGGACCCGGTACCTTCGCCGCTAGAACAACCGCTTTTCATCCTAATTATCACGCAGCAGAGTTTGAACATAATATGTTGTCTTCATTAATTACAAAAAAAAAGAGTAAAGTCTTGTTAGTTGAGACGTATCGTTTAAAAAAAAAATATCTTTTCGGTTTCCATTGTAATTTTATTTATATTTTAAAAAATTGTACATAAATGTCGTGACAAGACAATGTCCTGCCTTGACCAAAGTCTCCACTCAGTTCGGACTGATCTGAACAGTTGTCATCTCCACAATAAAGGACGATTGCAATTTATCTCCTAACGTCTTCTGTCTTTTCTCTTGATAATAAACTCTGATAAACTCTCTCCTGTCAATCTCTTGATGTTATCTTTCAATACTCTTAGTATACGAGCGGCCTTCTAGAGAGGCCACTGATCGATCCCCGTCAATAGCGAAAATGTATAGCTGAATGCATGTTTAAAACCACTGAACAATTTAGTTACGTGCATGATATAGGGGTTTCATTTCTTCACATTTTGATATATAACACTTATGTTATCTTTATAAATAAATTATTTATTGCAAAATCTGTAATGGTAGTCATGAAAGGCAGCTCGTATACTAAGAGTTAAAGTGGCGTCTTCCTCATGCACGTTTGATTTCAACTGTTCTGACCATTATGGTCTTCAGCTAGGGTGTTATGTATTTTTATGTGATTCAGATTACTATATCATTATATCATTCATTATCTTTTCATTTTTAGCTTTTCTACGTTTTTTTTTTTTTAAAGAATTGTTTCCTTTTCATTTCATGGGATACGTCACATTCTTCTATGTCCATATCTTGAGGGCCCCAATTTCGTTCTTCTAACTGCTTGCTCACAATCCCTGTTTCTACATTAAACAACAGTTCTACTTAACTAGGGGTGCAACGTGAATTAAACACAGAAACTTTGTCACAATCTGTAAATAACGTTTTCTCAAAACATACTTTTATCTCGTTTTCTCATTTCTGGCATATTTTCCAAGCTAGAAGATAAACGGGTGCGTGGTTTCTTTAGATGTTGTAAAGGGGTGCTTGGCTTCTTAAGATGTTGTGAAGGTGTGCGAGGCTACTTCAGATACTGTAAAGGGGTGTGAGGCTTCTTAAGATGCTGTAAAGGGGTGCGAGGCTTCTTAAGATGCTGTAAAGGGGTGTGAGGCTTCTTAAGATGCTGTAAAGGGGTGCAGGACGTCTAAAAGATTAAGAAGCACTGCAATACAGCGACGAAGATTATAATTAACATTTAATGACCCATTTTAAGTTTAATGGTCATTTGTTTGGACGTAGACTAGAGGCGTCTAAGGACAACAACAACAACAATAAAGAAAGAAATAAGGAACAAGAAAACGGCTGGCCATCGTGAAAGAGATTGGAACCTCATCATGCATATATCCTGAAGAACGTAAAATTGAATTAATGTAGGGTTGTACATGGGAGTGGTAACCTCATCGTGCAAAACAATGGGCTACAGACACTACCGCTGCAAAAACATGTAAATAAATTAGTAAATAAAGGTAATTAACAGGTACTCGTTGAACATAAAGGATGACACTGGACAACAGAAAAGAAAATATAAGTGACACGCTTACCGGGAATCGAACCTAGAATCAACCAAACGGCGCCATCGCCTTGCTTTGACAGTTCATCGTGAAAGGACGCTCAGCCAATTTTACACCCCCAAAAATGGTGCATTATTGGCTGAGGTCATTCTCATGACACTCACACAACTATGGTATATAGAAACCGTGGACGACCCAGACAGTTTAAAGATGCAATCACTAATATAACTTTCCTATCAGCAAGTGTAGACCAAATAAAGGCCGAAATACTTGTGCCCAGTAATGTGTAGTGGAAGACGAATAACACAGAAGAGACGGGTAGGTTAAAGTCACGGATGGGTGAACTCTTAAACAAATAATGGAAGAAACCTTGAGTCCTGTGGATAGTAAATAAATTAGTAAAGAAATAAATAAAGGTAATTAACAGGTACTCGTTGGACATAAATGATGATACTAGACAACAGAAAACACGTGCAAGCTTCCTGGCATGAGACCAGCTTCAGTAGTGATCTCGTGTCCATTAGGAGCTCGAAAAGGGAAAAATTATGTTTTTATTTGATAAAAGGCAAACGATATTTTAGTTCCTGCATTCTAATCACTTTTTCTATGCCCCCGTTTGCTCCTGACATGATCTATTTAATCAAAGGCTACACCGACGCGGCCTGTTGTTATGTTTCAACATACGCCCTAGTATAACCGTTAGAAGTTATGTCTGTATCAAAAGGGCCGTGCCTCGAAAACATTCCTATTCCCTCTATGCTTATTGTCTTACTTAAGCGTCTGTGACGAACAATAAAAAATCCCGTCAGCTTATCGGGAAATTACGGAAACTGCGCGGATTGCTCAGTGAAAGCTTTATTAAACACTCATTAAAAGAGCACGCAGGCCTTTCTATATTTTGATGGTGCATTGACTATTGACGATAAGTCGTGATAAGTTTGAGTACAAAGATCCAATGTCACCGGAAATGGAATGGAAATGAGCACAGGAGAATTAGTTCTGTCATCAGGACTTACAGCAGAAGGAACATAACATATGCATTCCCACGTCACGTTTTGGCGGGTCACATGCTCATTATAAAATAGCTGTGTTCCAGATTTTATTGTGTTTTAGTGGTATTTCTTACTGGAATATTCCAGAGTATGGCAGCGAGACATGAACAACCTATGCTTAGCAAGAAAGAAGGCTCAATACCTTCAATCTACGGTGTTAACGCCACATCCTTGGTATTGAATAGAAGAGAAAAGGGACAACTGTCGAGATGTTGTCACGTGCTCGCCTACCGAGCATGTATAACACTGCTTAGACAGCGCAGACTATGCTGGCTTGGCCCTGTCTGCCGCATGGTCAGCTTTAACTGACGAGGCTACTACTACTACTACTACTACTACTACTACTACTACTACTACTACTACTACTACTACTACTACTACTACTACTACTACTACTACTACTACTACTACTAATTCCAGAACGGCAAGAAAAGTTGTTCTCGATGTGTCAGATGGGTTTACCAGAGTGGCAACAGTGTGTCAGATGGGCTTACCAGAGTGGCAACAATGTGTCAGATGGGTTTACCAGAGTGGCAACAGTGTGTCAGATGGGCTTACCAGAGTGGCAACAATGTGTCAGATGGGTTTACCAGAGTGACAACAGTGTGTCAGATGGGTTTACCATAGTGGCAACAATGTGTCAGATGGGTTTACCAGTGTGGCAACAGTGTGTCAGATGGGTTTACCAGAGTGGCAACAGTGTGTCAGATGGGTTTACAAGAGTGGCAACAGTGTGTTAGATGGGTTTACCAGAGTGGCAACAGTGTGTCAGATGGGCTTACCAGAGTGGCAACAATGTGTCAGATGGGTTTACCAGAGTGGCAACAGTGTGTTAGATGGGTTTACCAGAGTGACAACAGTGTGTCAGATGGGTTTACCATAGTGGCAACAATGTGTCAGATGGGTTTACCAGAGTGGCAACAGTGTGTTAGATGGGTTTACCAGAGTGGCATTGTCCATTTACGAGTACGACTCTTGTTCTTGTCATTGAGTGTCCCACTGACCTTGTCATTGAGTGTCCCACTGACGTTGTCATTGAGTGTCCCACTGACCTTGTCATTGAGTGTCCCACTGACCTTGTCATTGAGGGTCCCACTGACCTTGTCATTGAGTGTACCACTGACCTTGTCATTGAGTGTACCACGTCACCGAGTGATTAGTTCGTTTGCCTCTCACGGCTAAGTTACCGGGTTTCGGGTTACCTAGTATAGTTACCCTCCAGCCAACCCAACTGTAAATGGATACACACTCTGCTCTTGAGTTAGGGAAGGCAAAGGTAACGTCGAAGGAAACTGGTCCCCCCACCTCATAAAGTTGGATAAAGTATAGTGAAGTCTCTAACACTTCACACTCCTACAGTAGTACATACTATGGTAGTATCTTTTTTTAATCTTCATTTTTGGTCATTGGTCACTGACTGACAAAGCAATCAGTGACAATCGCGCTTGGTGGCGTCTTGAAGAGCAGTAACAAACTGTCTCCACTTTGCTCGGTCGGCAGCCATCCTTGGTGTGAGCCCCAGTCCTAGTTCATGTTTTGCATCTCTGCTTTCACAATTCTCCGCCAGGTTGCTTTTGTCCGTCCTCTCATTCACTTTCCTTCTGGGGTCCTTAGCATGCCAGTTCTGGAGATGGTGTCAGAGTCTCTTCTAAGGATGTGGCCAACCAAATCCCAGCGTCTACCAGCTTTGATGGTGCCCATATCTTCTTGGTGGCTCAGAGTTAGCAGTATTTGGTTGGTGATGGTGTTCGGTCAAAGAATTCATAAAGCAGGTTGTGTGACAAGGAACTGTTTGGACATTTCCGTTACTTTCCAGCATTCTACACCGCACAAAAACACCGAAATTACGCAACTCTCGTATATTTTTACATTATTGTTTGTATTGTACTGAGAAGATTTCCCGATGTTATTTAGACTATCAAAGACCATTCTGGCTTTATTAATTCTGTTACTAATGTTTTTGATTGTTCCGCCGTCTGGTGTTACTATGCGTATTTTCTAGCTATTGGTGGCTTATTTTTATGGGTTTACTGTCATACGTCTGTTTTCTTGAGATTAATGTTTCGTCCCACCTGTTGGTTAAATTTAAAAAAAAATATTCTTTATTTAGCCCTGTATTTAGCTTAGCTTTCATTTTGACATTTTCGGTCCGTTTGTTCTCTAACGAAGACCATGTGGTAACAACGTGAACAATTTCTTTGTCTCTTGTCCTTTGTTTTCTGTATCCTTCATCTCCCTAAGAGCACGGGCCTTCAACAAACGTATATCAAGTCCTCCTATCACGTGCCATCAGCTCAAGGGATTTCTGCATCTTCTTTGTTTTCTTTTCTGTCTCCAGTGTTCTTCTCCGTGTGTTTTCCAGTTTAATTCTGCTTCTGAGTATACAAGACGAGAGCGAACATCAGAGTAGTCACCAGGCATAGGTAGTAAATTTATCTATGTGTATTTAGAAGTAGGAACTGACATATGATAGTCTGTTCTAAGTGGGGAGATATGTAGTAAACTTCAAAATACAATATCTAAATTAGAATATAACAGTATAGTGCATAAAGTTAAAGATAGGATAGTACTAAACATTTCGGCGAGAATTGTAGTTGTCGCCTACGCCTTCAGTGTATTATTTAATAACGCGTTAGCCGAACCAAAAAGGGTACCCTAGTTTTAAATTCGTCCTTGAGACAAACGTTTCACTTTCCAAGTTCAAATGAAATCTTTGCCTAAAATACATTGTGGAAGGGAGGGGGACGGATAGATAACCCAACGCAAAGCACGTCTCACATTGTTTCAAAAAAATAAAACTAACTTGTTGGCTTTGCCCTAGGCGATTTTCAAATTACGATGTAAAAGTTAGAAAATGTGGACACTACAGTCATAAAACACGCTTAGCTCTTATTGCGAATGACTTAAACTCTCGTATTTAGCTTGAAAGTACATGGAAAAAGAATTGAACAGGAGGTAGTTTAAAAATCAACAACTAACCTAGAAAAAAAGATAGAATTTTGAACCAAGCCACTTAGCCCCATAAAAATCATATTTTCGTGTACCTGAAGACTTGCTAATCAAGAATATGTTGTTAATTATCTAAATAGTCCATTAGATAATTAAATATTGGTAATAATACATAGAGAATCGGGGATACTGTCAGGTCAAGTCATGTCTGCTTAGATTGGATAGCATATTTTGGGGGGAAAAAAAGTAGGTGACAGAAAGGCTAAGATAGTACGATGAAGGGGATTGGGTTGAAATTTGAAGGAAGCCGTAATATTATTGGCTGACCTAATATACAAATCTAGTTGGTAGGGGAAACACATAGAGGTTTGAGATAATTTTTTTAAGAATTCATTCAAAAAAAGATATGCTTGGTCTCATTGGCCAAAGCCTTTTACTTTATCGAAATAGTAGATTACTCGCTGCCATTTTTAAAAAATATTCAGAGGAGCAAGAAGCGATGAGCAGACCTGTGCTTTTTATTAATAATACTACCATCTGAAAGCAGCCTGAACAGAGGCAGTGATGAAAGTGTGCCATATTCTATTGCCTAATTCATCGTTACTTGTTTATATTTCCTTGATAAGTGGTAAGATTGATTTTATTGACTTTTTAATTAAAAAAGGTTGTGTGAAAAAAGAAAAGGCCATGTAAAAGAGGGTAATTAAATGGTTCCATGGCAGGCTTAGGCATGGCCTAGATGTTGATCCATCATATAAGGGACTATCTAAGAAGTTTAAAACTACAGAACTATATATATGATGGTCATACAGGAACATTACACCTATCTTATTGCATGGAAAAGATTACTACAGAAATGACAGAGGCGTAGCATCCATTAGGGAAGAGAAAAGAAAACTGGTACAATTTGTTCCATCAAACTAAAGTGGAGAAGCAGGGTTGTCAGAGAGAGCTGACCATGTTCTTTTTTATTGAATGTATGTTTACATGTAAATTAGGAGGAATTAGTTTGATATTAAGACAGAACGATAACTTGCATCGACAGGGGTTCCTGCTGGCACTTGTCTGGTGCTAGTACTCGCTCATTGAAGAATTCTACAAGATTTCAAAGAGTCTCTGGCACCTGCTAGTATTAAAGAAGTGCAAGTCCAGAGGAGACTGAAGTGTTTGGCCAAACCAACTGCAACTGCTGTGATTCCAGGACCCAGATAAGTGAAATATCTGGCCTGGGACAACTTATCCCGACTAAAGAAAAATCTCCTGTTTAGACCAAAAACGTTCGTCCAAAAGACTAACATAAACAATTTTAGTGAAACAAAAGAACAGTGGGATGATAACAATCCCCATCCTGCATCTCCGTACCAGTAGTTAAATAGAGTAATTATCATCAACTTGAGAATTTGTAACAATGTACTATGGACATCACTGGCTTCCTAGCGCAGTGGTCTATGGTTCGATCCCCAGATGAGGCGGGAATTTTTTAGGCCACAAACAGCTCCTGGGTCGACCCAGCCTCAAATGGGTACCAGAGCAACTCTGGGAAGGTTAAGGCGACCACATCACCCCTCGTGTGCCGACGGTCAAGATAATATGGGCCTAACACCATATTCCCAATATGCCTCAATGGGCGTGTAACGGGTTCCTTTACCTTTTACTATGGACATATTGTCTGTTGTATGTAAATATCTTTATATATATTTGTAAATATATCTATCCATTTAAATTTATTCTCATTGAACTGAAGTCCTGACCAAAACAACTTTAGGCTCAGGACCAATAAAGTTTAACAAAAGAAATTTTAAATATAAAATTTAACAGCTGGAGTTAGTTGAGTTTATCATAGTAATTAGTATATGTTGGTATATGTTTTGTATTGAAATTCTTTTACAACACTCTTACAATACCCTAGACACTTTATGTAGCTTTCAGTCACGCTAGGAAAAAAAGAATATAACTTAGAGTGAGATCGTAATGTGGTAACACGGAAGGTACTCTGTAATACAGTTGTTCATTGTTTACCTCAGAGACCTTCACAGTTGACCTCACTCAAGTACAACTATATGCCTACCATTCTTCTTAACATATATACACACCACATACACTAGGACTGATTTGACATTTGAGTAGAAAATTCTTATTTTTGTGTTCACTTGATTTCTTTAAATGTCCATATTGTTCACAATGCGGTGAAATCGCCTCTTACCTATTCTATCCTGATTGTGATATCGCAGTCTGTCCCTCCAACTCTGTCTATATTGCTGCAAAAATTATCGGTATGGTTCTACGTCTTGTATGGAGTTTTCTTCAAGTGCAATTTTGTCATCATTTCCTGAGTTCGTTGCTCATGATCCACTCCCTGCTCCCTCTGGAGTCTTGGATTACCTCTGCTGTTGGTTCCTTGTGAGGAAACCCGCACGAGGCAGTCACCAGCTCTTGCAGTGGTGTTGCATAAGTGTGGTGCGATGTAAATTTAGATGAGAGATGAATGTATCAAGTGTACTCGATATAAAGAATAGTATCCCAGACTCAGAAAAATAAGCCCGTGAAGTTATGGCACAAGATAAAGTCAGGCTGTTAAGCTCACCGTCCTGATGTTATAGAAGTAGTGAACAGGTGACTAAGTTGCCGTCTCGCTGGACCTATCCTAGCTTCTAGGGAAAATATTAATGGCTCTCCGATTCCCTTTACATTACAATTACATTTACACAAGAAACACTGACAATAATTTAATAACTTCAAATGTAAAGAAATCAAATATTTTAATGCCTACTTGATTATTGTTCAAAAAATTTTGTGTAAAAAAGAAAAAGTTATATATATATATATATATATATATATATATATATATATATATATATATATATATATATATATATATATATATATACACATACATACATACATATATACATACATACATACCGTAAAATCTCGCGTATAATACGCACAATTTTTACTCATTTTTGCCCGCTAAAATTCGGGTGCGTATTATACGCGAGTACTAAAAAATACGTAATTTTCGATATCGAAAGTAACTTACATTGGAAAGTCTGTCAAGTTTTTGTCACAATTTGACAGTGAAAATGGCGCAAAATTGAATGTGCCATGTGTTTTCTTATGTGTCAGACATTGTTGCAAAACGCATTTCGCACTCTTGGTCTTCAATCTGTTTTGATATTAAGCTTGGTTGTGAAGTTTGTCATTTGATTATTTTGAGTTCTAACAATGAATTCGAGAAAATGTTGTACTGCAGCAGAAAAGCTCTTAGTGGTAAAATATACAGAATCTAACGGCAATCGGGCAGCAAGTCGACATTTTTCCATTAACGAGTGCAACATTCGATTATGGCGAAAAAACGAAGAGGCGCTGCAAGTGTTGCCTTGTAAGAAAAAGGCGAATCGTGGGTCACCACCAGATCTTCCAGACCTAGAAAAAAACATTATTGGAGTGGGTAGTGGATAGAAGGCAACAAGGCATCGGTGTTTGATGCATTGAAGTCCGACTTAAAGCTCTGGAACTTAAAAAATCTCGCACAGGCACAACATCATTTAAAGCGTCATATGGATTGGTCAGTTCGTTTTATGAAGCGACGTGGTCTTTCAGTTCGTCGAAGAACTACTATCGCGCAGCATCTTCCATCTTCTTTAAGTTTTTTAACAAATGTTTCAAAAAATAAAATCTTGAAAAATTATGGTGCGTATTTCCATTTTACCAGAAAATTTTTGGCTAAATCAAGCATGCGTATTATACACGAGTGCGTATTATACGCGAGATTTTACGGTATACAGACAAACACACACACAGTGTGTGCCCCATCCATCGCCATCGTCCTCCTCTCATCTCTTGTTCCACCGGCACTTGTCTAGTTCTTGTCACGCCGGTAACCTTGTCATACCATTTCAATCCCTCTATTCTACGCATGCACCAAACCATGAAAGTCCATAGCTTTCTGGCTGTTGTCTCTGTTGTTCTCCGTGTCTCTGAGCCATACAACAGGACTGACTTCACATTTGAGCCGAAGACTCCCATTTTCGTGCCGGATCCGATTTTTCTCGATCTCCACATATCTCCAAATGCAATGAAAGCTCCCCTTGCTCTCCGCATTCCCATTCTGATATCACTCTCTGTCCCTCCAACTTTGTCTATACCGCTGCCAAGATATGTGTACGATTCCACATCTTTTAGTGGTGCTTCTTCAAGTTTAACCCTGTTAACATTACCTGCATTTACTCTCACAATCTTTGTCTTTTCCCTGTGTATTTTCAGACCCAACTGCTGTGACCTCTCATCGAGTGTTTTCAACCTGTCCTGCATCTGATTACGGTTATGGGACAGAAGAGCCAAGTCATCAGCAAAATCCAGATCATGCAACTGCTTAGTCAGATTCCACTGGATTCCATTTATGTTGTGTGTTGTTGATGTTCTCATCACCCAGTCTATTGCTAGTAAGAAAAGAAATGGAGACAAGAGGCATCCCTGTCGCACTCCCGTTCTTATCCCAAACGGTTCTGTAAGCTGTCCTTCGTGAAGAACTCTGCATGTCATGTCTTCATATGTTTTCTTGATTAAATTAATGATCTTCAGGGGAACTCCATAATGCCTCATCAATTTCCAAAGTGATTCTCTGTCTACACTGTCAAATGCCTTTTCGTAGTCCACAAATCCGATGTATGCTGGTGAATTCCATTTCAGACTTTGTTCAACTATTATTCTCAAAGTGGCTATCTGGTCTGTACATAATCTGTTCTGTCGAAAACCTGCTTGTTCATCTCTCAGTCTCTTGTCTATGGACTCTTTTAATCTCTCAAGGATAATCCTGTTTAATACTTTTCCTGGCACTGATAGTTACATTATTCCTCCATAATTTGTGCACTCTTGTAAATTTTCCTTCTTAGGCAACTTAACCAGATATCCTTCCTTCCATTCTGCTGGTATCTCTTCCTTTTCCCAGACTTTACCAAGTAATTTATATAACATCTCTGTAGACGTGTCGATATCTGCTTTGATGGCCTCTGCTGGAATGTCATCTGGTCCAGCCGCTTTTCCATCTCTTAGAAGAATTATGGCTTTCTTTATTTCTTCCTTCGTTGGTCTTTTACAGTTAATTTGTAGCTCTTCTTCTGCTGGCTGGATGTTTGGGGGGAGGGGGGGTTGGGTTGTGGAGCTGGTCTGTTGAGAAGGTCCTGAAAAAATTCCGTCCACATCTTCATTTTCTCTTGTTTTTTGCTGAGCAGTTTTCCATTCTTGTCTTTTATGAGGCAACTTGTTTGCTTGTATTTCCCTGTTAGCTTCTTTGTGCTGTTAAGTCTCATATTTCCTTTGGCTGCAGCATCTTCTGCCTCTCTTGCCAACTCCTCAGTATACTTCCTCTTGTCTCTTTTGATACTTCTTTTTAATTCTCTGTTTGCTTTTGTGTACACTTCTTGAGCCTTGGCTTTGAAACTTCTGGTTTTGCTTATCTGCTATCTTGTTTTTTTCTGTCTTTTATCTTGTGACAGAGATTATGTAACATATAGTACCTATATCTACACGTCTTTGCTTCCGCCTGGATTGCACCTTGCTTCCTTATGAGTTATGCACGTTTTGTTAATGCAGAACCTTCGTACTTTCATATCTGTCAAACTCATAATTGTAAGCCACGCCTATTTTTTTCTTTTCTCTATTGTCCTACAGGCACTAGGAATATTTAAAATCTAACCGTTGAAATATTGACAGATCAGCCTATGATGCACGTAGTGAGAAAAAAGGTAGATAAGCTAATGAAGTAAATCAAGGGCGATTATTCAAAAGTCGTACTTTGTTAGTTACTTCGGTCAGGGGAGATAATCAATCTTAGTTATTCTTCCCCATCCCCCCACATCCATTCGTTCGTGAACGTAATTAAACTGCGGACGAGACTGATCAAAGAGACCGTTCGCTCATTGCCAGAGTCTGCAAGGCGGGAAAAGTGGCAGTTTTAACTTTGATTCGCAGATCGAACGAAGAAATACCCGAAATCTGGGCGAAGGTGTCAAAACTAGCTAGTGCGAGTGAATTTCTACCATTTTTATATATATATATATATATATATATATATATATATATATATATATATATATATATATATATATATATATATATATATATATATATATATATATATATATATATATATATATATATATATATATATATATATATCTGCCTTTAAAATCCATTATTCAGTACCCACAGATTTATTTCAGAACATCTAGCTTCGATTCTAGAACCATTTGTATTAATGGAGTTTCTTAGTTTTCGTTGGAGATTGTTTTAATTTCTGTGTTTGCGGTAAATATTATACTAGAAGTTTGAGTGATTTCTTTGTTAAGTCCAACATTATATTTCACTTAGATTTTCTGTGTAGAGTGATTTACTAGTTAAGGTCCGTCAATTATATTTCACTTGGATTTTATTGTGTGTTAATTGACTAGCAGAATAAAAATAATCTATAGCAAAATTGTTCCGGCTGTAGCGTTAATCTAACTAACTGATATTAACCAGTAAGAGATATTTTAATCGACTAGTAAATGCACTATTCATTATGAGTACTGACGAAATATATATGTATTTCTAATTCACGATGATTAATTGTGTAAATGACTAGAATTTATTTCACGGGGGTTTTAAACGATAAGATAAGCTCTAAGTTTGTAGTTCTAATTAAAGTTAAATAACCGAAGTGGATAATTACTATTTTATTTTACGCGGGTTAGGATAGGTTTGAGAATACTATATTGTGGTTAAGTATTTTGTATTTTACTTCCTATATCTAGTACTGGGTCACATACCCAAAACCTACCAGTGGCTTCCATATAAATCTGAGAATAAAGGATCTAAGTCCAACAGTACAAAAAAACATTCTGATGTAATACTGGGTCTTCAAGGTGAACCTGTCTGGCCTCTTATTTACACCTAGAAAGAGACAGAGTACCAACCAAAAGAATATTAAGAATAACTTTTAACTGGGCCTATAGCTATCCAGATTTCTTTTTCCCAATTTCAGTTACATTCAGCCCGTTGTGGCGACATAATCAAACATTAACATTTGCTGACGTTCGACCAATTATGGTGTGGCAAGGAAATGGCTCTACGATTCCCTTTACGTTACAATTACATTTACACAAGAAACACTGACAATAATTTAATAACTTCAAATGTAAAGAAATCAAATATTTTAATGCTTACTTGATTATTGTTCAATAAATTTAGTGTAAAAAAGAAAAAGTTATATATATATATATATATATATATATATATATATATATATATATATATATATATATATATATATATATATATATATATACACACACACAAACACACACACGCAAGGTACAGTTTTGAAGATATATCTTGCACAATAAAAGTATTTACACAAAAAAGTATCTCTAGTCGTTATGTCTATCTTCATCATGAGACAATCTTATACCGTTCGTTCGTTTGTTGTGGCATCTTTCATTTTTAGTACTTAGCTGATGAGTTGCTCCTTATTTTTTTTTTATGTAAAACTTTTGTCTCGTTTTGGCGAGGCGCGTCCCGTTCAACCTAGTCGGTTATATTAGGGCGCATGTCCAACCTGATCTTTGAAGCAGCCATAGTCTACTGAGACTCACTGCTGAAATCTGGTTACCGGTCTAACCAGCACAACGTGGAGGCCAGGTAGTAATGTGTTGACTCCAGGTTCATGAGAATCAATGTTTAAGCCAGGTACCGATGGATCCACTTCCAGACTGAACCCTCACGTTCACCGCTGCGTCGTTTTCAATTATATTAAGATAACTCTTGTCCTTTGCTAATGATGGTTTCAATTTATATTAGAATTAGTTTTGTTTAGTATGGTTTTTTTTAAATGGTTTGTTAGTTTTTGTTTATTAAATATTAATGATTTGAATTGTTTGTCTGAAGTAGTATTATTATTGTTATTATTATTACTAATATTTTCACTGTCATTAACCTTAAATGTTTTCATTTGCTTTGTTTATATAACGTTTTAATTTCAACTGGGCTTCCCCTGGGGCATCTATACTTAACACCCTATCACCTGTCATGTCTATATTGTGATGTCTAAGGTACATTTTCAATTCTTGCCTCTGTTGCTCGTATTTCTTGCAGTGTATCAGGTAGTGGTCTACATTATTTTATTCCTGGCATTCTTGGCAGTGTGGTTCATCTATCAAAATGTATGCTGCACGTAGACGGAGACGCCACAACGTTTTGTTCAATGGTACCTTAAGTTCTTCCCTGACCTGGCACGTCCTTGTATGTTCTTTCAAAAGTTTGAACGCATGTCTGCCTATACTACTTTCCTTCCATGTTGTCTTCCATTCCTCGTTTATAGTTAGCTTCACTTGGCTCTTAATCTCCGATTTTCCAAGTCCTGCTCTTAGACTGTTTTTACTTATTTTTCTTTGTTTGGCAGTCTGGTCTGCCAACTCGTTACCAGCTATACCTATGTGTGCTGGAACCCAAACTAGCCTCACACTGCAGCCTCTGTTCCCTAATGATGTATTGGTTGAAATAATTTATTCCTTGATGTCTCTTTTAGTGCGTGTATTGATGATAGTGAATCTGTAAAAATCGTAATTGCTTTGGTTTGTGTGCTTTTTAATATAATGAAATCTCACGGTCCTCCCAGATGACTACTACGACACAAACCTTTCGCCTGTCTATCCGTGATGTCAAAAATGGCAGTGTATTTTATGCAGCAATAACTCATCATATGGTCATACTTACGATAAGTAGTATTTTCAACTGACTATCCTTAGATTCAGCACACTCTCTGCTTTATTTTACATAATTATGACTGTATTCCGAGAGTTCTTCATCTTGTTAGACAATTAACTATACACCAGCTGCTTGTCTGCGTCTGGTTTTGATCTCTCAAAATATTAATGTCTCCGCAATAACGTTATGTAGCAATATAATACAGTATTCCATAGATTCTGCTCACATGCTGATTTACTGTGTTAAATTTTGAGTCAAATCCAAGCAGTATTTACTGAGATATATGCCTACGTGTCAGATGGGACAAATGATGTTGCCTATATGAATTATTTCCATCCAACGTGTTTTCCCGCACCAAAGAGCCAAACTAAATTTGTTTGCATGTCGCTAGGCATCAGACGTAGATAACTTCGCAATAAATCTTTTACCGATTTCCTGACATCATTTTACACGATGAGGTTACCATCCTCATATGCAACTGTACATTCACAAACCATTTATATATGTCCAATGCAAAATATAAAATGATAAAGTGTGTCTGACTTTGAAGGGCTTCCCCACCCTCATGTAGAACATTACTGCATAACATAAAAAGATATTCCTCTTACAGGCTATTTTCAAATTCATCTGACCAAACTTCATAACCATATAAGGTCTTGCCACTTCCGTTGTTATTTATCATGTCTTCCAGCAAATGTGGCAGAGTGAAACCATCCCACACAATCTCAAAGATGCGTCAATTATACATCTGTATAAACGTAAAGGTAATCGCCAAGACTGTAACAATCATCGAGGCATCTCTCTATTATCAATCGCAGGGAAGATATTCGCGAGAATCCTTCTGAATCGCCTTACGGCTCATCTTGATAAAGGTCTTCTACCTGAAAGTCAGTTTAGATTCCGGAAAGAACGTGGAACCACCGATATGGTGTGTTGAGGCCACTTCACGATGTGATTTTATCGCGGCATTATTAGTACCGGATTTTTGTCACACCATGTCGTACCTCAACTGAATGCAAGAGATACATGAAAGCGGTCGCTGTGAGATGAGTATCCAGGTATGACGTAAGAGGGCAGAGTTGGATGTGACGTCATAGCGTCAAGATGTATGTCTAAAATGGCTTGTGTATTAGCCCGTGTATTGGATTGTGTATTCCCCAGATATTCAGAAGATAATGGTAAGCTATATGCTTGACATGATAGGCATAAGATAATGCCAGGATTATAAATACGGGACGACAATTCCCAAGACAAGAAATATGTTATATTATGTTATATATGTTATAATCAAATTATATGAAGTAATATAATTGAACAGTTGATGTAGCGGGACGTCGCATTCCTCGAGGTCAAAAGGATTATTCAAAATGAATATTGATTATACCGGGACGCTATTTCCCCCGAAGAAAAAGGAATAAAATAAATGAATAATGATTATACCGGGAAGCGACTTACCCCGAAGTTTATGGATTGATGTGGATTTGATTTGTGAATATTTGAGATACCGGGACGCTTAAATTCCCCGATGTTGATGGAAAAATATAATGAAATTTTGTTATGCCGGGACGCTAAATACCCCGCTGAAAATTGTAATTAATAAATGATATTATAAAGATATGGATAATGGAAAAGTCAAATGACACGTTTAGAAAGTCGAATCAGGTTAAAGCAAGACTGTATCAGAGAGAGGGAGCATACATACCATGTTCGTAATTGTGACCATGTTAGTGTGTACTTACTGGTTATTAAACTGTTGCCAAATCGTCCAAGCCCAGAAGTTTCTTCAATCAATCAAGGTTCGTTCAAACAGTTATTAACCTTATTCAGTACGTGAGGTTTTGACATGAAAAGGTGTATACAAGAAGGGTGGCTTCCATAATAGTCAACAATATAAACCAAATCAAGATAATAGAACTTTCACATCTTTATTAACACCAATGGACCCTAGACAACGAAAGAATTTGGGCAATTTCTCCATCCCTTAACATGGTGTTCGCTGCAAGACAACTACAAGAAAAATGCCAAGAACAGCGCTGCGGCCTGTACATAGCTTTCATAGACTTGACAAAGGCGTTTGACACGGTCAGTAGAGAGGGTCTATGGAAGATCATGGCAAAATACGGCTGCCCAAAGAAATTTATCACAATATTGCAGCAATTGCATGATGGAATGCATGCTAGAGTTCAGGAAAACGGTGAGCTATCGGATCCTTTCCCCGTCTCAAATGGAGTTAAACAAGGGTGTGTACTTTCACCGACTCTGTTCAGTATCATGTTTTCTGCTATGCTGACTGATGCTTTCAGAGACGGGGACACAGGAATCGACATCAGATATCGTATTGATGGAAAATTGTTTAACCTTAGGAGGCTTTAAGCAAAAACCAAGGTCAAATCACACACCATCAGAGATCTTCTGTTTGCTGACGATTGTGCCCTCAATGCTGGCTCAGAGGCTGATCTGCAGCATAGCGTGGATAGATTCTCCGAAGCCTGTTCCAACTTTGGGCTTACCATCAACACGAAGAAAACAGAAATCATGTACCAACTAGCTCCTGGCACAATTTATACTGATCCAATCATCAAGGTAAATGGTGAGAAACTGAAAGTTGTGAACAGATTCACATATCTTGGTAGCACACTATATCAGAACTTCGTCATTGATGATGAGGTGAACACCAGGATCTCCAAAGCCAGCATCCCTTTTCGCAGATTATACACCAACGTTTGGCATCGAAGTGGCATTAGTATACAGACAAAGCTGAAGGTGTACAGAGCTGCGGTGCTTCCAGTGCTGCTTTATGGATGTGAAACATGGTGTAAAGTCCTGTTTCGATGTGAAGTGAATGTTAGTAGAGTGAGCGTGTCGTGTTACCTGAACAGTACCAGGTTGCAGTGAGGATTTAGGTCACCAGCGTGAGGCGCTGCCAGGGTGTACTGTAGTCACTCACAGAAACAGCATACATGTTTTTTTCGATGTTCAGTACTAGAATATTGCTGTGGGATGATGTGGTAGGTGTGTGTGTAGACGAATGCGTTATTGGGTTCTAAACAGCTTCGCACTAAACCCACTTTCATCCACATGCAGAGGTCAGTGAAGGAAGGAACTGCTGCTGACGTTTCATTACATTTATTGCACGACATACGATAGTATTATGGACGACACAGTCACTGGCACAATAATCATGGAACATATCATGATGGTAAGCACTTGCATAAACACAGATGTATGGAGCCAACAATGATGGCCTGTCAATCCACTTTCTGCTTCTATATACTAGAAAAGTTCTGGTACCCTGACAGAACCCCTGTCAGGTACCCATGTACAAAATATACCGCACGGGTCAAGGCGGTTTAATGGCCTAACCAAAAGGCTAAGACTTCTGCTGGCGTCCCATGCCAGACATTTCTTCTCCTGAAGAACAAAGGCCGTGACAACGGACCTTTATGGCAATATCATTAGGCCGCAAGTAGCGGGCCTCACATATCAGGTACCTTATAGTGTTATATATATATTCGTGTACCAATTCCTGCCCCTCCCACCGTCTGAATAGCGGGTTACTCCAGTAAATAACTTTCCTCAGGGCTTCTAAGGTACAAAAGACAACTTGGTCTTGGTTCCCGTCTCAAGAACCCAAGATGGGGCTCTATGCAATAAGTCCGCTGTGAGCTCCGTTCAACATGGCTTCTAAAGGTAATCGAAATGTAGTAAAATTGACTTCATTACCTTATTTCAGAATCCTATATAACACAAAACACAACACTGCCATTCCTGGCATATAGAATTCACTTGGGGAAGGAAAGATGACATCTTAGTCATACAAAGAACTTCCAAATCCCCAAAAAATGGCTAGGAAAAATTATCGGACCTCTCTCCGATCAGAACGCCCAGGGTACACTGACCAAGACGGAAGTTTCCCGGTCTCGCGCCAAAACCTGCGCATGCCCAGAGATGGCACAGACCTGAGCGAAACTAAGACAAGACGAACAGTCATCATAAGACAAGGGAAGATAACCAGGAATCAAACCTGTCACTAACGTAAATCATCAGTTTCCTTTTCCTAGACTGTCAAAATAATTAACAGGTTGATGTCTTTAAACATATATGCAAAATAGACAGCAACAGGTTACCGCACCCCCCGGGTTAAAAAAAAAGAAACTTTTTTTTTGGAAATACATCACTGAGCAAGATGCAACAAGCTCATAACGCATGAATAATGCGCCGATGAAAGGATCAACATAAATGTAATGACATAGTGTCAGACCCAAACGACGCACAATAGCGCGTCCGGTGAGAACAACAGTTATCTCACAAGACAAGAGAAAATATATATTCTCCAGATAAAATATATCCGGGAGGTGCCACTTAAGAACCTTAAGGTGCTGGAAATGCTGCAATGTCAATAATATTTACATACAATACCCATAAATATGTGTAGCAATGATGATTTACAATATGTATGTAGAGAAATCAAATTTAGCATAGAAATCTCTCAAAGATTAATGTAACAAAGTCATTATTATCTAGTGGTTGAACATTACAAAATTTACAAAGTTTTTCCACATCAGTATACATTCTAACTAACAGGTGTTGATCTCAGAAGCCTTGTCCGGAGGACGCTTGTATGATCCAATGAATAGCCTGAAAGTCACACTGCATCAAAATAGTCTGTAACGGCACTCTCGGACAACGTAGTGGTTTGCTGAGAACAATCCAAATAACACAATTCTTAGAATGTTATAATGTGCCATAGTCACTATTACATTTACAATAATTAAATGTGTCCTTATTAATTTTCGACCTTTATATTGTGTCAACCAAACCTTCTCTGTTATACCAAAACGGCAACAGAGAAAGAACAATAAATTCATAACACTGAATTTAAGTAAAGTGTTAACAACTGTTCTAGTAGTATGTTAATGTAAGATACAGACCTAAATCTAGTTCTATATCATAAGATTTAGACATGAGAGTTAACACATTAACTACCGAATTGAAAAACACACTGTGGCCGAATTAAATTTTTTTTCCCATTTTCATCCTGTAGGTGTTTGCACAAAGTAAGCTGTAGTTTTCGTAATTGTTTACATATTTTTATGAATTACACGTCATTTTAAAGATAAATGAATAGTACTATTACAATAAGCACCGTTTGTAATTCTAATAGAGGTTGTTGCTAATTAACGGCCCTCCGATGGCCAAGGACTTGCAATATTTTCACAATTATAACTGCTTGCACCCCATCTCTATCAAAATCACAATTTCAATCTGAAAAATATGAACATAATACGAATTTTCCAGTGTTCTACAACAACCATGCTTTGGGAATTTGTTTTCCGGTGGCAACTTAAAATCTCGATCCAGATCAGAAAGTTTTTCAGTACATTTTTCATTCGTTTTATTACTAAAAGTAGATTGGCGCTCTGAGCGGCTTGCGGTCCAAATGTGTTTATTTCGTGAGTCGCTGACAGCGGCTTGAGGTAGTTAATGTGTTAAGTAGATTCATGTGGGCATCGCGACAATATGTCTGCCATCACATTATCCGAACCACGGATAGCTCGTACCGTAAAATGAAAAGGTTGAAGAGCAATAGCATATCGCGTGGATCTTGAGCTCTTCAAATCCTTACTCTGCATAGCTGTGAGAGCTTTTTGGTCCGTTTCTACTATGAAATGCGAGCCGAGAAGGAATCTTTGCAGTTTAAGGATCGCCCAGACCATAGCCAACAACTCTCGGTCTAGAACGGAATAATTCCTCTCTGCCGCATTCAGTTTCCTAGAGACGAACATTACTGGATGCAGAGTGTCTGAATACTCTTGCATCAGTGCCGCCCCTATCCCTGTTGATGAGGCGTCACTACGAAGGACAAACGTCTTCTCAGCTATAGGTAGTCTTAAGATAGGAGGAGATGAAAATAAAGACTTAATCTGATCCAATGAAGATTGGCATTCTTGTGACCAGCGCACCACATTAGGAGACCCTTTCTTCAATAGGGTTGAGAGTGGTGCCGTAATAGAAGAAAGATTCGGAATGAATCTTCCGTAGAACGGTATTAGACCTAAGAGACTACGGATCTGTTTCTTAGTCTTAGGAATAGTGATGTTGAGTATCTTAGACGTGTTGTGGTCCTCTGTCTTCAAGAGACCATGTCCAACACGGTGTCCAAGAAAAGAAATTTCACCAAATTCAACGTAGGCTTTAGATGTCAAGTTATGCTCGCGCAGAGTAGACAGCAGTTCACATAACACCAAATAGTGATCTTCCCAAGAATCACTAAAGAGACAGATATCGTCCAAGTAGGCTATAACATCTGAACGATGTGAAAGAATACGACGCATCATGCGTACGAATGTAGCAGGGGCATTCATTAGGCCGAAAGGCATGAAGTTCCATTGGAACAAGCCCCTGGGTGTAGAGAAAGCAATGAGATGTTTGGCACGCTCAGTCAGCGGAACTTGCCAATAACCTTTACTCAAGTCTAGTTTGGTGAAGAACCGAGAGTTAGAAAGTCTAGTAAGTAGCTCATCCAATAGCGGCATAGGCTCTGCATCGAACTTCGTTACCTGATTTAGTTTACGGTAATCGACGCAAAGGCGTATATTATTGTCTTTTTTCGAACAATAACCATAGACGACGAGTATGCCGAATTGGATGGTTCAATTATCCCTAACTGTATCATTTCATCCAATTCTTTCTCGACCTGTGTTTGGAAATGAATAGGGATAGGGTAAGGTCTGACCCTGATAGGAGTATGGTCAGTTAGTATTATGTCATGCTTAATGACCGATGTATGTCCAGGAATGTCCGTGAGAACATCCTGAAATTCTCGTAAAGTAGCATAGACTTGTAGTCGTTCCCCAGTAGACAACTTAGGAGAAATAGAAACGTTTTCCCATGATTCCGTAGAATGAAGTGGAATCATCGGAAGAGGAAGATTAACGTCCGAGAAAGTAGATTCTTCATCCTGTATAACTGACATTGATGAGTAACAACCCTGAAGGACTGGAGTGTCGTCCGTCGCTCGAAAGATAGGTTGCAAGAACTCTGGACGTTCAAAAAATTCCGTAAGCATATTTATATGGAAGGTTTTATGTTTTCCCTCTATATCGACAACATAGTCGACATCAGAAATTTTAGAGACAATCATAAAAGAACCCTTCCATCCAATGAGAAGTCTATTTTCCCTGGTAGGGAGTAATACAAACGCTTTGTCACCTGGACAAAGTTGTCGTAGTCGTCTATTCTTATTCGCAAATTGCCTTGCCTTTTCTTTAGCAGATTCCGATGCAGAAGTTGCTAATTTGCATGCTTCAATGATTTTCTGCCTTAGAGCAATGACATATTCATAAGAAGATTGTGTGTCATCACTAATATCATCGGCAGCTATCAGATCGTGAAGCAAAGACATAGGGCCGCGCGGACGCGCGCCAAAGACAAGCTCAAAAGGAGAAAACCCGGTGTGTTCATTAGGAACCTCTCTGTATGCGAAGAGAGCCGCGGGTAAGACTCTGTCCCAATCCTCGGGATGATCATCAGTTATCTTCCCAAGTAAATTTTTGAGGGTTCTATTGAGACGTTCGACTAACCCATTAGACATCGGATGACAGATGCTACTCAAAGACCTATCAATATTAAGAGTAGACATCACTTGTGACATAGTGTCAGATATCAGTTGGGTGCCATGGTCTGATAAGATTTCCCCAGGAAATCCCAGCCGTGAAAATACCACCCAAAGAGCGTCTGCAATGTCGGCAGTAGAAATGCTCTTAAGAGGTATTGCCTCTGGCCAACGAGTACACATGTCTACGCATGTAAGAATATATTGATGTCCTCTGGCTGATTTGATTTTAAAAGGACCAATTATATCTATCGCCATTTTTTGAAACGGACGGATAGAAATGTCCGCAGCCTGAATAGGTGCTGCATGGCGAGGACCCTTCGACTTGACTTCTTGACATACTTTGCACGAGCGGCAATAAAGACGTATGTCTCTATTTACGAATGGCCAAAAGAAAGCCGCAAGAACTCTCGACTTAGTACGTGAAAATCCCATATGACCAGCGCATTGGGAGTCGTGAGCATGTTGCAGTATACGAACTCTCATATTTTTGGGTACAAGAATTTGGGAATGCATAGATGTGTCTGAGTGCTGTACCATACGCACTAGCACACCATTCCTCATAGTGATCCAGGATTTACGATTTGTGTACTGATTTGGGTCACCATCTTTAACAAGGAGGAAGAAATTTTTAAAAAAATGTCTTCTTGTAGACTTTTTATAAAAGAGTCACGCAAAATTACCGACTGATTATCTTGCTCCTGTACTTCATCACCTTTGGTGGGTGAAGACGGAGACATGTTCTGAACCTGTACTCTAGTGACAACTGCATTAGCAGTTTCCATATTCCGCTCCTCCCAGGCAACAATTTGCTGCGGGGTACACTGCTTAACCCCGTGTATACGCCCGACGATAAGATCCGCAATAGGATTCGGTAGAAGACACGCGTGGACATCTCCTGTAAAGAAAGGAGTAGCTATGTGTATGATAGCAGTAGAATATTTTTCTACTGTGCCACCAAATGTCACACATTTGATCTCTTTCCCAGTAGCACAGGAAGGATCTACCAGAGATTGCCTAATCCTAATAGTAGTACATCAAGAATCAAAAAGAGCTGAGACTGGATTATCGTCCACTAGACCTCTATGTAGTAGAAGAGATCCTCTCCCGTCATGCGCCGCTGCGGCATGAAGAGCGGGCAGAGGATGGCCACAACTCAATGTAGATATCGTAGTAGGTTCAAACAAAGTAGTGCACTGAGGGCATAGAGATGCTCTTTCATAATCGAAGGCAGAACAAGTGACAGCACTAGGGTTAGCTTTATTATCATTTGATTCATTACTAACTCCTTGTGACTCCTGTTGAGCACAGTTAGCATGATGACATGATCTATTATTGTTGTGTTGTCCTCTACCCCGATTATTATGTCCCCTGAAATTATTGTTATTTGACTTTTTGCAACTATTGCTTTGATTTTCCCCGCAGTTTTCACAATTGCAACTGTGGTTTCCTCTTTGATTATCATATCTACCCGATTGTTTTTGCTGTTTCCCTGCAAAATTATGATAGCTAGGATAGTTTTTATTGTGGCTACCCCTACGAAAGTTCCCAAAATTGGCAGAACCAAAGTTACGAGAGCTGTCAGATCGCCTCCAATTATTAGAAGACGAACCCCTGTAGGATGGATCACCCTGATCCTGTCTGTAACATTAGTGCTTCATATGTGTGTTCAGTCTTAGACAACTCAATCTATCGATTGAAAGTAAGATGTACCTTTGTGATAGAGTCTGAGAACTCAACCCCAGTTTCTGGTAACATAGTCTTAAAACGACGACGATAATCATCTTCTTTGAGCTGATACCTCTTTAATAAGGTTTCTCTAACCACATCATAGTTAGTTTTGTTAGGCTTCTCTATTGCCATAATAGTATTCAATGGTTCACCTGTAAGTATATCCAATAGTTGACTGACATACTTTTCCTTATCTACCTTATGCGCTTCACATGAAAGTTGGAACCTATCAAGATAAAACGTTATGTCGTCCTTTGCAGCATTGAAAGGGGGTAGTTTGACTTTATATGTATTATGATCTGTCTTACTAGAAGTCGCTTGAGAACGACTCATATTCATCACTTTTGTTTTTTCTATCTCCAAAGCTAAGAGTTTTTCTTCATGTTCTCTTTGTAACTTTCTGTCCTCAAATTCTCTGTCCTGCTGAATCTTCCTCTCTTCAGCCTGTAGCTTTTTCTCTTCAAGTTCTCTTTGATGCTTTTTCTCTTCGAGTTCTCTTTCATGCTGAATTTTCCTCTCTTCAGCTTGCAGTTTTTTCTCTTCAAGTTCTCTTTCATGCTGAATTTTCCTCTCTTCAGCTTCTCTTTGATGCTTTTTCTCTTCAAGTTCAGCTTGTAGCTTCTGTTGTTGCTGAATTCTTCTATCTTCAGCTTCTCTATCCAGTTGCATTTGCATCTTCTTCTCTTCAGCCTTCTGTGCTTTTGCATGGTGAGCCAATGCAAACTCTTCCAATTTCTCACCAGCTTTGCCAAGGGCCAGCCCTTGCTGGATGAAGAAATCCAATGTAGACATTCTGTCTTATAATTACCTATTAGTACCTGAAATAATAATACACTTATCCCAATCTCAGTGGGAGATGAGTCTTTTGTCAAAGACTTTACACAGTTACCCTGTTTATAATGACACCAAATCACTTCAGTATCTTATGTGCATCATATTAATAACAGTTGATGATTAAATGTATATGTAGACTGTATGTGACAACACTATCTAACACCAATTAAACAGAGACAAATATCTTGACAAATGAAAACATTCGCAGAGGTCAAATAAACTGAAAAGCAAAACTAAAGAAAATGTTACAAAAAATTGTAGTGATAACTGCGAAATTATACAATAATACAATGACAACACAGTGTATAAACATAAGGGTGTATAGAAATAAGCAATAGAAAAGAGAAGGCAGCCAAATACAAACAAGTTAGAACACAACTAAAGAATGTGAAAAAATAACGAAAACAACACTAACACATCTCGTCACAACTAACAAAAAATATCGTGTAAGCAACCAAAAGTCGCACAAATTTCTACAAATGGGGAAATTTACGATAAGTTCCCTAAGCAGTACAATGTCAGAACTGCAAAAATAGAAGATCCACCGTCGACGGGTACCGAACGACGACAAATGTAGTGGTCTTCACTCGTACCGCTAAAAAACTTTCTCGAAAACCAGTTGAGACTGGATGCTCCAACGTTGACGAGTTTGTAGACTGTAAACTGTAAACACACAGCTGAGTTGTTTACAAACAGAGCTTGACAGCGAACGACGTGACTTGTTTATCCAAAGTAAGCAGACATCGTCTAAAGAACTCTAGTAGCAGCTTATACGTAGTGCAGTGGTCCATGTAGCAACATTTCTGTAAATGCTGTGGTCCATGTAGCAATATTTCTGTAGCAGAATCGTAATGGTTCTAACGTCAGTATTTATCTGGGTCAGCAGTCGTTGATCTATTTAGCACTGTCTTGTGTGTTTCGATGTAACGCCAGATGTGGGCATGAAAATAAGTTTAGCTGAAAACCCCACGAATCTGGTCCACCAGATGTAAAGTCCTGTTTCGATGTGAAGTGAATGTTAGTAGAGTGAGCGTGTCGTGTTACCTGAACAGTACCAGGTTGCAGTGAGGATTTAGGTCACCAGCGTGAGGCGCTGCCAGGGTGTACTGTAGTCACTCACAGAAACAGCATACATGTTTTTTTTCGATGTGCAGTACTAGAATATTGCTGTGGGATGATGTGATAGGTGTGTGTGTGTAGACGAATGCGTTATTGGGTTCTAAACAGCTTCGCACTGAACCCACTTTCATCCACATGCAGAGGTCAGTGAAAGAAGGAACTGCTGCTGACGTTTCATTACATTTATTGCACGACATACGATAGTATTATGGACGACACAGTCACTGGCACAATAATCATGGAACATATCATGATGGTAAGCACTTGCATAAACACAGATGTATGGAGCCAACAATGATGGCCTGTCAATCCACTTTCTGCTTCTATATACTAGAAAAGTTCTGGTACCCTGACAGAACCCCTGTCAGGTACCCCTGTACAAAATATACCGCACGGGTCAAGGCGGTTTAATGGCCTAACCAAAAGGCTAAGACTTCTGCTGGCGTCCCATGCCAGACATTTCATCTCCAGAAGAACAAAGGCCGTGACAACGGACCTTTATGGCGATATCATTGGGCCGCAAGTAGCGGGCCTTTCATATCAGGTACCTTATAGTGTTATATATATATATATTCGTGTACCAATTCCTGCCACTCCCACCGTCTGAATAGCGGGTTACTCCAGTAAATAACTTTCCTCAGGGCTTCTAAGGTACAAAAGACAGCTTGGTCTTGGTTCCCGTCTCAAGAACCCAAGATGGGGCTCTATGCAATAAGTCCGCTGTGAGCTCCGTTCAACATGGCTTCTAAAGGTAATCGAAATGTAGTAAAATTGACTTCATTACCTTATTTCAGAATCCTATATAACACAAAACACAACACTGCCATTCCTGGCATATAGAATTTACATGGGGAAGGAAAGATGACATCTTAGTCATACAAAGAACTTCCAAATCCCCGACAGATGGCTAGGAAAACTTATCGGACCTCTCTCCGATCAGAACGCCCAGGGTACACTGACCAAGACGGAAGTTTCCCGGTCTCGCGCCAAAACCTGCGCATGCCCAGAGATGGCACAGACCTGAGCAAAACTAAGACAAGACGAACAGTCATCATAAGACAAGGGAAGATAACCAGGAATCAAACCTGTCACTAACGTAAATCATCAGTTCCCTTTTCCTAGACTGTCAAAATAATTAACAGGTTGATGTCTTTAAACATATATGCAAAATAGACAGCAACACCGGGACTGTATACAGGCGCCACGTAAAGAAGCTAAATCACTTCCATACTGTCTGTCTCAGAAAGGTAATGAACCTCAAATGGCAAGACAAGATCCCGGATACCGCCGTTCTTTACAGAGCTGGTATCCCGAGCATCGATACTATTCTTATGCAGTCACAGATTCGCTGGGCAGGTCATGTAGTCCGCATGCCAGACAATCGACTGCCAAAGATACTCTTTTATGGTGAGATACAGAAGGGTAAAGGCTCCCATCGTGGCCAAAAGAAGCGCTTCAAAGACACGCTTAAGACTTCATTGAAAACCTTTGACATAAACCCTGACACATGGGAAGCTGCTGCGCAAGACTGAATTGCTTGGCGCACATCTCTTCGTAAAGGTGCAGAGGCATGCGAATCATCCAGAGGAGCAGCAACGGAACAGCGGAGACAAGCTAGAAAAGACCGTGTAATAAAACCTTCATATGAAGCAAACATTCCCTGCCCACACTGTCCGCGATCTTTCCAGGTCCGCATCGGGCTCATCAGTCACCTTCGTACCCATAGATTAACCTAACATATTCCTAATAAATGGATGAACATAGTGGTCTTCATCACCCGTGATGGACGAACAACATCATGTTTACCAACTCACTACATTACAGATATATCACGGATAATCTCCTCCAAGAAGTTGTTTTCTCGTAGTTGGTTATTACAACGAAGTCAATCTGCCAGAAATGTTATACCATTAACAAGACTGTTATCTTCCAAGATCCCAGTTTCTCCAAGTGTTCCCAGCTGGTCATGTCTGTCAGAATAGCATTTTATCTAAAATTTCCGGCTGAGATATAGATTGGACAACTGAGACAACATGGTTTCGTGGCAATTTTTGCCAGCCATGTTCACGAATCAAACGTTCGATAAGTACCTTTCCCGACAAAAGTCTGGGTTTAAAAACACGAATATCGATACACGTAGACCTTTGAATCCGTCTGGTTAGCAATTAAACAAACAACCAAATCGATGTGACTCCAAAACAGGTCAAGCGGTCAGGTATCCGTAGGGAGTGACAAAATATGATAAGTCCACCGTTTTCTAATAAATCATGGGAAGTTGTCTATTTCTCTACGACCTTAGCTTTTGCCCTCAGTTTTCGATAAAGAAAGAGCCCCCAACCTCCTCTAAATGAAGTACTTAACCTATATGTAAATACTTAACACAGACAGCACGAGTGATCAAAGCGGTTGTCCGGTTTATTAGTTAAATATATACACGTATAGGGTTAGTAGAAAGTAAAAATAATGATGGTGAAAGATAATTCACACACATAGATAAAATATAAAAATGCAGTTAATTAAATATGAGAGTTAGTCTTAGTAAATAGTGAAATGATGATGTGATATATAAAGTGTTACCACACTGATTTAAAATCAACACTTTCTCAGGGTCGTTCAAATTTCCTCCAATATATGGGTATGTGTATGTATTCACTGACTTCCAATGTAGATGTATGTTACGCCATTTGGATTATCTCAAATCGAGTACTTATTGATGAAAACCTTTGCACGCGTAGCGAGAACTTGTAAAATGTAATGTCTCTCAACGCTTGGAAGTCTCTCTAGCGCCGACAAACCGTTGACAGTGGTCTCCTGAAAATGCCTCTTGTCTAATCTTGAAAAGGCACTGACTAGACTGGGGCTCTTCACGAAGTGATCTTCTGGTAACGAGAGGGTTTCGTGCAATGAAGCTTGTTTGAGTGAATTTACGTCGTGCAATACACGAAGAGAGTATATGAATTCACTTCATGTACTGACATAGTGAATAGTTGAACGTGGTGATTTGAGCTTGATATCTTGGCGAATCATTTCGTGGCTAGGTGATCTTTATATATAGACTCATCAACTTGTGAGTATGTAATCCTGATTCAGGAAATTCACTTTTGAGTGAGTTGAACGCGATATATGTGAGAATCAGCTTGTGCGTGCTTTAACTTGACTCAGACGGTAAGCTGCAGAGGGAGTTGAACGTGATATATGTACATGCGAATCAACCTGTGAACTCTTAAAAAAAAGGCGGATTAATACTGCGCCACAAAGTTTACAAACGGAGCGCGGAGATCTTCCTTGTAAATTAGGAAGTGAATGATGTCCTATATTGTGAATTCTGCTTTCCAGTCGAACGCTTTGCTAGCTTCTTTCGGTTAAACGCCAAACATGTAATGTGTACGACTCAGACACCTACAGGACTCCTTTCCCTTTGCAAATTCAGTAAGAACACTATATAAGATTAAATTCCACAGCTATAAATATTATAAATTCACACAGAGATGAAATATTGGAACAAGCTAAGCTCGAGGAAACTCTTCCACTCATGCTCCGCGATGTTTGGAAATCCGTACTGACTTCTGGCGGACTTGTCGTTATATTTCCAGTTGTCGATATGTGAGACGTCGTGGACTATGTCCTATGACTCCACCTTCAAATCCAGTTACTAAGCGTTCATCTTGTCCCGTGACATCGGCATGCTCATGTTCATTTCAGTGCAGCTCCCGTGCTATTTCAGTGCTCGTTAATCACGAAAAGTGGGGTGGCTCTCGCAACCAACTTTTCAACTCTGTACTGGATGTTCCGTTGGTAGTATCCGTGGTTTTGGATTGACCACCCTATACAGAAATTACCTGCCTCTTGTCACAAGTCTTCCTCATTTTGCGGCTCAAGTGAAGTTCTCGTGTGTTGCATTGCTGGCGGGGGCGGCTTCCTTTAATCTCTTTTACTGTCCCGTCATGAAGACAACATGCCGCTCTCAACGCAGACTTCCATCTGGTAACCAACACTCCTGTGCGTTTCACGAATTCTTTGGTGCCGATCGCTCTGGTGGGCGTGCTATTGTGTCCCAATGTGGTGACATTCGATTTGTTGAAACAAGGGATTAAAGTATTAAACAAATTCTTTTTTATTCCCCAAGTGGACGTCTCCGGCGCTAACAGTGTCTACAGAGCCAGGTGTGTTCCATAAGATAGTAAGGTTTGGGAAATAGCAAAGGAAAGATTTAAGTCATACTTTGGTAAAATCCTTGATTAAGAAAGATTACTTTAAACATGATGACAGAGCACAAACGGGAGAGAAATAAAATAAGGTGATTAAAAAAAGATACTGGGCGGTAAAGCCCAGGAACACTTTATCACAGTAACAATGTGGAGAAGTATCATCAATGTGGAGAAGTATTATCAGTGTGGAGAAGTATTATCAGTGTGGAGAAGTATCATCAGTGTGGAGAAGCATCATCAGTGTGGAGAAGTATCATCAGTGTGGAGAAGTATAATCAGAGTGTAGAAGTATCATAATTGTGGAGAAGTATCATCAGTGTGGAGAAGTAGTTTCAGTGTAGATAAGTATCATCAGTGTGTACAAGTATCATTAGTGTGGAGAAGTATCATCAATGTTTTTCAAATAACCTAGCAAATAACAGTGGAGTCAGAATTAAAGAGAAGGCGCTGACTTTAGATAGATCACATTGTGAAAAATAACCAGCTTATAGCATCACAAGACAATCCTTGCTCTGGACTACCAAGAGTAAAAGAAATAATGGAAGACCCTAAAGCATGCCAGGAGGAAACTGAAAACGGACGTCAAAGGGAAAATAGCGGACATGACAAGTCCAAGCACGTGTTGACGGAGCAAAAAGGTGATGATGAAGAAAGGATATAAAAATCGATAACGGCTCTACAAGCTCTACTAACTGCATCCCTTCTAAAGTAATCGTTGCCTTAGAACAGCTTTATTTCACCTTCACTTCAAGCTATTTTGAGAAAAAACGCATCCGAAGTTTTTGGGTTACTAATTGAACAGAAGAATATATCACATTAAAACGAAATTTTTCATGATTACCCAAACTTAATTGTAAGATTTTGTGTAGGATGATAGATTAAACCATACGGTGTCGATTCATGGCCACAGCTTAATTTTGGCCAAAAGTGAAGATGGAATAAAAACATACTAACGCGACATAACTTCATTAAATTATAATAAAATAAAAATGGTCTGAAACTGTACAATGAAAACAGCGATTATATCCTAAAAGTTCAAAGCATTCTGATTAAAAGCTGGCTGCTGTGCAACATTAATTTTTACTTGTCACATTTCACAGGTGAGAAGGCACTGTCTTAGGACAGGATACACACTGAAAATAAACACCAGTTGATAGCTTTACAAGATAATTCATATTCTGTAGTCCCCATGGTAAGAGATATAGAGAAAACCTCCGCCATATACCCCCCTCCCCCCACACACATACACCAGTTACTTGATGTAATGACAGAGCGGGATTTGCAGAACTCTTGAAATTTCTGATTGATGCAGAAGGAGACTGTTTTTAAAAACTCACATACTGTCACGGGATTGCCTCCTCTTGCTTTGCAGTAGTGGTCCACTAATGGTCACAACGCAAACATATCTAAAAGTAGGTCGTTGTCGTGCTTAGATAGGTTTTAAAGTTATGTAAGGTCCCGCCTGAGTATACGAGATGGTGATAGTACGTGAGAAGTATAAGTGTAAGAAATATAAAGTTTCACGAGTGAATAGTTAAGGAAAAGATCTGTCTCTGGACTGAATAGTTTCTCTAGTCTGAAACATCTGGAATAAAAATAGCTACGCGGTATTTAATTCGCTTGTCTTAACACCTAGAAATCACAGTGAATTTAAAATGCTAAAACATTTAACACTTCAATACGCTTAAGCACAAATTTATATACTACTCGTCAAAAGTCAAGGGCCACTTAGAAAAACCTTGGTTGAAACCATAAAACAAATCTGATATAAACGTAATTGGTATCAGTTAAAACGGCATTTATTGAATACCAAATTGACATGTCACGTAAAGAAATGGAAACACACATTCAAACGCAATGAAGCTGTGAAGTGTGTCACCCACCTTTTCAAAAATCACACAATAGATATTGGACAAATAGACATTTCAAAATCTGGTATGACCACCGTTTGCAGCAAGGCATTCAAGACAGCGTAGATGCATCGAGTCCACGAGGGTCCGAAGAGTATCCTGAGGAACAGCTTGCCATTCCTGAAGCAGAAATGCAGTCAGCTGTGCAACATCCATTGTCAGGGGGTGCTTTGTTGACAATCTGCAACCAAGGACATCCCAGAGGGGCTCAATCGGAGAAAGGTCAGGTGAATGAGCTGGCCACGCCATCCTGATGATCCCATGTTGCTGAATAAACTCATTCACCACACGAGCTCGATGGGGTCCAGCGTTATCATCTTGGAGGATGGCATTACCACCTATGGCCTCCAGAGCAGGCTGAACAATTGGTCTCAAGATTTCGTTCTGGTATCTTGGGCCGGTCAAGTTGCCTTGGATGATGTAGAGTGGGGTCCTGCCGTGTCTGTAGAAGCCTCCCCAGTCCATGACAGAATCCTTACCATAACGATCCACCTCTCGAATTGTGTCATCAGTAAATTGCTCTCCTGGTCGTCTCCAAACTCGAATCCTGCCTTCATTGAATGACACAGTGAAGCGAGATTCATCAGTGAAGAGAACTTAACTCCATTGTTGCCTTGTCCATCGGATGTGCTCGCGAACCAAGCAACACGGTCTCTGCGATGAGCAGGAGTAAGAGGGATTCTGACTGCAGGACGTCGAGCAGCCAGTCCAAATTCATGTAAACGTCTGCGAATGGTGCTTTGACTGACATTAACGTTTACAGTTTGTCTCAGCTGACATCTTAGAGTGAAACAAGTCACTGTTCGATGGCGCAGGGCTGACAACAAGAGGTACCGGTCATCATGTCTATTGGTGCATCTAGGGCGACCTGGCCGGTGGCGATCCTCCACACTTCCTGTGGCCTGAAATCTCTTCAAAATTCTTTGGATAGTAGAGTGTGACACTGCAAGCCGTCTAGCAACCTCACGGACAGATAAACCACTTTCAACCCACGCTGTAGCCCTCATTCTTTGTAAGGTTTCAAGACTTCTTCTCGGTAGCATGGTTTTTGCAAGTGATGAAACTACCCTAAGTCTGCTGATTGTAAAACAAATTAAGAGGGAACTCTGTTCATGAAAAGTCGCCATTGCACGTGGAATGTCAATCAGCACGATTACTTCACCTGTTTGGTTGTACGGAAGTTTGAAAAAACAGATTAAAAATGTGAATTTATGGTCAGCAAACCAAATTGCACGTGATCACCATGGTTGTCGGTGAGTTGTTTTTATGCTTAACGTGCATAGAGGACAGTCAGAGGAAGATATTGCACCCATTTTTACTAAAAACTTCCTTCATTTAATCATTCTATGCGCTTATATAAAAGTGTAATGAAAATAATAGGGTGGCCCTTGACTTTTGACGAGTAGTATATTACCAGAAATCCAGAAAGAAACACCACGATCTATTAACATATCTATTCCCTCTGGTTCTAGAAAACGTGTTTAGACTCTCCGAAAAATTCTGAGCGACTCTGATAATGATTTTGAAGAGACACAGTATATATATATATATATATATATATATATATATATATATATATATATATATATATATATATATATATATATATATATATATATATATATATATATATATATATATATATATATATATATATATATATATATATATATATATATATATATATATATATATATATATATATATATATATATATATATATATATATATATATATATATATATATATATACAGATCATAGGGTTCTTATCTCTAGAGGATGTTATAATTCACACATTCTGCATAGCAGAGAAATCAGGAAACTGCGTGTCCCAGATAAAAGGTTTTTCGTTCGCTCAACACAGCGAAGCTGACCGACATCAGAAGACGTGGCCGTGTAACGGGCCTCTCTTAGATTACGTCCCCTTTCGCAGATCAAACATTTACCTCCCCCTGAATGTATAAACATGAAAGAGTGTCGAGAAAATATTATCGCCCTTGTATCTCTTCAAACAGTCCGTTGTTTCCACGCGCATCTGTCTAATGACCGATAATTGGCAAATCAGCTCGCGTGAGAAACTCAGGTAAACAAACGTGATTCGCTCCCCTGTTAAGGCTGGCAGGTTGCGAAAAGTTGGTAAACAACTCTGTTTGTTATGGTCAAGTAAAAAGAGGCGTGGATTAAAGGTGAGTAATGCAGTCTGTCAAATGTTTGACTTCGCGAACGAATCAAAAACTACAGCGTGATCACGGAAGGCTGGGAATCCTGTCAGATGCTGTAGGCTCTATTTCCATTCTACTTCACAATCGTCTTACGTATCTATCTTCGCACAGGATTACTCTTTCCAAAGATATAGATAGAAGATGAATGTCGTTTCTACCTTAGGGTAGACTTCACAAGAAATTCCCAGAAGTCAAAAACAAACGCTGCTTAAGGGCTGAGCAAATTTGTTAACTTATTATCTGATCCGTCGCCTTTTGTGAAGGGGTTATGCAATGATTCTGGCCCGTCAAGCCCCCAGTTGGAGTAATCCAACGAATGCCCTCTTATAATTAATGGCTCTATATATACCTGTCACAAAAAGTAGGGGATATTGAATTTAAAAGTTATCTAAAGACAATATATTTCAAATTAGTTCATTTATTCCTTCGTACAAGTAAACTTGAGCATCATAACAAGACATTTGCGATATAAGAAGTATTATGGCTTTACTCACATGATTTTAGTGAGATTTTACAACCAAGGCGGGGTAGGTACTTCATTTTCACAAAAATATTCCAATATTTC